>JALMGF010000087.1:3392500-3992500 GCA_023333645.1 Sceloporus occidentalis | reverse complement strand
TTAATCCAAATTAATATATTTAAGTATCACAGCCTTCCTACATCTAAATACCAAAAGTCTTATTCACAATGGTAAATTAACACATTTAATACACGTTAGGTCTGCAAATAATATTTCATATTTTCAAAAATGAACCAAATTTTAGAGCCAGTACACTTTTAGTATATTGGATTTTGGCCACCTCTATTTAAGCACAATAGTGGTTATGTATAAAATATTATTCTGATGCCCAGTCCTAAAAGTGGTCTCATCGCTATAGCAACTACTGATTATGTTGTCCAATTAGTATGAAAATACCATTGGGTGCTGTAGTGATATACAAACCTCTACAATTTTCACTTTTTTTCAAAGTAACATTTTAAAATATTCACTCAGAGATAAATAGTTTAGCTCCATCACTTTAGGGCAGGAGAAAACATAGGGGCTCCAAAAAAAGAGAGAGAAGATGCTGTATTTCTCCAAAGCAGTTTCTTTCAGAGCCAGAACTCTTTCCAAACAATAGCTACTGTTTGAAACAATTTAGAATTTTAATTGATTGCGATTGCTGATCAAAGTAATTTTTTTACTGTTTGTTCGTGTAACATTGTATATTCCAGGCATATGTTACTTTAGTTCCTATTCTATATTTCCCTACTAATTTTTACTGGAAGCATAATCCAAGAATCTGCCACCTATATTTTTGGGATGCAGCAAAGCACTCCGTCGTCTGGCGCACATTCATTCCATTACATTGGCAATGCATTCCGGGCTGGATTTTGGGAAGCTGACTTGGCCTTTAGTACTCTGTGAGTCTAACGTGCCTGCTCTTGATTATATACTCGCAAGAGCGAGTCCTTCAGCACCTCTTGTTTTGTTTGGCGTTCTTGTCTATCATTATGCATGTGTAATTCCATTGTACAAGACACAGAAAAACCTTTACTTATAATTTAACGTATTTCCATAAAGACCATACTGGGAACATTTCAGATGCCACTAGGGGTGCTGTTATTACGTCTGTTAGCTTGTCATATAAAACTGGGAATGGCAAGGCCCACGGTCAATAACTTCTAAACATATCGTTTATGATGGGTGAAAAGCAACTGCAGACACAATAAACATTGTGTTACTTGTGAGAACCTTCATCTGCAAATTAAGTGCTTTACAGCAAATAATGGAGATGTCTAGTGGACCAAAGGTAAACCTCAGTCTAGTTGCCCCAACTTGGTGTAGGGCTGACCAAACACACAGGGGACATATAGACTTCCCATCAGGTTTCACACTGTCCAGCTCTGCGGATCAAGTTGTACATTTTCCAATTCTACACAACACACAATAAAATATAAAGGATATAAAGAATTCAGTGATGGAGTAACTATGGACTCCATGCTGTTCCAGGTGGCTAGGTTGCTATTTGAAAAAATGCACAGCTGACAGCATCTTTTTAAAATAAATTTGAGATGGTAACTATGTAATTATTATTTCCAATTGCACTTGTTTTATAGTCCATAATCTTTGTAATTGAGATCTTAGAGTGAGGTTATCTACCCAGAAGCCTGCAAGCCTGATGTCTTTAACAAGGGACGTGGTAAAAAATCCTTTAAGTCCTTCTATGAGCATAATTAAAGGGTACAACCCCCCAAAATTGTTGCATAACAAACACCCAACCCCAAAGGTTCAAATGATGTAAATGATTAAATACAGTTATTTTGGACTTTATTTTCTATTTTCTCATAGACCCCCCCCCCTTTAAGTTGTGTTGCACGTTACCAGTTATTATTACACCAATTAATTTATAGATTAATAAGATATTTAATACAATGTTTTGTATCCACCTATATAGGAAAGAATTAAGATGTTTTTTTAGAATTTTTATGAAAGAATCATAGATCACGTTTCTTTATTTTTTTAATTGTAGATATATATGTCTATATATAGATATATACATGAGTGTGCATGCTTTTGATCTCCAAACAACAGCGCATTTAGGAATATCACTGTTTAAATCCCACAAGAGGTTCTTTCTTCTCAGATGCCCCAGGGATGATTTCAGAACACAATGTTTTGGTTTCATCTCAAGGTCTCCAAAGTATATTAGAAGTCGGTTCGCTGGCAGCCTTCCTGCACCGGAACGTGTGCGAAGAAGAGGATCCGCGTGGCGTCACAACGTCCCGGCGCCTAGCACTCTCAATTACATGTACTAGGACGAGGTGCGCCTCTTGTTTGCAGAACGCCTATCCTGAAATATTGTCCTATTGGCTGCCAAAAAGAATAGCTAAGCTTGCAGAGAAATGTAAATAACAAATAAATGATATAATGACAATTATTTGACAAATATTTAACAATGTAATCACCGAAAAGGAAACAAACAATAGTCCCTTTGTCACTTCTTCAGTTCTTAATTACTGTACATGAAATACAAGAAACAAGAAGAGCGTTGGAATTCGAGGAAATAGATACAAAAATCTATTATTTTTTTTTTGTTAGGAAATCCAAAAACACTCAGAATGGACTCGACCAAACCCAAACACCAACCACACGCCCTTCTTCATACACACACCAGTTTCCCCAATAGACATTTATGGAATCTTGATCTCTTTTTCAACAAGGATTCCCCCTTTAAAAGTCAGAAAAACTCTCCAAAGTGATTTAACAGTTTCCGTGCGATGTGATTTAAAGGACATGTGTACGTATAAACCTTTAACACCCACAAAAGCTGAACTTGCACAGTAAAAATACGTTTCTGATTTATGCAACGGTAAAATTACTACAAGCATATACAGTATTTTGAGCTACTGCGAGTTTAAATCTAGGTTTTCAAATCTTCTGCCTAACCACCGCTATTACAAGTATGACAAGAATAATTTAAAACACATTTTTCAAAACCCTTTAACTGTTTTTACAAAGTTTCCTTGCTTTCTTTTACATTTTTTTTTTTTATTCACAATCAGTTCTTTGCTGGCAAAGATCTTTTATTTAGCGCTCCATTATCTGTCAGTATTTAGAAATTTGCCAGGAAAAGTAGGAAAAAAAAAAGTTTTTTTTTTCTTCTTATAGGCGGGGTGCTTAATTCAGAACATGGGATTTTGGAGGAATAAAAATACACATAAGAACTCTATGTTAATCCTGAGGAAGGGAGTATTTTACTGAGTTACTGTAGATTATATCAGTAGTAAATTCAGATGCCAAATTATCAAGTGAGGCCTAAAAGAAAGAACTAGACAGGGCTACCGTTTTTAATTCACTGCCATCAGTAGATAACCATCAATAAACCCAGATGGCTGGATACAGAATGAATTACAAAAGTTTTTTGGTAAATTTAAGTACATTTTTCATATTTGATACTGGCTTTAACTGGGTACGGTCCAGCCATGAACCATGAATGGAGACCTCAAGATGCACTTGATGCACCCTATATTCAAATATATATATATATACACATATATATGTGTGTGTAATATATATATATATAATGTGTGTGTGTGTGTGTGTGTGTGTGTGTGTGTGTATATATATATATATATATATATCTATATATATATACATACATGCATATACACATTTTATAAGCATTTTTTAAATGGAAAAGCTGATAAAATTACAAAAAAAAAAAGACATGAGGTTTACTCTAAAAGCAAGATGATTGTTGTCCGTAATCTGAAGTAGTACTCATCCAGGTAATATATATTTTTTTATAAGTTTTTCTATTGAGCCATGCGAGGGTGATTATTACTAAAGTCCCCCTTTAAACAAGTTCTTAGAAAAGCTCCTATGATAGAATGACCCCTTCTGCAGGTTATGCTAAAAAAAGCTATTATGTAGAAGATAAGAGTGAGCACAGCATTGTAGGTAACATCTGACAGTGATTAAAGAGTTATTTGAATTTTTTCTTCCCCGAAAAAACATTACGAAAGAAAAAAAGCATATATAAAACACTTTATATTCTGTACCTGTTGAGCTTCATTTAAATTGGCTTAGAAGGGACAGCCTCAATGAGCCAAACTGGTTAGTTATTAGGAATACACAGAGCTTCCCTGGAATGCATGAGAGTTAGAAGAGAGGGCTCTGCATGTGTGCAAAAGATGTCACATTTCCAGCTGGGGACAAGACCTTATGAAGTGTGTTCCAGAACCTTTCGAGAGGAGGAAAGAGATGTTGTGGTTTGAGCAGCATATAACTGATTGTCTTCATATGTGCGCATAGTCCTAGCATGTATGTTTGTTTATATAATTGCATTAACATGCTAATCGATCTAAAATTCCAAATATATATTAAAAGAAATGTCATACTCATATTAAAAGTCATGTTTATAAAAATGTAACAATTATTGCCAGAAAATAAATGGAGTAAATATGGCATAGATGTTCTTGAATTTGTATTTTTGACCCAAAAGTCCTGGGTTCTACCATCTTTACTATGATTACATACTAGCCTATGCAAGTGAAACCATCTTACATTTTATTTGCAAGTTAAAGCATAGCTGTATTTCTATGGCTCCAACACGTTCTACAGCACAGATTTCACAGTCTATACCACTAAGGAGGTAGCAGTAGATCGGATACACAAGGGTTGGTATACACGAATGCCATATAGCTTCAATGCATTGGAACCTCCACAATACCAAGGAAACATACCCAAAAATGGAGTTAATGGTCGACTAGCTACCCATTATCTACCTCTGGTAAAGATCAAAGTACTTATATATCATGTGTGTAGCCACCTCTGTTCAATACGAGGAATCATTCAGCTTTAGGCCATTGTGCCACACAAGAACTGCTAAAGGTAAGGTTAACGCTAAATAGGACTTTTAAATTAGTAGCAGGGAAATATAATAATAATAAAAATTAATAATATATATTTACAATTAACGATACATATCAATGTTTAGACTATTCTATGAAATTAATAAAAACAAATTATTAAAAGGTCACATTATTTACTACTATATACTATTACATGTGTATAAATATATATATATATATATATATATATATATATATATATATATATATACAAACACACACATTCCCTTTTGCTCAGCTTAAACCCACAGGATATTACAGACTTCTTTGTGACCCAGCTGTTCATTATTGAAAAATTCCTGTACTCAATCCCTTTCGCATCTCCTTGACCCTGTCTCATCCTCATCTCCCTTTCCCTGAAAAGACTGCAGCTTAGCGGGGCTGTTGGGAGATACTGGGCGATGGGGCAATATCTGGTCCGGGGAGATGTCTGAGCAAGGTTTAATTAGCTGGGTTTAGGAGGAGAGAATTGTCTGCGAGGTGTGTGTTTTGGGAGGGGGCTGTTTACTGTGTAAATCTAGCCTGAGTCTTAATAAGAACTCAGCCTGGATCCTAATAACCCTCAATCTGGCAAAACCTGGGTTTGTTCGGGTTAAAGGAACAGTCCTAACTGTTCCTTTTCTGTAGAAATTAAAGCCTCACTTTGTGACATAGTGTTCCCGACTGAAATACATATGTTAAAACCAGTGTGTCAGCATGAATGTATGTAGATGGGAAGGACCTTAAATTAATAAACTGCAGAACATTCTGTAATAGTTACTACCAATACTTAATATTGTCATTTCATGTTTTCCTAAAATAGCTATCTCCAACTCGGACGCAAATTCCTGATCGTAGTAACATGGTATTTTATGTTAAAAAAAAGACTTAAAAACCCCCAATTAAGCTATTTTTTTTGTTCATTTTGCCAATTGGGGGAACAGATTACTTCTGGACTCTGAAAGACAATCAAATTTCTCCTTGGACCTAGAAGCTCTAAAATACTAATGCTTATTATATCATTTATAGCCCAGGCATGGTACTGAGTTGGTTCCATGGCATGGTACTGAGTTGGTTCCATGGTGATAACATGTTACTGGTTGTTATGTACACACAGAAATGCTTACAAGAAGCCTCCGGACATAAGACATGTGAAAAACAGCTACACTACAGGCGGCATATATTAACCTTTGGTGAAATACAGATAATTCTGGGGCTAATATAGAGTTGTAGCTACAGCTAGAGTAAGCATTCGTATCTAGCAACCAAATATATAACAGAACCAGATATTCTTAACAACAAGAGGGCTGACAAGCAGCTGACAGTTGAAAGAACAGTATTAGGTAACTAGAGAAGTAAGGTCAGTGGTATGTAACAATTGATTGAGCCGAGGTCATATATGTAAGTGTATTTATGTTGCACACCTACACATGCTACTCATTCTACGCAGTGCCAGGCATTACATAATATCCTGATGCTCTTCTCAGAAGGATGCGCTGGGCACATCATGCTATAAAAGCTATGCTTTCTTGACACAGTGCTATATTGTGAGTCATGGATCTCTTTGTAATAAGAGTATCGAGCAGTGTCTAACTCGAGAGCTCGATTGCCCAGTTTTACAGCAGAAGGGCTGATATCTCCTAGGTCCAGCCGTTCTAAGGCTAGGCAGCCTAGGCCAGAATATGCCATTGAATATAAGGAATTATAAAGAAGTAAGAAGTTTTATAAATTAGCAAGACAGTTTAGAAAAAAGATAATACATGCAGTAATGGAAGGAGTTGCATAGAGAAACTATATGGTGTAATAGGTTTAATTAAGGATAGCTGTTAATTCTTGCAGTTACCTGGAAAGATTCTATAGAGTAATATAAGGAGTTAAATTGAGTAATGGGACGAAGTATATAGAAGTGTTCTATTGGGTAATGGGAGAAAGTACATAGATGTGTTCTACTGAGTAATGGGAGGAGTTACAGAGAACAATTATATGGGGCAATGGGAGGAATTAAATAAAGGAAATTATGATATATTATAAATCCTAACAAGTAATGGTAAATCATAGGTATATGTATGTAAAGGAAATGAATATTAGGAGTAAGTCACCGCATTTTATTATTATTTACTCTGTCCCCCTGTGCCTACACCGCTCACTATGAAATGCTACCAGCAACAGAATCTATAGTACAGTGAGTGAAAAAAAAGCCAAACAAAACAAAAAACAATGCCAGTGATGGTGAAGATGGCACATAAATGTTTCTTGAAGCGTATTGCTCCTAGTAATATATTGCTGCCTCAAAGCAAGAGGATTGAAAGCAGAATTAAGCCTCGAGTGTGTTTAAATCTATATTTACTTCAGAAGCCGAAGACAAGAAAACTCCATATGAATCTCCTTGTCAGGAGGATAATACTTTGTGTTCAGCTGTTTACTTTCCTGGGATTCAAGCAAAAGCGCAAACTGAACAGTGAAATGTGTGTTATTTTCCAAGCCGGACAGACACACACGAGAGGGATTATTAAGGAAGATTAGATTGTGAGGGAGAAATGCATTCGAGTTTGTGAACAGGGGTTTTGAAGGGGATTAGTAAAGTTTTGTGAAAGAAAGGGAAGAAAGGAACAAGATAACAAAAGAATAAGGAGAGCAGAGATTCTATTGTGCCACAAAGTTGCATGTGGAGGGAGAGCGGGCAAAATGACTTTTGCTTTGGACAAGGAGGTCAGGAATCTCTATAGAAACTAAAGCAGTCTTCTGAAGTAGAATGCCTTGCAGTCAGCCCTATCTCTGGATTTGTCTTCTCATTATAGACTAGATGGTGTATCATAATTTCCACCCCCATAAACATTACGAGCTCTTTTTTATTTTGTTACTTAGCCTCCGGAATTTAGCCAAACAATGCATGTAAAGTGGTCATTTAAAATTCAATAAAATTCATAAAACAAATAAATATGTTTTTTTTCTATTTTCTAATTCTTTTTTTAGTCATTTACTTTTAAAATACCTATATATATATATATATATATATATATATATAATTGCCATCTTAGAGGTTTAGCAGACATTATGTAAAGTATCCATACCTCAAAATTTCTCTTCTGATAACTTTGTCTGTAAAGTGTTGTAAAAACATGGATGCAATTGATGATATATCAGAAAATATTAGTATTTCAATCGAGAATATAAGATTATATTTACATATTCAAATTGTAAAATCAGATTTTTCAAAGCTAGAAGTGTAAAAAAATCTGATTCAAATCAGAGAGGTGGGGAATTTAATTTTTAATATACTAGGCAGTTCCACAACATTATTGTAAATATATTCAATAATATAATATTAAATAATTCTATTTTACAGTTATCACTGTTTATTGATAATGACAATTATTGATAATGCATTATACTTTATGTGTCATGTGATTTTTGTTACACTAAATAGGTATGGTTATAATAATTCTTTATGAAGATTTTTGCTATATTTTATAATAATTTTAAATCTGAAATAAAAATTTGTGTCTGGACATAAAAAAATATTTAAAAATGTTATTCTGAAATCAAATATTTTGCACATGAAAAAGTAGGTTAACTTAGCAGATGACCAGCAGAGGCAACTTTAAATTAGGTAAAAAGCTAGTGGACTAATGAGAGAAAGATTTGATCAGGTGGGGAAATGAATTGTTATTTTGATAAATCCCTTGGTATATTCAATGCATGAAAATGTGTTAGTTAATACAAAAACTATAGTTTTATTGGATAATTGAAAAAAGATTAAATCCAAAAAGAAAATCCAAAAAACAAACTCCTTATCCCAAAATAAAAAATATAAATAAATATGGAATATTTATTAAATATTGCACTGGGTGCATTTAAAATTCAATGGGGGAGGATTGCTATTATGAAAATGCAGAGGGGGGGGATACGGAAGAGCGCAGTATCATTTTATATTAAAACCTGAAACTGTAGATAATCAACGTTTGTACTTCATTAGTTCATTGGTGGTGAAAGTGTCCATAACCTCTGTGGTTGGAGTTTCGCAAACAGCCATATCAACTTTACAACACAGCCATAGATGGTCAATTGTTGTTTTAAGGTATTTTAGATGTCCTCAGGACATATTTTCCGAGTCATGCTACACTGCTGTACCTTTTTTTTATAAAAATACATTCTTCGGTCTTTCAGCTATAGGCAGTGTATGAAACCTCTTCACTACCAAAGCAATGCAGTGAATGCTTTTATAAGCTCAAACCGGCGGGCGCGTTGTCATGCTGCATTATACAGTAGAGAGACCTGTCATTTGCATCTGAAAGATCCTGCAGTCAGCCTCCAAAACACATCAATTTATCAGACATTTTCATGCCTGTAAAGAGATGCAGCTGACTTATTGCCTCATTTTCACCTTCGCAGCAGCTGTTCAGAGGGCATTGTAAATAAATGGCGGAGATGACACTTTAGATATGGGAGAGACTAGTAGTGAATGTCCCTTCCCGCTCCTGACACCAGCTTTTCCACTGCTATGTCCTCCCATTCTATTGGACCCTCCTGAGAAGAGGATAATGCATTGTAACATCAATTGAATCACAGAAGCCTCAGGCACGTGTGACACCTTCTTTCACTGAACGTGCCCCGAGGTACAGCAACCCCTTCTACGAGGACGAATGTCCTCCCACCACCAGGTGCCTTACTGAATCTTCAAGCCACCCAGTATGGGCCCCAACTGCATTGCCCCAGGCCGACCTTCATCCAACCATTTAACAGATGCAACCAGCAGCTACATACCAGGATCTAAACAATAATTATTGGGCATAATCTAGCGGAACGGATTTTCTTTTTTTTTTTTGTTTTGTTCCGGAAGCACTGATGGGTCTGCAGAGAATTGCGTCTGCAAACTGGGATATTAAATTGGTAGAGAGAATTGCAAAAAGGAGACACACTCAATATGTTACCTTAAGGTTTGGTTTTATGAGGGTGAATGATTACACAACACGGAGTTCGCATCCTAGGGATCTGATCAGGGCTTTGTTGACTTTTTTTTCCTAAGCAGCAACATAGCAACAGAGGCTTAACCCCTTAATGACAACGACCGTACATGTACGGGCTCAAAATGCATTGTTCTCAATGGGTTTAGGGATCGCCCATTGTCCTTAAGGGGTTAAAACCCTACAATGTACCATTTGCTATTATTGGAGTTTAGAAACACCAGGTTTGACAACTAATACTAAAAGCTTTATGATGCATGAATAAAAAGCATTTATTTTGTGCACATTTATACACACACACATACTGTTTCTCCCTATAATTATATTATATTTAGTATAAAGCTCCAGATTTTCTAATAAATAGTAAATAAAATTAATTTCATAGGTTAAGGTTAAGGAAATTGCTTTATTTTACATGGCATTACATAAAACCCCAATATAAATGAAAACATTGCTAAATTGAATAGGATATTTTGCTGAAAATAAATACATACTTTTGTATTATTAGAGTTGATGTCTTAAAATCATAGTCATTACAAATATTTCACAAAAATAAAAAAGGAGGGGGGAATGTTAAATGAGGCTTTCAGTAAAATGACAGTTTTTATATTAAAACTGGTGGTCTGATTATACATTTTATATGTAAAATTATAAAGCTTGTTTTGCATTATCTTTTTGCAGGAATTTAAGATGTAATGCACAGAAAAATGATATCTCCTAACGGTCTTTATTGAATATTGCACGTAATTCAGTCTTTCGCTGCAAGCGATGACAGACTATACTGCAGAAGCATGAAATTCCCATTTAAAGTTGAAAAGCTGGAACCTGCAAGCAACATTCTGCCTTTCATATAAAAAAAAAGTAAAAAAAAAAATAAAAAAAAGTAAAAAACTAAAAAAAACCCTATTGTCTGTTTATGTAATGGATGAACTTAATTTTAAGTGCAGTGTTTAGACTGTATGCATACATTTTACAATCAAGGAGACATTTCTTTCTTATTGTATTTTTAGTGATCTTCCAAGCAGCAAGAATACTACTTAATTTATATTTAATCTTAAATATTTCTGTTTTAATAAAAATAATCCATAGGGTCTGTTTTGCCAGTTACTAAAAGAAAATTGAATTATTTTGTGTGAATCTTTCTTACACTTATTCACAATCTTTGAACAAAAAATGCTAATGGAACATCCTATCAAAATATTGCAAGTTAACTAATATCATCAGAATGGTCTCTGTATATACAGCTCAATAACTGTTTAGTTACAGAGACATTGCAAAGAAAATTATATAATCTTTCTTTCTTGGATGTGAATATGTTAATACGTGAATATATGATCCAAAAAGTGTACAGGTTTTACAGGTTTACAGATTACACTGCATATGCATGGGGATCAAGCATTAGCATGGTTTATTGGCAAGTATTACATTATCTGATAATATTATTTGAGAAATATATGCTTTCTGCATGTATACATTAAGCATATTATAGTTTAGAAGATTATCTACACTGTCAGCAAATAAGAAATGTTTTTGAAACCATCGATGGCGAGGAATTTAGAAAAAAAATGGATAAAGACAGTTGATAAATTAAGAACATTAAAATAGGAGAGGAATTTAAGGATGAAGGTAGAATTAGACAAAAAATATATTTATAAAATGATTTAACTTTCTAAATAATCTGACCCTGAACTATCAACCCTTTAGTAAGCCATCATGCTTCTATGTATTACAGTTATAAATATATTAACCAAAGGGCTCTAATAGCTGTCTTCATTAAAAGCTGTGACTTGCCATTATTTTAAAATACACTTAATTGAGGCAACTAAATTCAAGTAGGGATATCAAGTATAAGATATTAGTAGCAAGAGCACCAGTAGTTTGAAATAGGAAGGGGTTAACTCTATACTGTATGACTCTGAGAATCTGCCCCTTCGCTCTCATAATGCAGCACAAAACCTGAGACTCAGGGTGAGACCCTGGGAGTACCTGGGGGGGTTATAAGGAGCTAGAGGAGTATTGTGGAAGACGAATATGGGATTATTAACAGTAAACCCCTGCAAAATGATGCAGAATCCCCCACCCCTCAGCTACTCTCCATGCAGGAGGTGCGTTTGGCCAAACACATATCCTTACACGTGATATACGTACAAGTGCAAGGGCCAGTCAAGAGTTAAGTGGCGTTTATGGGTTGGAATTATACCATGTACGGGCTCGAAATGCATCGTTTTCAATGAGTTTAGGGACCGGCCATTGTCCTTAAGGGGTTAATAACTGATGCAATATCTGATATACAGATAGTCTTATCTCTTTTCTATTGTTTTTGTTTTTTTTCTCCGAACTAGAAAACAAACATACCATAAATAAAACATAACAGGAAACTCTAGTGTAATACATTTTCCACGTAGATATTTTCTTATAGGAACAAAATGTCTCGATTCAACAAATAACCTCTCATTTTTAATTGCTAACAAGATAGCAATGCATCTTTCCAGCTATAACTGTGTTAATAGAGCTGCATTTATCTTAAGCAAACAGTCTGACAATATGTCCTACTGTAATGTGCTAAGAACCATTTCAAATGCCCATATCTTGCAGGCACTTATCACCTAACTAGTTATGACAAGCTAATTTCACTGCTCTGCGCATATGGCTGACTTTAAATGGGTTACTTAAAGCCGTGATGGATGAGCGAGAGAGTAACCTTGTTTAAAGAAGCGGCTGTGGGCATGAAATCTAATTTTGGGCTGCTAATGAATTAGATTTAATTAGGGGGATCCCTGATCAAATTGGTAGGCTGACAGTTTGACCAAAGCGAGCCTTTCTTTATGTGATTCTCTCTATTGTCCCCTTTACCAAAACATAAATAATGAAGTTTTCCACCCCAAGAAAGTGCAGTTAGGAATGTGCTTCCATTTTAACCCTTTCTCATGCAAGATGCAACTCAGCACTGGACTCAAGAATATGTGGAGTGCAGAATACACATAGTACAACCTGTCCACAGCCAAAATGATGTAGTCCATAATACACACAGATGAATATGTACAGTATATCTAATGTTTCAGTCTGGTGGATGAATGTCCACTAGAACTGTGAAGGTAGTAATTTCCAAAAAATGTTTTCACGGGTCACTGAAGCACTGTGGTTATTTGGTAGAAAATGTCTGGAATGATTATCGATTCAAAAAAAAAAGAGTTGTTTAGAGCAAAATTATTATTAATATTATTATTATTTTAACATCTATACAACTGAATGTAAGCAAATCTAAACAATTGCATTCAGTTTTTAATAAAAAAAAAAATACTTGGTTAATATAGATAATAATACCAGCAGCCCAACAAGCTTCAAGTATGTCTACAACTTAGGGTGAACACACCATAATATTTGGAAAGTTTGTTTTTACCTCTGAATTTTTTTAAAACTATGCTCATCTACTGAAAGTAAGAGATATTGTAGAGGTTGAGGGAACAAAACAATTAGCCTAATGCATGACTAACTGCTCAGGTTCCTATATGGCTGATGAATTACAATCTATAGTAGTGTCTTATACACTTTAGCTATAGCCAGGTAAGTGCTCAGTAAGAAAAAGAGAAAATATAAAAATAAGAAAGGATATAATAACAAAAAAAAACAGTATTTCTTGAGCTGATTATGAAACTTGTCATATGTATTGGTTCCATCTCATCACTTAAAGCTGCCAATTTCTTTAACTCAATGCCTAACTCTGCAGCCAAGTGGTTAACCAGCAATAGTCTCTTTTAATTTCAGTCATTTCAAAAGATTCACAAAATTCCTGGCTGGGAAATGCAGCCTTGGAACACAACCCAGATATATTTATATTCATTCAAAATGAATGTAACTAGTGAATTTTTTTGGATGTCAAATGTGTGTTTGGAAGGCAGAGATGTTCACGCTGCCTGCTGCCTTAAAACACAAATCCTTAAGGTCCACAGACCACATAGTGATGTTGCGCAACATGTTTGCATTCCACTCCATTGTTTTTTACCAGTGAAGAAAGGATTTTTTTTATAGTATAAATCCATTTTTTGAGTGTAAATAAGTATGGTATCTAACATGAAAATTACATTTAATAATATTTATAAAAATGTATTTTAACTTACAAATAAAGCACAGAACAGGTATTTAAAAACTGGAAACTCTCTGAAATACAATTAAAATAATTTTAAAACAATAAATTTAAAACAAAGCCAGTAACACGAATAAACATTTTTAAAGAGTCCTCTGTTTACTTAAATCTAACAGACACTCAGCCTCCCCTTTCTATGTATTGTATGTTTGGTATGTCTATGTCAAGCACTCTAAATACATTTTAAGAGATAATAATAATGCCATTGGTCCTGATGAAGGGCTCAATAATGTTCAACCCTGCAATTGGGGAATACCTAGTGGGGAACAAACTTTGTTAAACGTCAGAGGGGAATTTGTGAAATACACAATGTTTGCTTCACTGATCCCCAAAGAAAAAAATATCAGGAATTACTGACCCTATAAAGGGTCTTTTTATGAGGACGACAACTTTGTGGATTACTCAGAAATGGTTGAAACCTTTCTACCAGTTTTCATCCAATGATTTAGCTCTTGCGCTTTGTTAGATCCGTACCAGGCCTGATCAGTCACATGTTTTCACTTGTGTCTCTCATGCTCACAATACTGCTTCGGCAGATCTACTTTCTGCGAAAGAAATACAGAAACTGCAGCCAGGACTAGATTTATTAAAGACTACAAGATGCCAAGAGTCAGATATCTTCAGAACAGGTGCTTCAGAACAGTTATGTTATCCTTCTGTAGTAAAAACATAGCCTACAAAATAATTTAAACTCTATTATTCCGAACACACACAGCTACGTGCATATAGGTATATGCACTCTCCTTTTCCCTTACTGGCTTCAATGCGGTCATGCCCCCAACCCGTATGGAGAAGTAGTTTGAGGACCTTCAGGTATGTAGTATACCTAACCAGGTCTCAGGTCATGTTCATAGCTTGTTCATAAACTCACACGCACAGTATTAAGGAACTTGATGGTGCACAATAAAAATAAATATTGCTATCTGTATCTCAGAAATATACATAAAATATTTTTATGTTATAAAATTAAATATTGCACAAATTAACATATATACATATAATTACATGATAAAACAACTTTTATGTTTGAGTAAAGAACAAAGTATGTGTGTTATATAAATATTTTTTTAAAAAAATAGATGGCTGTATAGCTATATTTATACTTATATAGATTGATTTACGATCACATTCACTTGTAACCGCTAAATATGAATTTAGTATTTTTAAGGTACCGTATGCATAAGATGAGCCGGACATAAAATATGCCCCTTTAAAAGAAAGATGTAGGCCCAGAAGCTAAAGTTCCCTGTCATTAATTTATTACCCTAACACCTTTTTCAGCTTTCCAAGCTTCTTATGTTGAAAGAACCTAATCTTGTGTGAATGGAGAATGGCAGAAACCTGCAGGCTGCAATTACAGGATAATTAGGCCTGTGCCTCACCTAATGATGGATACCAACCCTCAACCTAAAGTGGATCTTGTCACACACTAATAGGGGGACAGGATTCTCCACTTGAGACTGAAGGATTGTTATCTTATCTCAAGCTAATCTTGTTAAAGTGCCTATGGTGGAGTGATGAAAGGGCTGTGCTTATTTCTGCCTGGGATAGTAATGTTACATTTAACTCAACACTGTCTGGGAACAGTTGAGTGTAACATAGGAACATTACTGAGCACCAGGAATAGGTGCTGAAATGTGGATCATTTTCTTTTTTGATGGACATCCTAACATTTTTTTTTTGGCCCGATATATACCTCGAGTGCCACTAGACGCAAACGTCCCTGGCCATAAATTAGTTGGGTCAAGTTTGACATCAACCCTACTGGTATAAATATGTCATGTATAAATCCATATTGGTGAATCTTCTGATATAATAAAATAAACTACAATCCGTACGATAAAGTAACTGAAAATACTATTTTGAGAATATTTATTTGAACCAAAAATGCCCTTTGTCAGGTAAAGATCTGTTTAAAAAATGTTTATTAGTTAGCAGGAATTCCTTATAGATTCAGCCATGCTGTGATTATATATATTACGTGCCTTCTATTAAAAAAAAAGCTACAGCAATATCATCGTTATGGACGGACTTAGTACAGACCGTATATTTATTAGGGCTGAGTTGGCGTTTTCATTTGAATTGTATTTATGCTGTGTGTAAATGATTTTGTTCTCCCTAATTAATTTGTAACAATTCTTTAAGTTTCCTCCTTCTTTTCTGCTTTGCTGATTCATGTTTACCTTTCCTAATGCTATCTTCCTCCTACTTTTTTGGGGGAGAATCTTAGCCCACAGCTGCCCCCAACTTATTAAATGGAAACAATCATTTAGAAAACAAAACAAAAACAAAACCAAAACGTATTTTTTTCCTTCCTTCATATAATCACCTGACTTGCATTTTGAAAAAATCCAGTTAATAAGCACTTCTGTATTTCAATGCAAAATCAATAATGTATGATATGTAAATGATTTTTTTTATTAATCAATAATGCAATGATATTTCCAGCAGCGTTTTTATCTTAATACCCTTTGCGGACACCGCGCTTACTGCTGAATGCTGGGATATGGGGTTAAAGTATGATCTATAATTTATAGGCACGTGACCTATTTTGACTGTTTTTTATTTAAATAGAACACTATGTATATATCTGTGTTATAATTTTTCATTCTATGCGTAACATCTGCAGTGGATGGGAATCTGGTGGAGCAAGTATGTAGTGAAATGAGCAAGGGGATGTCACACAAGAGGAACCCAGGTGCCCATTAGCATGTAGACCCCTTGTTATTGATGTAGTTTAATGCTTTGAATACTAAAAAAATGAATTGAATATTTTCTTTTATACTCAACTATTCTATGTTCAAAGCCTAGGAAGCTTGTTGCAGCACGATTTCCGAGTAACTTACTTCATGCCATAAATATCCATCCAGCAAGGACGGTAAAAACACGTGTGCCAGGTTTTAATCTAGAAATCCATTCTGGAACATACCGACAACCCCAGAGGAATTAACAAGTAAACGTAAAAGGAGACACTATAAAGTCTAAACTTATTTTTGTGCCATTATAATATAATTGAAATGTTACGTTTGGATACGCTATGCCTAATAAACAACTGCAATCTAAATTTGGACAAGAATGTACTAATTGTGGTAAATATAATCTGTCGTTGCTGGATTTCCACCCATTTCTCTATGACTGGACCCTTAACAAACACACACACACATATATATATATATATATATATATATATGCTACAAAATATATGCTACAAAATACAAGATGACACAAAACTACAGAAATACAGATATCCTTGTGATAAATGTATAATACACAAATTTGTCGCTGCGTTGTTAATGCGGATATACCAAGGCATCATGAATTGTGCTAATGGATTACACACGTTTTGACACAGGATCTTTCTAGACAATGTTTTTTTAGGATTTACCTTCAGTTTAGCTGAGCATTACACCTCCTTATCAGGGAGGATAACTACTTGGCATCTGAAAGGGATGTATAAATATTTATTTTCTGTTCACCGCTCATCACAGCAATGTGGGAGGTACAGAAAAGGGACCAAAGATCACAGAGATATCCAACTTGGCAAATAACTTATTAAAAATAACACTTAGGAACTTGCTGTTGCATTTAACAACTGGTGGAGTGTCTATTGCGTAGCTTCGAGAGGCGCCAAGTCTGTATTTCCAATGAGCCCCCATGTTTCATGGTGGTTAGAAGATATGTAGCCCTCGGTGCATCATGAGACCAAGGGAATCAAGATATAGGAGGAATGTATCTCCTGCTCACCCCATCTACGGCCCTAATAAAAAATTATTATTCACCAGAAGTAAAACTATTCTGGATTAAGTCACTTGTATTCAGCACCAGTTGAGAAGATATCAGGCACCATTCAATCAGTGTAGGAAATAAAAGAGTGAACTCTGCGATCATCTACCCAACATCCTCAGACTTGTGGTCAAGCCTCGAGAGATCACAGTTATGGCTATAGATGTATAATTTAGTTTTAAAGAAAAAAAAAACATGAGTAGAATATGCCTCCTATAAAAATCCAAGGCAGTATAGTATTTCCTTTTCTAATGCAAATAATCTATGAAATATTATAGATAATATAGTAAATGATAATGTATTCAATAGAAACAGATAAGAAAAACATGTACATGTTTGTTTCTATTCTAATCAGGAAATATCTGAAAACAAATTATTGCAGAGAGTTGGCCACTTAGAGGCTCCTCTCTGCTTCAAGATTTTTAAGGCCTCGGCTGACCGGAGAATAGATGTTTCACCATTTTTTGCTGTATGGTGGCCTACAGCGTCCAACAATACAGTGACGTCGTGCAGCTTCTTTGTAGGAACTTCTAAGCAAGACCTTCCTATAATTGAACCATCACCCTAAATACACAAACGCTGTGTGAGATAATGTAGTCAGTATTACCTTTTCTCCTTTCAGTGTTTTCCCGCATTTTATAATTTTTTCCCTTCCACTCAAACACCTCCTTTTTCTCTACTGTCCGACCCGTCCTATCGTCCTTGCATTCTAGAGGCTGCTTTTTTATGAAATAGATTTTTAATTCATTGATTTTATTCACTGTAACAACATGCTAGGTATAGACTGGTGTTTTTATATTAATACACTATAGACCACCAATATTGTAAGTTATAACTGGATATCCTACGTTAGATCATTATACAATATGCAGAAATCCAGCCTCAGGCAGACCTGCTTCAGATTCTGTTGTGTGGAAACACAATACCGGGCATTGAAAGAAACTGACTATAGCCATTAAATAAACAATAGGTACAGCGTTGCATGTGTGTATGTGGTAACAGCTGTATACACACAGTATCCAAACCACTTTCCATTGTGCTCTAATAGTGGGCAGCAAAAGATATTATCATCAAGCACTGGGTATAAATAGAATCATCGGGGGGGGCTATAGATGCATGGAGCTGTGAAATATAAAACAATGTCCCAATCTGCCAGGGTTAGTACATGGCATTTATAGAAGTTCTAGTAATATCCAGTTTTCAGTAGTTATTTGAAGGGATATTTTTAATGTATTTCATTGGAAATCCACTACAGCAAATGAAACAAAGAATCACCCCACCGCCAACACAGTGTAGGTTCAGGAGCCCATAGGTGACATCCTGGTGGTCAGAAGTACATAGATCTTTCCAAAAACTAGGATTAGCTAAGAGTTGGCCACACTCACATTCCCTCTGTGTGGCTAACACGTAGTGCTTACACTGCCTTATTTCTAATATCATACCTGGGCCATTGGTATGCTTGTGTGGATGTTCCCATGTATGATATAACAGTAAAAGTGCTTGCCTAAAGTGCTACTTTTATCTATTGTGGATCATGGGGGCTGGAGGAAGAAGATATAATCAGTCAGGGTGGGGAGTTAAGAGTAGATTCAGGAGCTTGTAGTGTTATCCATCAGGAGGACCATCTAAGCCAAGTAATCAATTATGGCATCTGAAGACTCTGTGACAAATCCAGAGAACTGCCAATATACAACTTATATATATATATATTATATATTATGCTAATTTTTATTACGTTGATCTAAAACAATTTAAAATCTGGTGAACTCTGGTTGAGTCATTAGTGGTCCCCTCTTTGTAAAAAGTAGTTTATGGGGGGGGCTGTAACTCATTATGTAAGTCACACTAATAACTTCACACAGAAAACACTTGTGCTTTTTGCTAATCTGTTTTGTTTGCATTTCTTGGTGGAACACAAGAACTCATAGGTCGAATTACTGTGGATGATTGTGCCCCACAGAATGCCTTGACAGATATTTAGGAAAAGACCCTTGTACGGTGACAGAAGCCCTCATCCATCACTCCCTAAAAGAGCTTGGAACTCACAGACAAGCTCATTTTACAACATGTTGGATTTTTCCAATTGACCAGTTCTATGGACAGACTAACCTCAAATGCCCCTGACATTGAAACCGTATAAAATAGCACGGCTAGGGCATTGTGAGACCGTTTAGGTGGTATAGTGAGGGATCAGATGATGTAGTAGCTAGTGGTTGAATAAAGACATACTTTAGGAAAATTTAAGATTATATCAGGTGGCTATGAGGAGCTGAAGTAGTGAAAATCATACCTTTAATAAATATGTATTGATCATTTTGCATCTATTGTACCCATACTGCTAGTTTAAGAAGTCTGACAAGCAAGGCTGTCATTACATTTTATTCCTTGTAATGATCACCATAGGTAGGTTACTCTATAATATACAGCATATATGTGATATTGTTGCCATCTTAAAAATAATAATGATTATTATTACTTACAACGCTGAGGAGCTGTATAGAAGGCGCTGCACTATATTGTGTGTAAGAACAGCAGGAATCGCTGTCCATCATGGTTGGCTTTTAAAGAGGAGCACCAGCTCTATAACGGCAGAAGCTTTAGGAGACGATTCAATGGCCATTAGTTAGAATATTTTAAATGAATAAAGAGGATCATATAGGAAAATATGAGAACTATTCAGTAAGGACTGCATGGCTGATCATATGAGTATGAGATAAATTAATTAAATGAAAAAATGGCAAGATTATAGAATCTGTAAGGAAGCAAATTTCTATAAAATAGAACATTTTAATATACATTTTTGTTGAAGCTCTCTCTTTTTTTTAATTCATCAAAAGCACATCTCACTAAGAAAAAGAGATTATAGTATATGAGCTGGTTACTATATTTTTTTATAAAAATAGATGTTAGAGGGCGTAATGAGATAATAGTTAAATCATAAGGGCAAAACCTTTTTTTTTCTTTAATGTTTTCCCATAAAAATGTAAATACTCTTTACAAAGTACATTTAATCAGTTAATTTTATCAGACTTTGCACGACGAGGTAAAATATTAGTACTGCATTTTACAATATCCAGTAAAAATTTGCATTGCATGTTACTATACCTATAAGATGTCTCTCTCTCTTTATTCAATGTACAATTCTTATCTAGATACTTAAAATTATTTTAGGAGGGTCTGCCTCTGCCGTACCTCAACTTTTGACGTGAATGTCTCCCAGAAGTGTTTAACGTTTAATGAAATGTGACAGATTCCGCTAGATATTTAGAGCCAGTGCATTAATGAAGTTTATGTTGACAACATTACAATTTTCTCAACGCATCCACACACCCGAACAATATCCCAGGCAAGAGGCTGGCAGTGTTAATGACGTTATGTAAAATTATAAAGGCAAATCGGATTTTCCATAACGCTCAAACGCCCCTGAAATAGCAGACAATAAACTAGCAGACTGCAAATTAGATTAGCTGGAAATATCAGAGCGGTTCCTGTATAAAATCCATAATTGCTTTTAATGTCTCTGCTCCTAGGAGACACAATTTTAAAGATCATCGTGCAGGCAGATATGAGAAGCTATTGACAGAGAGAAGGAAATCAACAGGGTAACCAAATAAACAGCACTGCCCTCATTAAATATTCAACCCATGAAATTTGACTATGGCACTGCCGTTCGGCGTATTCCATGCTCCTTCCTGCTGCAGAATGTAGAATATTCGCTGATAGATAGGACTGACATGATTCCCCCAGGCTTTTTTAAGCATGCAATGACAGTGAGAGACGAGAGAGAGGGGGGGAGCAAGAGAGAGAGAGAGAGAGAGGGAGCGAGAGAGAGGGCAGAGAGAGGAGTGGGGGAAGCTGGGGAAGACAGAAAGTGGGGGGCTGAGAAGGCTGAGAGAAGTGGAAAGGCATGGAACAAAAAAAGAGAGACACAATGGTGTACAGAGAGATAGAAGGGCAGATGTAAATTTGATTGGTGACACAGAAATGGTGAGAATCACAGAAAAAGGGCTAGAGGGTGAAGGGAACAGCCGCAGGAGAAACACAAAGCATATGTGGCACTTACGCATACATAAATGTACCGCAGCTTTTCCCAGCAGGGGGGCTAATACAATATTATGTCTTGACTGTGACACTTTGCAAAGTGGGATAAGCTGTGAATATCATGTTCTGCTGTACAAAAGGAAGAGATTATGGAAAATATTAGGGTGGAGTTATAAGAAAAGGGTGTACCGAGCAATTTGGGTTTTTTTGGGTAGAGGATATATAATGCAATTTGGAGCAGCAGCTGGAATTATAGCGAGAGGGTGTGTGGAGTAATTGGGGGGCATATTTAGGGTTTATATGTCAACTCGGGTAGAGGGATGAGGTGTATGAAACAGTTAGATAGGGTGTTATTGATGGCTTATATGGAGCAGCTATGATGAGAAATGTTGGTATATAGACCGATGGAATGGAAGGAGAGACTATATGTTGGGAAGGAGGAAATATGAAGAGATTCCAAAGATAGAATTCAGGCCAATTAGTGGGTCTTTCCTAGACCTCAAAAGCTCAATAACCGAAGAACAGAAAGTCTTCTTGACTAAAGTTCTGCACTTGAGCCAAACCCTAGATGAGGTCAGTGGGAACTCACCAAAAGTCAAGAATAATTTACAAAGTGCATAATAAGCACTTTGCTGCTTATCTTGAAGGATACCACACTTTATGGAAATCTCGGACTAGTTTTGATTGCTTATTTGGAATAAGAAGACTAAATTTCTATGCATACTGGTAGAGTAGACCTGTAGGATGTTTTGATGTCATGTTCTACATCAACCAGAACCATTTCTGTACAGAACAGCAGAATATGATAGTGGTATGTAGATTAATAAATAACAACAAAGAAAAAGGCCCTTTATATATACATGTACAATCACACTCACCATACACGTACATAATGACTATATGCATATTTACTTCTTTACATCATCACGCATAAAACACGAATAACAAGGAGTAGTTAAACCTCCCCCCTTGCAATTTGTGAAGGGGGTGAGTGTGGGATTTGAGGTATACATTATGCATGCTCTGGCTGTACCCAGCACAATTACAGAGAATGCTCTTCTTTCTGCACTCGGAAGCTTTATGTAAATATCCGATGACAGCGTTATTGTGTGAGGAATATCAATGCTGTAATTAAAGTTTAAGGTTCGCAATGCCGCTATGAGTCCGTGTTAATTTTTCACAGGCTCTCAGGGGAGGGATAATAGTTTGCTCCTAGTAACAGAGCTAATAATGAATTCTTTGAGCTGAGGCAGATATACCTAGCCCCGAGGTCCCTAGCCCATGCTAAACATGGCTTCTTCCCCTGAGATAAAAGCGCATAAGGGCGCAGAAAGTGATTAAAAAAACCTTTATAAAACTGTAAAATTGCCAGCTAACTGCCCTGGAAATTTGAGCAACTGTCCATCGTTAAAGGAAAATATTCCTGCCTTAGCTTTTCCTTAAGTGACTAATGAATGCACTTAAAAAAAAAAACTTTCTTTAAGGTAAAGTATCAGAAAATGTTCTATGTTGTGCAACAAACTTAGCTGAAATGAAATTAGATTATTGCGGATTTGCTTAAAACTCATCTCTTCCCTGTTGACAACATAGAGTTAATGGATTAATTTATCAAAGAAGAAGACGTGCTGCAGAGTGCTAGAAGACAAGGACAAGGAAGTGAGGTGAGAAGAGAAAGATGAAGAAGAAGAAATAATGATCAGGTATAGAGATGATAGGAAGCTATGTTATGGGCATGAAGATGGAGGAGGAGGATTGTGATGTAATATGGGATGATAATGGTAGGGGATGGAAATGATGGTGGGGAGGAAAATGATGGTGGGGAGGAAAATGATCATGGGGTATGAATATTGTCAGTGGCAGCTCTACACTAACACATACATACCATGCACATACATACATATACACATTGTTCAACTATGTTTTTAATGTCCATACATGGCCAAATCTTGACTTGTTATTATGATATGTGCTACTTATCTCGGCTGTATTAAAATATGACATTCTAACAATGACCTTTAACAATTATTTCTGTGGTGGCGGGAATTAAACCCTACCTTATAATAACAACAATATGAGGGTTTTTTTTCTAAATCCCAATTATCTATCATCAAAAACATATCTAATATGTGAAATAAAGGTACAAAACTGAAATACAAAACCAATCTTCCAGAATGAAAACAATAAAAAAATGTGCCATTATTTTTATTATTCTTCAGATATTTGTGTAAGATGGTTTACCTACATGGTATGATCCTAGATAAGAAAGTTTTATTGATGTTTTATGACTATGTTATATAGTTGTGTATGGCCTCTGTGTTTCAAAGTAAGAACATATTTAACTTATCATATTAGCAAAAAGATTTCATGATATTGGCAAGGTCAATTTTAAGAAGAGTTCTTCATAAAAAAGCAAAACATTGTTCTTAAATTTAATAGAATACATTGTGTTTGAGTGACTGAAGTTTTAAAGATTTGATGCTCGGGGTGAGGCGAATTATTATTGACATCTTTCACATTAATTAGTGGTGTGTTAACACCAACAGAGTTTATAACCACACTGGCTACCCCCAGCTGCCAAACAAATAATTTAACTTAATTAGCAAATAAACACAGTGGGATTAAAATTCGGATGAGGCCATAGGATCATTAGGAATGATGAACCAGCATTAAGAATACAATGACATTTTATGCCATGACACAACCTTGTTAGTACTGGAGAAGCGAAAATATAGTAGTATAACCTAGTATAATATGCAATTTTATTAATAGTTCTGTTAATAATAAGTAAATTAAAAAGTACAATTGAAAACTTGTGTAGTAAGCGGATTACTTTTTGTACTTGAACTATAGTGATTTATATACTCTATACACACACACATATATATATATATATATATTTACGTGTGTGTGTGTGTGAACTAGGACTGATTCCCTTGGATGGTACGCAATTTAGATTGAATGGTAAACAAGTTACTTGTTTTACAAATGAGGCACAAGTTTACTTTGGGGGCTATTTTATATTAGTTGGTTGGCTATTTCCGTATCAGTTGGTTGCAAGACACGCATAATCCAGTGCTTGCCCAGAACTTGTTCCCCTTAAGTGCTGTTGAAGCTCCCATCAAAGTGGAAGAGTAGACAGGATAAGTATGGAACTCACTGGATGAGGAGGCTAAGGTCACTGCTTCCAGAACGGCCGGACTAGCACCCCAGCCCAAACTTTAAGTGATCTGTTTTCGGTACTTGAAAACTAGGCCCAGGACCCGTCACCCACTGGGCATTTTCCTGTGTGCCAGTCTACACATATGGTATCTTTTTAGTATATATTTATAAATAATTCTTGCAAAGAGAATAAAATAAATGCTGGATAGTATGTTTTTCTGCTGATCTCAGGGTAAGTAAAAATGTAAACTATGAGGGTGTCATTTTCACGTCTTGATTTAATTATAATCTGGGCGGTGGTTTTAAGATCACAACTAATTTGCATTCCTGGTAATTAGTAGGCCACAGATCAATGGCTTCCATGCCAAAAATAGTCTAATATGTAACTTGTGACTTCTCCTGTAAATGTATGCAATGTGACCCAATATTAATTTGATGGCTCATAATGTAGCTTGACATTTGATTCCTTTATCACAATTTGGTGCACGTGGTTATATACATTTATATTTCATCCCAATGATTTTCTTCATGACTAAGCTTCTCTTTCCTTAAAGTTCATAATGGATTAAAAATATTTTTACTTGTAAGAGCGAAGCAACCTCATATAACAATGTATTGCTACAAAGATATTACAATTTAATTTATTAAAGGTAGATAAGATGCAAATAGATTTGCAAGCAGTGTGAAAAAGAAAGTACAAAAGCATATGCACATAATTTAAGAGTTAGGTGCCATAATACCACCTACATGATTTGCCGTTTATTGATGACTACTGTGGCAAATAAAAGGTTAAATGATGTATGTTCTTCCTTGTAGGAGGGGAGGATTATTTAATGGTTGCAATGATTATGGAAGTACCTTTACCACTGCTGGTTACAGGATATCCACAAACTTTTCTCTTACAAGCCTCTATAAATCAGATAAGAAAAGAATGTGATGCTCTAGAAAGAAGAAATTGAGATGTTAAGTTGCTCTTAGAATTTGATTTATGGCTTTAGCTGCTCCGAGGAAAGCACTATAGTATGTGGTAAATCCTTCCTATGATAGAAGGACTTGGAAAAACTACTACTGTCCATTTTTTACTTTTTTACAAAATGAACCCTGACATTCAGCTTTGAATAGTGAAGAAAGTCTGATTAAGTGTATAGATAACAATAACAGATTAAACAAGACAAGTAACATTATGTCTCCATCTGCCTCCTTCTACCACTTCCATGTATCTATAATTTGTTCTACCGCCGCATTTAACACCTCCTATTCCTGAGTACAACTCCTGCCAATATGCAATCGTTATGTTTCTGAAGCTTATTCTCGAAACAGATACACGCCCTTATATTTATATACATCATCAAAAAATACGAGGAAAAAAACCTGCTTTAACCCTTTCCGTATCAAGGATTTTTAATAGCCTATGTACTGTTTGTTTTCTGAAAATTTTACAATATGTTGTTTTAATCAAGATTCCCCTTTTTCGTCTTTGATGTACCCACAAACATTAAACATTAAGTGCCTATAGGGTAATGAAAGGGTTAATATAATGTTAAGATATAGATCATTCATTTTTGATTAAGAGATTTTTGCTGGTGACAGGTCCAAAATAATAAATACCGGCGCCAAAATAGGTAATCAATTTGTCTGTCAATTCAAGTATGTACCTTAAAATGCACAGAAGAGGCAATCTGTTGGCACTATATAAATGATTAAAAATATATACTTAATGTGTACAGGGCCTTTATAATTCAGTACACTGTGTTTCTATGAACACTGAGAAAAGTCGTTAGGATTATTGACAAATGCAATTTTGGTGCAAAGTTTAAAAATGTAGATATACAGAATAACACAACCATTGATAGAGGCATTTATATTAATGACCCTGTACATCCGTGACCAGAGGAATCCAATATCATTTGTCTCCTGCTTGCTAATTGAAACCATGGGCTCTTACTTGTGCTTATCTATCTATGGTCCCGCTTGGCGGGTAACTGTTAAAAGGAAAGTACTAATTTTTGTTTATTTGAAAATCACTTTTGTTACTCAAAGTACTGTTTTATAAATATACATGCAATCTAATACTGAAGTGTCTTTTCGGTACAAACATGTTACAAAAGTATCCAGTTGGTAAAAGAATCTTGTTTCCAAAAGATCATGTTACTAAATTGGTCTATTTCTCGTTCAGTATCTTCTTGGTACAAACATTAATGCTACAAACATCTTGCTTTTTTTCTCCTAATAACCCACAATTTAAGTATCCTATTACTCGAACTCACACATTTTATATATTTGCTTACATGAAATAGTGTCTATCTTTTACATATTCTTCCTTCAAAACATCAACAGTATGTTTTTTATGTTGGCCCAATAAAGCTTTCTTAATTGGGTGGTCAGTGTATAATATTTTGTAGCCAATATAAAAGAATTGTAATCAATAAAAAGCAGATGTAATCTCCAAAGATTACACTGTAATATGAAGAGTTAATATCATCGCTGACCATGTGCAGTAGTTGTCTGATTTGTCTATACATGTCTTTGAAGAAGAATAAAATTATGTCTCAGCAGAAGAAGGCAGATTGACAAACTGGAAGAGAAAAGAAAAATCTAGGTTTCTACATGTCTCAGAGACAAGAACTCTGTTTTCAGAGATTTCGGGATAGTTTTCGGGTATAGAATTACCAGGCCATTTATTTGCTGTACACTATTATTTTTGCTGGACTGCCAGGTGGCAACTGTACAACCTGTTAACGTATTAAATGTTTATCAAATACATCATTTAATTTCATTTTCTAGAAGTACAGTGCTCAAACCCATGGATGTGTCACATGCTTATTTCTTTGAAATAAGGTTGAAAAGAGATGGGTCCAGCAGGTACAAGCTGTCCCTGACTCCCCAATATAGTTCCTTCATCAAGAACTTTTAATTGTATCTCTCGAGTATAAGAAAGACA
The DNA here is from genome assembly GCA_023333645.1 of Sceloporus occidentalis. Classification (NCBI taxonomy): domain Eukaryota; kingdom Metazoa; phylum Chordata; class Lepidosauria; order Squamata; family Phrynosomatidae; genus Sceloporus; species Sceloporus occidentalis. The sequence goes on along the minus strand of JALMGF010000087.1, from coordinate 3,964,711 downwards.
CTTAGAAATTCATCCAATTTTAGCTATAATATGGCTGGAAGAAAAATAACTTGCCAGACGACTCAAAAACTGCATTTCCCCTTATTAGACCAATAATTGTGAAAGGGTTAAATCCCCTGAAAGGGAAGGGTTAAATAACCTCCAAAGAGTGTATTAGGTTAAAAAAGGGTGTGTGCCCTGATGACCTAGCCTGACACCTCTCAGTGGGATTACCAGACTTTCCCACTGATAGCACAGCCTCCAGCAGGGGAACAGGACACCGCAGGGTGAGGGGAGGAGATGGCTGTAGGGTTCATCTCTTTCTCTCACTGCAGGACCCCTAGCTACAGTTCAAAAGGTACATATTTTAGATCCCCTCACTTTCTCATCTTCAAAGATAGAAACACTTCTGAGGATTGTGGCAGACAGACCGACTGCTGGGAAGCTGAATATAAACTGTATCATTCTCTTCATATGTATATATCTATGTATGTATGTATATATATATATATATATATATACACACTATATGGATAAAAGTGTTGGGACACCTGACTATTACACCAACAGGGACTTTTGACTATGGCATTCCATTCTAAGCACATAGACATTAATGTAAAGTTGACCCCCCTTTTGCAGCTATAACAGCTTCCACTCTTCTAAGAAAGCTTTCCACAAGATTTTGGATAATTTCTGCGGGAATTCCATTCATCCAGTAGAGAATGTGTGAGGTTAGGGACTGATGTAGGATAAGAAGGCCTGGCTTGCAAACTCCGTTCCAGTTCATCCCAAATGTGTTCTATGACGTGGAGGTCAGGGCTCTGTGCGGCCAGTCAAGGTCTTCCATACCAAACTCATCCAATGTCTTTATGGATGTTGCTTTGTGCACTGGGGCACAGCCATGCTGGAATAGAAAAGGGTCTTCCCCAAATGTCTTGGTATGCTGAAGCATTAAGATTTTCCTTCACTGTGCTTACCCAAACCCTCATATCAATAATTATGAAGTGTCCCAATACCTTTGTCCATATAGTGTTGCACAAAGCAAGGTCCAAAAGACATATATATATATATATATATATATATATATATATATATCCACTCAACATTATTTTGTATTAAATCATGTGCAAGTAATTTAAATAATACCGTTAAGGCTTTTTTATTCCAAAATATTTTGCTGATATGATCCTTTTTTAACCACATAAAGCTTTCATGCTCTGTAGAGAGATAAATCATGTGCAAGATAAAGTCTTTTTTGAGGATATTTTCAGACTAGACATATTCTTAGAACAAATATGCATTGTTTGATAAACTATATTTAGAGTCTTTAGTGGAATTTCACATCTATTCTTCGATGGAAGAGGCCCCTGAGGTCCCAGAAGTTTATCTGCTTTTACACCTTCTTCTATGTTGGTCTAATAAAAGGTCAACTACAACTCAAGACATCGTTTTCTCTTGGGCTAATATGTCTTTTTCATGAAGATTTTGTCTTAATACGGAATGGGACAACTACCAGTGGTCCGCTAGGTCTCAAGAAGGTACTGCTACAACCAAGTCACCAAGATTCACTTAAAGACACATCCCAAAGTGTCACCTTTGTGTCACCTCCTGAGATATCCCCCTCAAAGTTGGCAGACTGGAATATGAACCATGCCTCACTCTAAAGAAAGACATTTTAAGATGTTGTCTTTACGTTATGTAATTATATGTGGGTAAAACCAAAAGTTGAATGAACGCAAGCTAAAAATAATGAACAACAGGACAGATGCAAAATACCCTGAAAATATCTTGGAAAGCAGAAACACATGCCACATAGTGTGGTACCAATGCTATATTTCATGCTTGACTTTAGGGAATGTTAATAAGGATTAAAAACATACTCTGCAAATCAACAAATCATAGAGAAACTGCCAATTAGAATTTCTTCCTTCAGATCTCTGTTCTCCAACACTACCAAGAGAAGAATGTAATTATTTATTTACGTACCTGACTATGCTTTAGACTAAAGAGAGCAGAACCAGGGCTTTAAACACTACAATGGATATTCTTGTTTAATGGCAGTATAAGCCAGAGCTGTGTGTCTCCCCTTCTTTTCTGCTGTTGTACAAGACATCAAAGTTCGACGATTCGGGTACAATTTAAGCATTAGCCAATAAATGTGGTTAAGATAACGCTTCCAGAAAGTCGTGTGTCTGGGACTGATATAGTCATATGGAATACAGATGTGGTTTTGATTTGTGTCTGACTTTAAAAAATCAGCTGATTTCAGTAGAGATGGTACGAAGGGACACTGCCAGATTCTACTTATTAGCAGGGTCAAGTTTAGCTCTATGACATCAAAGCTCTGCGGTTTATTTGAGTCTATAAAAAAAAATTCTTCGTTATAAGAACACTTCTTTTTGTGTATTGTTATGGCTGCCATGGGAAGGGCTGAGGCAGCTCTGAAATATCACTCCTTTTGTTGAAGAAAGCCTGTGCTATTAATAAATCCTATCCAGCTAAGGGGGGGGGGGATTAGATCTCATTAACTTGAAAAATAAAAAAAAGAAGAGAAAACTTGTGTGGGAGTAGCATGAGCATGAGATGGCTGCCATTTTGAATCCTTGAATTCATAGCTCTGGATAACCTAATTTATGTTTTTTTGTAGCATTAGACTATTTTTTTGCTACATGCCTAGCATTTAAATGTGTGGATGGACAAAACTACACATCAATAGGAACGTGTGAATATATATATTCTTCTGTTTATAATATAACGTTTTAGGAGTAGTAAGCAACTAAATCCCACTTCAGAAGCCATAGTTTTATCCTCCCTCTTTATCCAGAATGCATGAAGTATATTATCTCAGCGTGCGCATGCTTTTGATGAATGCTGTCACCACAGCCAATTTTAATTCAATCCAAAACAGAAATGCGGCTACATCTAGAGCCTGAGCAAACTGCAGCAGGAAGACGTTTCCCTTGTATAAAGCATGTAACGCTGCGGGTGAGACTACACAGCCCTTTTAATCTTTTTCTCTTTTTTTTAGCATTTGAAGTGAATTATTACCTAGTAGCAACAAGGAAGATTGGAGTATTTATCAAATGTGATGATCTCTTATCTGCACACGCTTTACATACATGGCTTCAGAATGGCTTTGCTGTGCATGGACCCAATTTGCTCTACGTACAGATCAAATTAGACAGCATTTAATGCACAAAATTATAGAGGGACTCATACACATCCCTACAATATAAAGATAAATTATATTTCAAAAATATTTTCACTTTTAATGCTATTAAAATGTATTTACCATTTTCCAAAAAAAATTGCAATCAGACAATTATTTGAAGGAACAGTTCCCTTACAAATAAAACCATTGGTGTAAGTTGTGTTTACACGTCAGACTAAACCCATTTTAGTCTGATTTCACCTCTGTTGTTTTTTTCTTTTTATTCTACTTAACACAATATATCCTTTATGTTTGCTTATAACTTGTCATAAACACGGCATTAACCCCTTAAGGACAATGGGTGGTGCCTAAACCCATTGAAAACAATGCATTTTGCATGTAAGGGGTTTGTCATTAAGGGGTTAAAAGTGTCCCCAGATCTTATTTAAAAAATACCGAGGTTATGTAATGCGATGTCCACACAATAGGACATATTTCTTCGCAATATCATTATTGCCCATGCATCTTTGTTCATTCATATGGTTTATTTCTTTGTAAAGCCTTAAAAAGGAATATAACGTTGGGGCCATGTGTTCCTGTACACATACAAAATCATTGTCATAAGGACTAGTTTGACTGCATACTTTTAAATGTTTTGAAAGGAACTTAAAATAACACAGCCTGAAGATCTCGGCACTACACAGAATTATGCTTTCTATTTTTAAAAAAGTGGGCTCCAATGGGTTAATAATGCCTACTTATTGAAATCTAAAACATCTGCATTATCTTTCCCTAAGTCCCTCTTACTAAGCAGTGAGAACTTCAACAATTGTTTTCATTCCATCTTGTTTGATGCTCCATGGGGTTACAGACCGAACACAAATCATCTCAGGCTTAGTACGTAGGGGTGGGGGGCTGAAACCCAATATCCAAAATACTCAGTGTCTACAAACAAGGGCTCATTTTTCCTAGAGAAGACCTCCATGACTCCATGAATTTAAAAAGACATACAGTGTATACTTTAACCACATTTATGGTCATGTTTAAACATGTCACTTTGTGTAACTGTTACTGGGTCAACAGAAGACCCTAAACTACAAATTCACCTGTTCTGTGGTGAGAAACTATTTGGGTTGCCTCTCTGATGGCATGCTTGTATGAGACCTTAAGGAAGAGCCATCTAATACCTGTCTGGCATCCCTCTTTAATTATGAGAGACAGTATTAGTACATGTGTTCTGCTAGACACTGAGAAGGTGACAGGTCTCCTTTAAATGTCTACAACACACAAACAAAGCCTCTCGCACTACTTCTATCAGACATCAGTACTGTGAGCTACTTAAATCTTCAAAGTGGAATCTCGACTAACTAGCCAGTAAATGCACCCGTCATTTCTGAGTATTCCTTAAGTGACCTCATAGTATCCCTTGAACGTAATGTCTTGGGCAGCACAGCTATTGCTGGAAAAAATACCTTCTGGTCTAATCCACTTTGAGCTCCTTGTTCCTGTGGCTGCTGATTTTATTTAAACCCTGTCTACCCTCTATTTTTTAAACAGATGAAAATAATATTTACCATATAACCTCAGTTTCATACAGAGAAACAGACAATTCTTTGCCAAGGCTGGACAAGATGTGAGATTGCTTATTAAGCTTGCAGCAGTTAAGCAGCAAAATGGGTAGCGTTTCCCTGCACTGTATTTTCTCTTAACAAAAAGGAAAATAATGTACAGAGATTTAATTAACTTGTATATATGTTCAGAGGGTTTTTTTTGCGTTTGGACACAGTCCAAAATATTTTCCCTAGTAAATAAAATAATCTGTGGTAATGATCCCCATACTGAACAATCCATCACAGAATTTCTATTGATTTGGTAGTTGGCTACTGACTTAAAACACTTTAAAAAAAAAAAAAAGAAATACACAAAACTTAAATTATTTATTAAGTTTGCTTCAATGACATTAACATTTTTGGTTCTTTGTAGACCATTATGAAATTATAAAATTCCAATAATTTGGAGACCCCTCCCCTTTAATGTTTTCTTATATGAATATTTTTTTGTTGTCTATTTTCTGTTTACTATAAGTTAATATTAAGTTTATATAAATATATATATATATATATACCGTATTGGCTCGGATATAGGCCGCACCCGAATATAGGCCGCACCCTAAAAGGTGCTTTTTTAATAAAAAAAGTTTCTGCCCCCCCCCGAGATATGCTGCCACTCTGTCCCGAAGATGTACCCCCCTGAGATATGCTGCCACTCTATCCCCCCTCCGAGATATGCTGCCACTCTACCCCCCCGAGATATGCTGCCACTCTACCCCCCCGAGATATGCTGCCACTCTACCCCCCGAGATATGCTGCCACTCTACCCCCCCGAGATATGCTGCCACTCTACCCCCCCCGAGATATGCTGCCACTTTACCCCCCCCGAGATATGCTGCCACTCTGTCCCCAAGATGTCCCCCCCCACAAGACTTACCGGTGCAGACTCCACGGGTTCTTGCGGGGCCGGCGGGGGACATCTACACGTAACACTTATTCAACTTCGTGGGAAGTACCCTGCCGTGGGAAGTACCGGCAAGGAAGATTGTTCGCGCAGACGTTCACCGGCAGCGGCGATGCGAGCAGAAACAACCTCCGCTGCCGGCACGTCTGCAAGATTCCCCCCCGTGGGAATTCCCGGCAAGGGAGATTGTTAAAGCACATCGTGCAGACGTGCCGGCAGCGGAGGCTGTTTACGCTCCCCCAGTGGGAAGTGCTGGCAGCGTATCGGAGAGAAGGATACAGGTCCCCTGCACCGCTGCGGGAGATCTGTATCCTAACCCCGCTGCCTGCCCGGCGCCCGGGACTGCATGTCCCGGCCGTCGGGCGCTAGACCCCGAATATAGGCCGCACCACCACTTTAAAGACTTAAAGTGGGGGGAAAAAGTGCGGCCTATATTCGAGCCAATACGGTATATACACTATATGGACAAAAGTATTGGGACATTGCTTTCTAAATACATAGGCATTAATATGAAGTTGGTGAAATATGAAAATTCCCACAGCTTCCACTCTTCTGCTTTCCTCAAGATTTTGGAGTGTTTCTTTGGAAATGTTTGCCCATTCATCCAGCAGAGCATTTGGGAGGTCAGGATATCGGATGAGAAGGCCTGGCTCATCCAACCATGTCTTTATGGACCTTGCATTGTACACTGGGGAAAAGTCATGCTGGAAAAGAAAAGGGCCTCAATCTGCCCCCAAATTTCAAAATGCTTCCAAGTTGTTATAGCTACATTTTAATGTCTATGTTATTAAAATGCAATGCCATAAACGTCCCTGTGGATGTAATGGTCAGGTGTCCCAATACTTTTGTCTATATAGTATATATATATATATATATATATATATATGTATATATATATATATATAGTACATATCCCCTGTAGGGATTATGTATAAATTATAATTTGTAACCTTGACTGCATTTGGCTACCAAGGGTCCCTTGCAGTGTTTCTGTGGGAAAAGCAACTCTTCTGACTTGTCTGGTGGATGTAGAATTAATAATTCCTATACATATATGTGTGTATTTGTATATGTGTGTATGTGTAGTATACGTGTTCAAGTCATTGACACCAGGCTCAGACTTATTTAGGAACATGCTGAGTAACTTAGTACACGGCAGATCAGAAGGCCTAGGACAGCAGGGACAGAGCCGGACGATGCTATCCCAAGAGTCTTTCTTTTCCATGCTTGACATGAATAAAGGGATTAGGATGGTATATTTCCGCCAGCTCTCTCTGTGGGACAATGGGTTCCAAGGTTTAGTGTCACACTCTCTGATACAAATACAGCAGGCTGTCAATCAGATTTCATCGAGACACTTGTGTCACTTCCATAATCTTATTAGCAGATAAAAACAGGCAAATCCTCTCTAGAATAGAACGTTACATTTAATAGCTCATACAATTCGTTTAATCCTTCTGGTCATCAGGCCATGTAGCCCCTCCGGAGGAATTTACCATTAAAAAAAAGGGGTTGTAGTTTTGCGTTGTAAATGACATGGGAATTCTGAGTGCACAATCCCTAACTTATCCAAAATCTTTAACCAACTTTATTGCAAACTGCATTTAATGGTCCATTGACCTTGTAACAATGTTTTTCTGTGTACCGATTGCTCAATGGCGTTACAGACACGTGGATTTTACCTCCAGAGAGCTTGGTCTTTCGGTCATAGGTTGAAATGTAATATTTCCAATAATATTCTTTACTTATTCTAGTTTAAAAAGTGTGTGTTTCCCTGAGTTGTGTGAGCCAAAACTGTGAGGGTATATTTTACTGTTCACTTAAGAGATTAAAAAATGCATGAGAATTATAATAATATACACAAATCTACATTAATAGAAGTCCTATGGTCATGATTTGTTTAATCTTTTACTTTTTATTTAAAATATATAGTTTTTATAAAAAGGAGGATGTCTGACAATTGTTTTACACTTCGTTATGGAGTTTATTTAATTAGTAAACTATATTGTTTGGTCTCTCATGTGAAGGACCCAGTTATATACATTGTATGTGTGAAAGAGATGGTCCACTTATGGTCCTCCCCTCTTTCCTCCCCTGAGGAGCTCAGAATGTCTGCTGAGTATTAGTGTATCACAGTGTACCACAGCCCTAAAAGGCACAACAATGTGTAGAGAAACTCCGCAAATTATGAATTCAATTATTTAAATAAAATACTATATTTTTCTTGTAAATGTCAAGTTACATTAATAGCCATGAACGGGCCAGAAAATCCATAAAACAACAAGAAAATAAATCACACATAACTACATATTTTCCTTTTTATCACACCCAAGTATTAACAATGATTCAAACAACACACTAATTAAAAAAGGTTTAAAACGAATATTGTTAGAGTTGAATATGTTCCATTTTCCTTCAAATTTAAAAAATAATACACCTTCATAGTCTGACTTCTTATTTCCCATTTGGCTCTGCAAATGCTAATTTTTCTAGCCCAACACATCCAAAGGATCTAATAAAGAATAATATTTGCCTCCATTGGCCTATGTGTGAGAAGCATAGGAAATGCTGTCAGTGTGGCATTGCAATGTTACAATCTAGCTTGTGATGGCAGGCTGTGGCTCTTATAAACAGTTAATCCCGGGAGCGGGTCTACTTTAAGCAAACACACAAGCCATCACTTCTCCATCAAATTACACCTTCCTAGAACATTTTAACACAAACTTTTCTCAGGGAAGCAGATAGATTCTTTTCGCAGACTTGAGGTCAGCTTTTCACTTTTAAAAGTGTATAATTCACAAATAAACATATATGGGCAAAAAAAAAAAAAAATGAGAGAAAAAAAATCTTATAGCCCCAGCAGGGAAGAAACTGTTATTTCTGGCGTCAGATAACACAAGACGTTTATGACATGAAATTCAGTTCAGCGCAAGGCTGATGAAATGGCAGGCCATCGCTAGTCTACTTCCTCGGGCTTCCTGCATTAGCATTTGAAAATGCTTCCCTTCCTCTGAAATATGCCTGTAAGAAAATCTACATTTTGCCTTCAGATTCCGCAGGCAAAAAGGTAAAAAAAAATGTGTGTTTTCAATTGCATTCCATTAGGATCCGTATACTAACCTAGATCATTTTTCCATGTAATAACACAATTCTCTTTGATGTTAGAGTATTGTTATATGGATCCTAAGACTGAAATAAGTTGTTTTATTTGCACAAGCTCTGGAGACAAAGGGTTATTTTCATAATGAACTACTTTGGGCACAAACATTCAATAAAGTGCCATTTTTGTGTTTTCTGGGGGATTTTTGAGTTTTCTGTAATTGTCTTCATTAAACTGTCATCGAAGGGTTAATAATATGCAGCCAGGTACGAATGACTCAGAACGACAAAAGAGATAATTTTAAGGCAGAAGCCTGTGTATCTATTAAAGATTAAGTTAATTAATGTTCTTATAAACACTAATTATACCCTCCATAAAATTCTTTTATAACGATTCCAGAAAAGATTAGGCCGGGATGAAGAAAGAAAAAGGTGTTTTTTTGGGTTTTTTTTCGTCTGGTGCCACTACAGAAGTGTCTTGACAAAATGCATGTATTATGGATAAAATACTGATTGATGGTTTTATAAGCATTAATTATTATTGGGATGCAATATATATATTGTTTTTACGAGGTAATCAAGTGAAAGTGTTCCACCCCATATAATGTGTTCGGCCTAAAGAGGCTTTGGCAATCAGTGAGAAAGATATTCTAACATTAGTTCGAAGAAAGGGTACTTACCAAACTCAGCTGCATTGGGGGGGTAACTTTATTTGATAGACTTTTCAGTCACTGTGTGTATGTAAACACTTATGTATGACGCAGTAATGATACAATTATAGGATTAGGATTATTTGTGAGTCATAGCTAAAAGTGTTTGGACTTTACGCATATAAACAACCAAGGAAGAGGCTATGTGACAGGAAAATTCTATCCGAACATGAAACGTGTGTACATATATATATAATGACGTGCTTTGTATTTTAGCAGAACGCGTCACAGAACTCGCCAGTGAGACCACGGGCCTTTAGAGAGATCCACGATTACATCGCAGATTTCAATGCACAGCAAAACTGAGGAAGCCATTTTGTTTTCCAGCAGACATTAGCTGCTTTTGAACTTGAGAGAGCAAATCAAATCAAAATGTCAGAAGAATAATAAATACAAAGCACATTTCTAATAGCTCATAGGGGCCCTGGCTGGCCGGGTTTAATACCCACATTAGTTTACTTCAATGAATACTAAGGAAAAGTGACTCCCTTCATACTGCCTATATCTAATTGTGGATGCCCTTATAATAATATATGGAACTGCACTTATGTGAGATAATTCAAACAAATTCTATAAATGAGAGCAGAACTGATTGCAAATCCTACATTCCACCCCTTTGTTACATCCAGCACTGAAATGCAATTATTCTATGTTGATTTCGTCACACTCTGTGCAAACCTCTGTCTAACTTGTTGGCACTGATAGTTATCACTATGTTGCTCTTTAAATTCTATATACGTTCACAGAAACACATTGCTATAGAAAATTAATATGTGTTAATTTTTAAGATAATATCTACATTAAATGTTCTATTTTACAGAATTCAAGCACAAGTTCATGCAATTGTCATATTTTAAAATGAATATACCCATTGTCGTAACGTAAGGAAGGATACAGCAGAAATGTCTGATTTCATGAGACTTTAATTTTTTTTATTTTTTTTTTCCTATACATTTTCTCGATACCATTTTCACTTTGCTGTAAATCTATTCAAATATTATCTGCCTAGGTGACTTTAAGCAATAGAAATCCTGAACCTCGAAGGCCCTGAGTAGATGCATTGTGTACACGAGTCCCCCACTGGCTCATTAGCCCCTCTACAAAAGTTCAGCAAAAGCTTTCGTTTCTAACAGATGTGACACCGGTATGTGTTATGTGGTTTATTAACATCTAAGTAAAAAAGCGTATAATATAAACAAAACTTAAACCAACCGCTACAGTGTGATACACCAGCATCTGATTGCACAAGTACACTATTTTCACCTTCTTAAAGGCGAAAGGTTCTGCATTTACATTTGTTCGTGCCCTGGCTTTTGTGTACACAAAAGAGACATTTGTCTCATCGGAGTTTCTAGCTAAGCATAGAAAAGCTTCACACTATCGTCACAGATAGTATTAATTACTAGTTTGTTTTTAGGTAACAAAAATGCCAGGTACAAACAAAACCGGGGAAAATATGACGGTGTGACTTGGGGACAAACATCGAACTAAAAGGAGACATTTTCCAAGTACTGCTTTTGGTATGTAAGTCAGTACAAAAGCCTAAGGCATTACCTGACTCAAATATTTGAGTTATCTTCCAGCTGCCTCCCTCGCTCAGGTCACATTTATAGCACCTTCTCTTCCTGTGAACAAATCTTTCTTTACTTTTACTTTGGTTAAAAAAAACAACAAAACAGTCACCTTAAAGCAAGGTGCTAAGACTTGTATGCAACCTCCCTTTCACATGTCGGCCAACGGAGTATGCAAGACATCACAAGGTGATGATACATTATCCATTAAAAAAAATAAAAACAGGTTAAACAACACATTTGATTCCATATTTGATGTAAATAGAAACAAATATTTTGATTAGTATCAAAAAGAAGGGAAATCATGGGCGGGGGGGTGTATGTGTGTATTTTGCCGATGTCTGTATGCAGACTTTTTGTATCACAATACAGATCTTATAGAGTCAGATTTAATTAAAGCCATTAAAATAGAAGCAGAATAAGCAGCTACTTATGGCCGGTAATGGTCTAAGGTTCTTTACAGGATGTGAGATGAGACATTAAATTACAATAAATGAGTGACAAATAAATTATTATTATTATTATTATTATTATTATTGTTTTCAGTTAACAGTAAGGGGCACAACAGAATGCCCTACCATGCAGTTAGAATGTGTAAATCGGCACAGCACTGGTGAATGGTAAACATATGATGGATTTATATATAGCAAGAAAAATCGAGAGACTCAAAATGGAACAAAGGTTATGAGTCTATAGTGTGCAGACCTAAAACAGTAACTTTATGTTCAAATAACAATAAATATATAGAATCTTTTTACATTTCAAGGCAGTGGCTGGAAGCCAGGTATCCCCTAATTTGTTGGAAAGCTTTGGCAAATCCAGTTTACTAATTGGCGAAAACAGACCCGGTAAAATGCCAGTTTGCGTTCTTTGTTCCAAACGTCTGTGTTCCTAATGGATTCCTAATGGTATCCCTGGAAGTAGGTAAGTTGTATATTGATAGCATATGTATGCACATACTATTTTTTTTTTGTATTTCTGTGTGCACACGCACAAATAACATTTTCTTTTAATGATCATGGTGTGCCATTTATTGTGTTATGTCTATGTAACAACATTTAATATATTTTAATATGAATTAGTCAACAGGCATTGGTCAGGTAAGTGAAGGAGCAGAGCCTCTCATTTAAATATTGCTCAGATTTCACTGAAACAGGGACAGTGAAGAAAACTTAACATTTGTACCTCTAATCCTGGAGAAAATGTGTAGGTGCATTATTGACACGTGGATTGTCAACTAAGATAATCAGGTATTTCGCTGTATACAGGCCACACATTTAATACTTTTATTTCAAAGCAGTCCGCCTGGCACACTGGGCAAATGCTTTATATGCCCAGATGTACGCAGTGTGAGCATAAAAAGGTAGCATGTTGCTGCGCAAATCCAGCTGTCTGCTGCACCTACGTCATCAGGTGGCCGCTGGACTTACAGTGCCAGGGCCGCCTCGACTTTGCCAATCTGGACCTGTTTCAAAATGTATGATATATTTTAGGGCAAATCAGTGAGCCTTGCCTGTCCAGCCTAAAAAAAACCTGCATCATTTTATCTACATATTTTCTAGCATAACATATAGAAAAAATACATATTGTTCTTGAAGTAGACCATTAAACAATTGACAGCCAAATTGGCTTCACCAGGTCAACTGCTTTCTAGAATCATTAGTTGTTATATTCTATTGCTACTATTGTCTACTAAGAATGACTCAACCAGCTTTATGTAAAACACAAACTATTTGGTCTTGTTTAGGAATTATATTGATCATTTAAGTGTCTTGATTCCACTATTTAACAGACACAATTCTGAATGGTACGATATACATTATAGTATAAAACACCAAGGATTAATATTCATCAGATAATTGACAATTACCATTTCGCAAGCTTTGAGATATGAATTGCTTGCATAGTTCTAGAAGCAGACCAGTTTAAAAGATAAGTATAATAACAATGTGTATGCAGCTTATTTAAACTGATTACCTATATTTAAAGACCTTTATTTAATATAAAACAATTTGCAAATTTATTTCACTATAATATATTTGAAATTGTATTGTGCTGTTTTTCAGCCGACTAGGGGAAGTTATTTTCCTTTACACCTTTCACTTCCTGTTGCCTTTGACAGCAGTGTTCTGCGGAAATAATTCCAATGTTATTTGTTGCACAGGAGAAATCTCTTCCTCATACAACAAACCGTGTATTTACAGTTTCAAAATGTACTAGATTTCTAGAAGCATCCTGTGTACTATTTTCACCTTAAACATCACTTAATATACAGCATCATTTAATTATTTTACAATAATAATTTATATTCTATATATCATTATATATATATATATATATATCATTAAACACATGAAAGAACACACAAATATATTATACATAATATATAAATTGCTAGTTTAGAGCTATTTGTTTGCTTTTGTCAATGTCCTCTGATCATGATATAATTTGAAGTTAAATATTGTTGCTTCTTAAAATTTATATTTAAGAAAATGCAATAGTCTTATCTTTTAACTATGTCTTGATAAATATAAGACCAAAAACCTGTTATCGCACTTGTTATTTCTTTTATTGAAGGTTGGCAAATGTTATAAATAATGCACCAGAACTTTAAACACTTTTTGTTCTATTTCTGGCTTTGCTGTAAAATGCATACAGTATATTGTTTGTCCCTTCTGCTGCCAAAGAGGTCATTAAAAAGCAATGTAGCTGCTCAAAAGAACAACGCTGATCAAATTACTACCTTAACACCCTTAATTTTAATTTTCTCATGAAAATGATACTTTTGGGTTACCAAACTTAACATGAACAGGTTTTCTTTTGCAAAAAAATAACCTATTTTAAATGATGCATGATTACCTATGATGCCAATTACCTATGGTCATTTAATATGTGCTATATTACATAGACTGCTAAATTAAATTTGAGATATATTTTTTATCTTGAGTGAATCCTATCACATTACCTAAGTATATTTAAAAATAAATATAAAAACAAATAATGTTTGGATATAACTAACATCAGAACATAAAAATGTTTCTAAAGCAATAGTTATTTTTATTTCATTCTTCTAAAACTTTCTATAATAGCTTTTATATTCCAGATATTAAGCAGGATCATGGTTACAGGGAGCAAGATATATTTTTCTATTTTCTTTCAGGAGATGCTACCCCTATTATTAAGGCTAAGTGTGCTTAACATTTAGCATAAATTACAATTGCCTTTAAAGTAACCCTCTGTCTGCGGAACTATAAGATGAGAATAAAGCGTTTTAACGCTGTATTGATGGTAGGAAAATGACTTCATCCTGCATTTCTGTATTACCTGGTTATTTTCATGTTGCACTCCCTGCATCAGAAAACATTTGCAGACAGGTTTTTGGCGCACACTAAGTTGCTGCACTTTGACAGCTGTGTATTGGATGGATCAACTGCATTTGGAAAAATGCGTCAAAGTTGAGTGGAAACTGCATTATCCGGCATCAACCCCTGGTGTAGGATATGGTGCCAGGTAGTTAGCTGCACTTAGTATTAAAGAGAGTGCTAAAATGGAAACAATATCTGAAAAACAGATTTTTCTTCATGAAACAGTAACATCATATTTAGAGCATTTGAGAATATGAGCAAACTTTCACATACATGAAAAACCTTTTTTTTGTTATTCATGTCAAAACTTTCACAGCATGAGATTTAGGGTAATCATTTCGACCATGTTTACATGTTTCATATGTTGCAAACCCTCAGATGTAAAGAGCTATCCAAAAGCATGTGTAGTGTTTTCTATAAACTCACAGGCTCATTTACTCAATGTGAAGTTTTTGGAGAACACACAAAGTAACGAGTGCAAGGATGTAGAGTCAGCCTAAAATGTGATCAGTGATTATTGACAGACTTAACCCTCTCTATCATCCTTAAAATGTGTTGTATGTAGCACAGCTGGGGTATAAATGTGATGTATACAAATGTATACATCATAAATGTATGGGGAAGAGTTGCCCGCAATGAGACTTTATGTCCTAGGTCCCTGAAAGCCTTAAGCCAGGTTAATTCTCTGAAACTGCTCATGTTTGATAATAGAGGGGTTAATTCTCTGAAACTGTTTGTGCCTGGTAATAGAGGGATCAATTCTCTGAAACTACTAATGTCTGGTAATATAGAGGGGTTAATTGTCTAAAACTGCTCATGTCTAGTAATGACTGTATGTATATTATAATAAAATATATTATTTAATCTGAAATCAACATGGTTCCCAAGGCTTCCTAATAATTTAGTAATCTAAAATGTATTTTATGTGTATGTGACAGTGTGTGTGTATGTGAATCAGTGTACATGTGAGGTATATATCTTTATATATCTATATATATTGTATAATATACATCCCTGAATGGCACAAATAAAATGTAGTCATCCTAGTATGGGGTCTGGATATCCTATGCAGAGGCCTAGCTTGACCTGCTTTTAGGCCAGCCAAGAAATTATGCCTGCTTCCTTGATCAAGGAACAGGTTAGCAATTTTCAGAGTGAAAATCTAAATATTAGTGACATAGTTGGCTAAAAGCACATTTTATGTCACAATGTATATTTGATGGTTCATAGGTATCAAATTAGGACATACATTTCCTTAAACTTAAGGCCATACAATCATAAGTAAAGTCTGATGACAAACTGTAAGTGAAGAGCAATCACCATGAGAACTCAATGTTTTTGCTGGTCTCTTGGTTTTTTAAAATATGATCCAATATTTTCATGAAGCCCCATCTTTCAATGGATTTGCTTTCAAAGGAAAATGTTTACTCCTTGGGGTGTTAAGCTGCCCTACCACTCATATATTTCTGATTACAATATTTTCTGTAGGAACAAAATTTAAAATCTCCCCTGTGCTTTTTGTTCTGCACTCTCATATATATAGTCATTACATGTCACCTGGAGCTTCTAAAGTTGCGCATATTCTAAACATATACTATATAAACCAAAAGGAATAATGAAAGAAACTACATATATTTAGTATCAAGTTGGGCTAAGTAATTGGACTTTTCATTTATATATAAGCTGCAAAATGTTCTCTCTGGAGACAAAAATCATCAGTTCAAATACTTTTCTGAGGAATGTTTTCACTGTTTTCAGTAACCTGTGTCAGAAGTTACAAATGAGCCTTCGCAGAATAATATGAGGCAGTGCCTTTAATATGATTTCCAGTGTGGAAAACATGGGAATTTCCAGTGAAGAGAAATATTTTCTACTGATTAAAAATTCTGTTTTACTTTTTTGTCATTATTATTTGATTGTCTGAATCAACTGCATTGCCCACCAACATCACCACGACACCAATCGAGGTACATACTCATATCTAATAATAGCATTTATGGCATGTTCACTAACCGGTCAATTTAGCCACAGAGGCCCCAAATTGTGTTGCTTCTTGGCAATAGAGAACTGACTTGTTTGCTGTGAGGACTCTAAAGCTCAGGAATACACTGCCTATTGAGGTGGTAAGCACATGTACTGTTGATGCGTTTATTACGTGGAATTACTGGATTTATTTGTTTCAAAGGGTGTACATTGGTACACATTTTATTTTAAACCTGGTTGACCAATGTATTATTATGTATCCATGGTTATTGAGTAATTTTGTCTTCTTCTGTGCAAATGAGGTAGCAGAGGTAGCACTCATCCACCAGGCAAGCAAGAAGACCTGCTTTCTCCACAGAAATCTTGTAGCGCTACCAGCACTGCAAGGGATTCTGTGTAGGTATATCTAAATAAGGCCAACAATGATCACCTTTTGCCTTTGTTTCCACTTGATTTTGTCTTCTTCTGTGCCAACGATAGCATTGTAGCCTATTGTAGCCTTCCGATCACATCACTATTAAACCTTAAGTATGTTATTTCAGTAATAGGGTTAAGCCAGAAATATAATACAAACTAGAATCCATATGACAAGGTGGGTATACTACCATTTCAAACTGTTCTGTATAGTAGCGATAATGTGTCTATTAAAATTGGTCCATGGTTTTTCAACAATTTTTTAACAAAAAAAATAACCTGAAAAAATGCTAAATCAAATCTTTGTGGCACAGCAGACGAGTACTCTCAAAATATAACACCTTAAACAGAAGTCTTCTTGTTTTTATAATCCTAAAGGAATTGAATATAATCTTTTGTTTCACAACAAGGCCTTGTCTCACCAAAGATCAATGCAATCTAATGGGAGAAATTTGAAGGAATTCCATCTAATTTCTGGGGCTCCTTATCAGAGTTTGATTGACCCCAAACAATAAAACTGCAACAGAAATAATGTGCATTAAAACCTACAAAACATCAAACATGCGACAAACTGCGATGATCAGTATACAATTGCATGTGCATGTGTATTAATCTCCAATAAACTTAACAGCATTATCTTATTATTTTTCCCTGGAAAATATATTAAAAATATACCAGAGCTCCTAAAATATATTTTTTAATGACTGCCATTAATCAGCCTCAGTAAACATGTGATCTATATATAATATCAACATTTAGGGCCCTTGCAAGTACATCTGCCATCTTTAATGTTGATTCAATGCATTGTACTAATTGCTAGCTTGGAAAATATTGTTATCTAACAAGGGGTTAATGTTCGACACAACACTAAGAAGAAAATGAAAAATATCTTGTGCGTTACAGAAATTTCCTGGAGACACAGAGTGTGGCGACCCATGAGTCTGAAACCAAACCAGTATATAAGTGTAAAAGGCTGCTTATTTTTACTGCGCCCTATCTAATCCCCCATCACTGATGCAGATTGAGATGGTAAAAAGACTGATTTCTATATCATTACTGACAAGTAAAGGTATATATATATATATATATATACACATATATATATATTACATGGTAAACTCTTGTTACACGATAGTGTCCTTGTTCATTATCGCTAATTACATTTTGCCAATCTTTTAGAGAATTCTCAGTAAATTATACATTTCAGATTTAGATTTTTTTATTGACCCTCCCAAATTAGGCTCTGCATGCCTTCATTCATAAAAGGGTATTAAAAATAATACAATAATATGAATTATAATTAACATTGTCCTGTATGGATTTTGGTTGAAATATACGTGCACAGAGACATGGTTATACATCTTGAAATGTAAAAAATAATAATGTACATACTTATTTATGCACAAATCCAGAATTATAATGATATAGCACAGATCACAAAAAATTTAATATGGTAAGTTTCATTAAAAAAAAAAGGCAAGCGGAAAAAGACCCTTTTTATTAAACCTTCACAGAAATGCTGTTTAGACATACTCTCATATCTTTCCATAAAGGTCTGGTAGCGACGGGTTCATTGGTAACAGCCCCACAGCAGGTTATCATGTCCACTCACACCAGGTGCTGTGATATAACAATGAATTACAAGAAGATATCTCTCTTAATTGCCAGTAAGCATGAATACCTCAACAGGGTCCCACTAGTCATAAACGGGCGACAATACTCAGCTCACTGGCTATGGGAGAGGCCTACACACAATGCATTCCAAGTCTCTCGTACTAAGTGGGTCAATACTGCCTATGTCTCTCCTACATATCCGCCTCGTATACTGTTCTGCCACGGTATACATATATAAATCATATGTTCAATAAACATACTAAATTACGTATTTTTTTTTATTTGTGTATAATATAAATATAAGCAAGTTCTGTTTTCCTGTATCCTACAGAATATTTGACCAGTGTTTATCAATAAAAATTGATGAAATAATGATTGATACAACTGTTGTACAAAAGTGTTTTTTTTTACATATCCTTCTTCTATTTCAATACCAGGTAAGAAATGATAAAAACATATAACACAACACAAATATTTAACTTTAAAAAAAAGTTGAGAAGGATGAGAGCAGGCCATTAAGCGCATGGAATGATTATTAGATGGTATCTGCGGTCCTCCTCCCTCTCTAATAAAAATAAGAGTGTATTAAACGTCGCTGGCGAATTTCAGGGTATCCAAGAAAATAGAAAAATCCCAGAACAGTTGTAACCTCAAAAATATTTATAGTCGGCATGTCATGTTAGCATTTAGCGAGGGTTTCCAAGGAGAAGAAATTTCATGCTGTAGGTACGAAATAAATATTGTTGCTAGGAATTACCACAGGCCTGTTTGGAAGCTTTTTGAAAGGCTGACAAAGACTGATGCAAAGCAATAGATGTTTCTCTTTGTGTCCTGCCAGACTTCTAGCAGAGACACATTATGTCTCAGTGATTGAAGTGGCTGTGCTCACCCCACTACACAAAAAGACCCTAAATTTTACTGACAACCATGGAGAGGACATTTAAGAGTCTCTCCCCTCTCTCTTTTTTTAAGTGATACTCCACTGTTTGAGTTGTTACATGGATCCCACAGTTTGGAGGAAACATGATATTGTCAAAATAGAACACCAAATAAAAAGCAACTAAATCCTAACTGAGAGGAAGGGAAACAACAATATTTCAATCAAGCTCCCTCCTTTTCTTATTGCCATTTAAAGAGTTAAGTCTGAATGTACAGTAATTCACAATGGTAACAATGTGTCCTCCCACAACAAAAGACACTACTTCAATTTTCAGAACACACTAACTGAGCTCCTCCCAACACAAAAACTGGAAGAAGAAAGATGAAATGTTTGGTTGAATATATATATATATATATATATATATATATATATTACACACTATATATATATAAGCACAACAGTTGCATAAATATTTGTTTCAGATAAGTGCTATTAAATAGTACTTGCTGGGCGTGCACTGATTTCCTTCTTTTGTTACATGTACATATATATATATATATATATATATATATATACACACATAGAGCATATATATAGAGGGAGGGGATATTAGACTCACGTGTATATGAGTATATACATAGAGCTATGATGACACAAACATTTTTTGATGACATCATTTGACATCATTTGACCTCCAGTGAATTATTATAACACTATGAATAATATGAATGGCATTATTAATTACCAAATATGCAGTTTCTTGCAAGCACACTAAGGCCAGTACTTTGGTCACACTTTGATAATGATGTGTTATGTAAATGGTCTCTGTGGTTAGCTTGGCTGTGTTTGGGGCAGTGAGAGGACACTGGGACCGGCAGAACTATAAGGCATTATCCTGGTGTCCTCAACAAAGGTATAGAGAACATATAGGATGTGTGCGGAGGCGGGGGTAATGTAATTAATAGTGTCACGGGGGTGGGTATGCAATCCTATAGCCGATGCAACGTAAACACACCTTATGCTAACAATCAGATGTTTTGCTTGCGGGAGGAAGATTAAAAATGTTGCGGGAGGATTATAAATGGGTTTTTTTTGTGTTTTTTTTTAAATAAACAAAACACGAGTTTACTTATCATTCTCCCCAAAAACATCGGCCGTTAAGCTTCGTTTACATATTTGGGGGGGGGTTGTAAAATGGGGGCAAACAACACTGACTTTGATTGGACAATGATTAAAAGTCATTATCCGCATTCATTTAAAACGTTAAACAACCCCCCCCCCGCACTATCCAGATTCAGAAAAATTGCACTGCTTTACCCTATCGCGACCTCCAGAGTGGCAACGAAGGGGTTAATGTTATGAGCTACATGGCTATAGTTTCAGATCTGTATATATACATAGTTACCTAATTGATAATATACATATATAAATATACATATTCTGCTATTTAATCCATATATGTATATACCCATATATATTACTCTTGTTTAGAAGTTTAAATAAAATAGATATAAAATATATGAATAATTCAGGGGATGCATAGATCTATTATACACAGGAGACGTGTTATCGCCCGTAAAATATTAAGGCGATATTACCTTGTAATTATGGCGTTAAATGTCGCAGTAAGTGATGGGGCGTGATATGGGGTGGGTGTCTGTACACATCGTACTTTCCCGGGTGGAAGGAAGAAATCTCAGTATATATTCTGCAAGGACCAAAACCTGCTAAATATGGTTCCCTTATAGCATTTAAGCTCTGTGTGTTTTCGGTCTACAGAGTATGGAGACACAGATGCGAGTCTGATTTCAATTTGCCATTTATGAAACTATTTGCTAAAAAATAATGCGGCTTTTAGGTTATATAGTTACGATGTATTCGGGAGTTATACATTAAAATAATATTTCATAAAGGAGTGATAGGCAAAGCAGCTCCAGTACAATCTGTATCATAAAACCAGATATATAGTATATACTCTACTGAGCTTCATCTGGCACGCATACATTTATATATACCTGTATATATATATATATATATATATATATATATATATATATATATATGTATATATATATATAGATCTATATATCTATCTATATCTGTATATATATATATATATATATATATATATATATATATATATATATATATATATATAATGTATGTTTGTGTCCTAGAATTCCTAAATACTAATATTAAAATTATTTTTTCCCGTATATATACTATATACCTTTTTTTAGAATTCCTAATTGTAACATCAATATGAAATTGAAAATCCTCCGAAATTAAGAATAAAAATAAAAAATAATTTTACTCCTTGGGATTTATATTTTTGAGATGCAGAAATCATCGACAATTGATGAATAGAACGAACACAATTTATACAGTTTGTAGCGCTCGGTAAATCTCCCCGGAGTTTCCGTGTCAGTTTCCTCTGTGTAATATATAACTTGTAATTTGTAGAATAATATTTTTTCTGATATCACCTTAAGCTCCGGTAGAATTATTCAGATAGCAGCGTAATTCTGGTCCGGTTTATGGTAATACTGGTGTTATTTTTAACCCGGATAAATATTCGTTTTTGCCAACTGGTGAATGTTTAATTTAAAGAATCTGATTTTATAATATCGACTTCTTATAAAGACTATGATATATTTTGCAAGGATTATTCTACATGCCACTGTTTATTTAGATTTCATTAGAAAAAGGCTTGTTTAACAGGTGTCATCAGATCGATCTATCTATATGTCAGTCTATCTATCTGCCTATCTATCTGCCTATATATCAATCTATCTATATGTCTATCTATCTATCTATCTATCTATCTATCTATCTATCTATCTATCTACCTATCTACCTATCTGTCCATCTATCTGTCCATCTTTAGACAGACACAGTGAAAGGCTGTATAGAACAGGTGAGTAAACAGAATATTCATTACTGATTCACCCTACAGAACAATACTTCGGTTTATTTTTTATTCCCCCTTTATTTTACGTGCGATTAATTGCAGCGATAAATTCAGCAGCGTTAAATAGACAGCTCAGCTATTAGTAATTTTAAAGAGAAAAAAGTATTTTTCTTAAAAAAGCTTTGTTTTGTAAGGAATTCGTATAAAGCAGATCTAGATGATGGATTCGTGGGAAAAGCGTAAAAAATTGTATTTCTACACATATTCTTTTTGTGTTGTGGCACTGTTGGAATATACTTTTACGGAGCATTGTTGCTTTGGCACGTGTGAGGGGGGATTGTTTTTTTTAATAGTGGCTTCTCATCACAATCACACAGCAGAGTGGTGCCTTATTGCCTGTGCTTAGGGTATATAGACAGAGAGGTGCTTACTGTTGGTAGTCCTGCTTGCAGAAGAGTTTTCTATCCCGGAAGTAGCAGCTGGTAGTGAGAGGCTGCTGACACACCGTGCACTGCAAGCACTCCTCATGCCAGGAGGATTCATTGACTCTCATCAGAAAGCGGTCTGAGATGGGTCTCTGGCAGCCCTCACACACTGCCTGGTGCTGGCACTCTGAGCCTGGGGGCACACACATTATAGATGTTATATA
Organism: Sceloporus occidentalis; assembly: GCA_023333645.1. Classification (NCBI taxonomy): domain Eukaryota; kingdom Metazoa; phylum Chordata; class Lepidosauria; order Squamata; family Phrynosomatidae; genus Sceloporus; species Sceloporus occidentalis. The sequence goes on along the minus strand of JALMGF010000087.1, from coordinate 3,941,871 downwards.
TACACCACAGTCTGTGTACACATTAAAAACTGCCAGGTACTGGCACTCAAAGGTATGCGCTGAATATACTGGTAGCAAGTGGAGGCCTAGATCCTGTTCTGGATTCATGTAAATACTATTTATGAAATGTAATAATGCACATTTTCTGTATTTATTCCTTGCATGTGTCTATCAGCAAGATTTGCGATTTTACTACATGCCCGTATACCATGTGTATGTATATATATATATATATATATATATATATATATATATATATACAGTAAATATATATATATGTATTATGCTGTATGTACAATGTATGTGCTTCTATCAAAAATTAGTATTTGGAATTAGTACATAGGTTATTTCTGTACCTCAGTACACTTATGAACTCACTGTATTTATATCCACACACTCGGTAATGTGCATGGGCACCTTCTACACTTGCTGATATTTCTATGCATGGCTGTGTAAATATTACTACATAGTATCAATAGGTTGTCCATGAGGACATATAGGATCTATGATGCTGTCTATAGGTTAGTCCATTTATCGGCTTGTCAGACTTGTCACACAATCGGCATTAACCCAAACATGCCATGTAGACTGTATATCAGTAAATGTGCATACTGTATATGTTACAATTAATACACAAATGTTGTCTATACTGTTTGCTACATTGATGTATACACAGAGTATCTAGTGTTATTGTTCATTGTTTTACACATTCCTTTAAATGGCTTTGTAAACATACACACTCCATACATTATGTTACTCTACGTTGATATCACCCGTCTGTGTTATTACTGCACGATACTACATATATCACCTACATCCTAATAGTATATACATTGTAGTGTCTATATCAAATTGTATCTATTCTGTTATTAGACGCTTAGTTGTTATAGTTTTATAGCTAAAAAAAGAATATTATTAATAATATTGAGAATACTCTACTTCTGAATATACCATTTTATAGTTTATATTAGTGCATAAACCGTCTGATATTACTCTACATATTTTTTAACACAAAATGACTTTTCAGTGTTGAAGCACACATTAATGCACACACACACTGGCCCTAATTTATTAGTGTATAATGGACTATGACCTATTTAATGTATAAAGGAATACACACACTGTACTTGTGTATATAAGAACATACAGGTCATATGCATTTACTGTATATATAGTATACACTCACTGATTTCATGCTATTAGTGTACAGATTTCTACACACAATGTTGTCATTGTTTAAATGCTCACATAAACATTGAACCTAAACTGCACTATATAGTGCATATTAAAGCACCCCCATATTTACTGTCATTAGTGCACACACTCTCACTAGTATCTATGCTATTAGGGCATATTCTTTCACCTGTAAATAAAAAGTTGTTGGCAGCAGCCAGAATGTGTGATTGTATTGGCGCTCACTCATTGAGAAGTGACTTCCTATATAGTCAGGATTCTATAGTACACTCTTTATCTTGAGTTTTACTGAATTTACTAAGCTCACACATTTTGTTTTATGATGTACCTTTTTTTGTTCTGCTTTCTATTGAATTTGTTTAAATCACTTCATAACTTTGAGGTTTCTGCAAGCAGTCATCAACTAGGTGCAGGCAAGCAGAATGGTATCTATAATATCTGATGGTAAGCAAGTAAGGGAGAGGGTACTTACCAAGTAATACTCCTAGTGTGGCAGTGCCTGCTCTCAGAGGGTGATCTTCCATCTTAATATTGTCCAGCATCTTTGTGCAGTCACTTTGCCCCCTGTTAAAACACCTCTCCAATGATTCAGGACCTGTTGCAATATCCATTACACTCTCAGAGCGGAGGTCAATCACTTCCCCAAAGGAAGAGGAATAACAAATAGAAAATAATCAAAAATAATGATTAATAATTAAAAAAAAGTTCGCAACTCCCGGCTGGTTTTCAAGTCACAGAAAAAAAGGGGGCTTGATTTCTTTAGCCCAAATCCTGAATCGGAAAAGACACTCAAATGTCTCTATTCATCATTCAACAACTATCCACAAAAGCTGCTCATAGAAGAAAATATATTAATGGAAAGGTTGGGGCTGTTATTATCACCTGCCTCTGAAGTGGGGATAGGGTGGAGGGATCCAAGGTTTCCGGGGACAGAGAGGTTAAGGGGTAAAGTGGCAGTGGTGCTCTCCAAAAAGCCAGGGAGAGTTGGGAGGGGGTGATAAATCCCAAGGAAGAGTCTCTGTAGGATGTCCAGGGACAGAGCTCCTAAGTCTGTGTGCCATGCAGACTTCTGGAGATCAGCATACAGCAGGGATTGCAAGGCGGAGGAATACTCCACCCAACCACCCCCTCTCTCTACAAACTTGCTGACATTTGAACTCTATTTCTTTCTCGCTGAAAGTATCCATCCGCGCCTGTGATGCGGTCGCCTCTACTCGTCAAATAGTGCCCCTACTTTTTCGCTCAGATCCCAGCCCTCCCTAACCTATTGAGGGGGGAGTTTCGCAAAACTCATATTTCCCTGTCTCTGAATTCTGATGGGCCCTTTATTTCCCCTTCTCCCAAGGAATTAAAAAGGGCAGGTTATAATTAAAAAATAAAGAGTTTTTAGTTAGCCCAACACCTGAGTCAATATAGCCCAGTGTTTCAGTTTACTACCTTAATACCATTAGGGCTGAAATGAGATATTTTATGTAGCTGATAAATGTTCTTATGGAGACCTGCAAACATGGGGTATGTAAAAATAACTGCTTCGTTCCTTCAAATTCTATGTGTATTTATTTAGAGTTAAAATCTATTTAATTTTTAACCAGAAAAGTGTGTGTATGTTTGGATGTGTGAGGAGAGGGGATGGTCATAGTTTTTGTGGCGACCGGGCCATTGCATTTAATTGCCATATCTGCCCCCCCACACACACACACACCAAAAAGAAATAACCACTATGTTATTTTAAATATATTTTTACAGGAAAGCAACTGAATACATTTCTGGACATCTATATTATTAGGTGTGCGAAAAAGAAAATCAGCTAGCCAAAAGGGCCACTGGAATTTTATTTTTTGTCATTCAGTATATATTTAAAATTACATCATGCCTCCCCATCTATAAAGAATCATATGATTTTTAACGTTTTCATGTTTTTAAATTCGTTTATTTTTTTCTTTCTAATGGAATTTTGTGAAACCTAGTTAAATATTTAACTCGACATTGCTCGGAAAATGTAACAATTCAATCGAATACATGCCATAAATCTTATATTTCTTTTTTTGTCGTTTATTTTTGTGTATATGGGTTTTATTTTTTTATTTTTGTGTGTGTGTGTTTTTTTTATATTGAAAACAAAGAAATGGTCCTGAATAATGAGTTTGTCTTTCCCTGGCAAAACACACACGCACACATATTGATGCCTTTATGAGGGGAGAAGTGTGTCCTCATTGTCTCATGCACAAAAGCTTTGAAATTCAGTGACCTTCTCTTCTGCACCTGGTGATTGGAACTGATAATGTATAAAGGTTTATACAGGGCTGTGGTGAGGATATATGACAGATAGAACAGAATAGACTGGTACCAAATACTATGGTAGAACACTGCAATATCCTGTCTTCAGATATACCCTGCAAGATGCCTCTGATATCTCTGAATTTTAAATTAAACAATTTATCTTTTACCACTGAGTGCAGATAAGATTCCTTTCACTTTTAATGTGATAAAAAAGCAGAAGATACATGCAAAGCAGAGTAAGTACACAGCATCCTTACTAATTAACTTTTTAATATGTATTCCAAAGGAGCAAGAGGAAAATACTTAGTTGTGTGAAATTATACAATGATTTCTAGTTTTTTTTATAAGATATAGTGGTTCGATGAAAAAATAAAATTTAATAAAATAAACTGATGTGTATATATATATATATATATATATATATATATATATATATATAATCTGTTTTTGCCCTGAATTAAATCAAATCTAGATTCGGGTGTAAATAAAAATGTATATATTTTGTTTATATATTTTTGTTTATATTTATTGCACACGCACACACACACACACACACACACACACATATATATATATATATATATATATATATACAAATATGAATGAATACTCATATATATATATATATGAGTATTCATTCATATTTGTATATACAGACAAATACACACATACACACCCTTGGGTACATTTTTCTGAGTATCTTTAAGTCTTGGAATCCTAGTTTGATCTGATACCATCAGTTACGGTAGCTTAAAGTGGGTTGGGATGGTCTGCTTTAGAAGGGGGTCTCTTTTAAAAATGTGGGACCATGAAATGTTGTTACTTGCTGTGTAGGTTAAGTTTGGAAGAGACAGCTCATCCCACAACAGGGGATTTTCAACACAGAGTGATGAAACCCCCCACAGAAAATCCCTTTTCATCATCAGTTATCGATCAGACATCCACCCTGCCAAGTGTCTAACCACTTAAAGGTGTTACAGATTTATGTTAAAGGAACACTGAGATCTCCAGATTCCCTCTAAAACCAGAATCAGTGCACAATGCATCCCATTGGGGACAATCTACTGAAATCCCTGCTCTTCTTAGCTCTGTACATATACCCTGGATGAGGCCAGTTAGACGAGTTTAGGATGCAGTGGGGGGTCTTAATACACAATGTTTGGGCTTCAGTTAAATACCAACAACCCATCGTTAGGGCATATATGTCATTTACACACACACACAAACGGATTTGCATATATATATATATATATATATATATATATATATATATATATACACTACTCTTTTTATTTTAAAAGGAAATTGTGTGTGCTTAGTTGAATTGATTCAGTTTAATCGTTTTAGTTGCTCCTCTGGGTTCCTTAGCAGGTATTTAAATAAAAGGAATTTTTGCCATAGGGGTAATCACGGAGGGAGATTCCCTTTGAATCGGACTCTTCAAAGCTTGCCTGGTCCTTTGACTCGGAAAAGCAGGCTATGCCAGGTTAATAGCGCTTTACACTGAATAACTCCTCAAGCAGAAAATCAGAAGGAGAGAAAAAACAACTAGACTAGAGAGGCAGGATAAATAGACTGTAAATGAGCTAATTACTCCAAATGAACACCAATTTCTTTATTCTGCAATCAGATGGGAGTACCAGGTCAGCGAATTGAATCTGCTGGTTATCTAAGGCAAGTAACTGCTTGCTGCCTTGTTAGAGACCTAAGCCGCTCCAATATATATATACATATGTGTGTGTGTGTATGTGTGTATCTGTGAGCATTGTGTCATACTACAACTATCATATAGTTAAATAGAAAACAGATATAATAATTTTCATCCTTCACGCTAAAGGGAATTCACTCTGGGACCAAAGTCCACCCCCGCCCCCCCTTTCCCTAAAATATCTCCCCACGAATTATCTCTTGCTGTGTACCATCCCCTTCATAGTTATATTATTTGATCCCCCCATCCCTCTCCTTTCAAGATTGTGTGAAGGTGGCACTGATATACTGCACATCGGGGCTACATTTTTCAAGCAGATGCAGATGACCTATCCCTGCATAAAATTCAATACCAGAGAAAAGGACTGAGCAGGAAAGGGTTCGGTTTGATGTCAGACACAATAAAAGTACAAAGGATGGAGGAATTCATCTCATAATCTTTCCATACTTCCAGCGGTTGAGATTACAATGTATCTGGAATTGCGCTTTGATTAATCTGTAGAAATCATAAGGTGGGTTTGTACATAAATGTGTGGTGGGGAGGAATATATTAAATAGGAAACGATGGAATTAACCATGCACTTAAAATAACAAAATAAAAAATAAATAAAATAAAAATAACAAAAATACATTTAAATACCGGTGTGTTTTGTGTGTGTATGTATATATATATATATATATATATATATATATATATATATATATATATATATATATATACTTTTGTATATAAATTTATTTTTTATTTTTTATTTATACCGCATCTAAATATTTTCATTAATATTTGCATTAATTCAATGTGGTTCTATCTATCTATCTATCTATCTATCTATCTATCTAGACACATTTAAAACACAAAAATCTATATACACACAAATTCACATACACACAGGTTAATTTCAGGCACACAAATATATACACATACTCATATCTGTCTGCCTGTCTATTTGCCTGTATTTTAGAAATACTGGTTATTAATCTTAACCACAATGATCTGATCTTAAAACCAGAGGAGAGATTTCCAAGTATATTAAAAGGTTTAACTTTATTTTGTAAAGAGGATCTAGTGCCGGATTTTCTCTCTGGCACGATAATACATAAATCCCGTATAGCAAATGGAAAAATAATACAATATGGCCATTTAACTTAACAGATCAAGATAAATCCTGCATTTATTCGCGGTGGTAATAATCCCAGGGTTGTTCAGATCCTAAGCACATTTCATGCTTCTCACTGTATTGCTTTAAGAAAGCTGGTTTTCATTTTAGTTTGGGGTAAATTACTCTTTCTCAATACTACAAGATAATTACGTCCTTAAAAAATAGCAATTAAAAAGTCAGATTTGGGTTTTCTTCTGTCTTCTAATGCTAATGCTATAAACAGTATAATTGTGTGTGGATGCACATTTCGAAATTAACACCCACTATTGATCTCAAAGGATCACTGCAAACCCTTTAAACTACTTCAAATACTCTATAATTTCATTCTTTCCCTATTAATATGAATAAAGGCAAATTTTCCATGAAATCAGACACACACTAATTTACTGAAGTCAACAGAACTGCTTACAGTTTGTTCAGTTATTTTTTTTTAGAAAAAAATTATCGAATAATATTGTAAATTTAAAAAAATAGAATTGTTACTGTACATTTTTCTAATTAGCGAGCATTTAGGGGCTGTGGCCTACTTTTCTACCTACCTTCACCTAAATGTTATTGAAAAATATCCTTAACATATTTCAATTGTTACAAACCATTGGAAATTGTGGACATCTATAGGAGGGTTAGTGAATCCTCACATCGTGTTGAAATCATGCCCTCTGCTGGTTCTGTAAAATACAGACATGTTACAAGATACCCCACTCTACTTATAGACACAATTTGAGTTTTCTTTAAATAACATGTGTATGGCTAGGCTTGCATGGAAATGTATAAAAATAAATTATTTTTGAACTCTCAACGGGGGTCCTCTAATTTGATATAAGATAAATAAAGTATTTTCGAGGTGTAATATTTTTTACCATGATATTAATTCGTGAATAAACAGATACATTTTTAGCCAAGTTTAAATGTGTCCTCCTGCTTCCACACAAGAGAAGATTAATTTAGGTTTAATATTCCAGTGTATGGCTGAGTGACATAAAGCTTTAGTTTCACTCACTGGAAAAAAAAAACACAATGTCCTCTTCTGCAATCCTTAATTACTCATCAAAAGGGCAGCACAATATTAAGATTTGATGTATTCCCCAGAGGGTGACATGTCATGATCCTTATTTGAGTGGGAAAGGGTATTGGGGATTGATTCGCACTGTGATGAAGGATTTGGTCTTAATAATAGCTTGCTGGCTTCAATAAACTGATTAACCATTTCAGAGTCGGGTAAAAGAGCTAAAAAACAAATCCAATAAAGCGACTTCTGAAACAAAACAAACAATTGTCGCTGAATGCGACTTTGTGTATCGGTATAGGTTTGGCAAAATTAAAACTTTAAATTGCATTGTATACTTACTTCGTTTTGTAAATGTGTATTGTCAAATCCACTGGGTAGCTACCTGGTTTATTATTATTATTATTTATAGCGCTATCATGTTCCACAACACTGTACAAATGAGAATGCACAAATGTAAATGTCTTCAATTCAAAAAACCAAATAAAAGTTAAGAGAAAAATGCAAATACAAGTTTGTTGGTATGTATTACTCTTATAATCATAGGATTTAGACATACAAACGTTTAGCTTGCTTGTAAGCAAACATATTTGCATATCCATTGGACTGTAGACAGGTGGCTATATTTTGTGGGTTAAAAATGAAATTTGTATATAAATTCTCTGATTACATCAAATATCAGGGAACTGCTACATTAGTGTTTATTTATTTATTTATTTATTTTTAATAAGATTAATGTTAAGTACCAGGTGGTCCTGGCTGAATCAGGAAATTCAGAAAAATCTCAAGGAGCACACATGTGGATCTAGACTGACAATGGCTTAGAAACAAGTAAAATATAACGTCAAGGAGATCTTTGCAGCCGTTACATCTGCTAACTTATTAGAAAGTGTATTTCGCAAACACGACTTTTACCTATTAAATACCGCTGTATTTGACTGGTCTATTGATTTTATAAGGTGTTTCATATATGGCCAGCATTTTATATTCCTATATGTGTGTGTGATGTGGTTATATAAGTAGATCGATTACTTATGATCTAGCTATATCTATCATACATTTTTGTCACCTTTATTAATAAGTTATTTTCTGCCCCATCAACATGAAAAAGTTGTGTTTTAAGGAAATCTTAAGATATGTAATGTAAATAGATTATATTTAAGTATTTTCTAAAGATATTAACATAAATATGTTTCTATTTACATTCATATCTTCCTAAGTGTCCCAAGCATTGTATGTATAAATGTGTACAGTATATAGATCTATGTTGTAGCCAGCTGTGTTTTTTTCTCTTGGATTGTTAAACAATTATTTCCATTTATGTGGGGCCAAGGCTTTCCTCAGTCCTCATCTCTCACTTCTATACCTGCCTCCTCTACTTCTCCACCTGCACATTAAACAACACTTACACTACTGATGTTAAAAAAAATTTCCACTGCAGGATTTCCTTTAAAAATTTTAGTGCCTTAACACTGTGTGTTTGCCTTGTGACTGTGACTCCCCCTCACAAAAGGCTATTTTTTAATATGCAGGAAACTAATAATAACACTTTTAACAACACAATTGATTCACCTACACACTCATTTAATTTTAGAAATGATATGTATGCACCTGCATTATAAAAAAACTACTAACACTTTTGTTAATTTCACATTTCAGTATTTTAGATTTCCAATGCAGCCCCGCCCCAATGTTACACATTTTTGACAGTACTTGGTAATTAAAGAGTTAAATAGTGCATCAGATGGCAATATTTTCCGAGTCTGCTTTATTTGAGACATGACCTGCAGAAATCAAATGCCCCAAGCAGTGTAAACAGAACAGTATCCCTCTTATGAGCTGGCTACATCTGATTAATAAGATCAGAATCTCATAAAAGGCTTCTGCTTTTATGCATTTTCATTTTTTCCCTACAGTTTTCATGCTCGCTTGTTCCCTATTTTAACCTTCTCTTATCACTCCAGCAATACAATTTCTGGGAGGTACTACACCAACTAATTTTGCCATAAATAAACAAAGTTTGTCAAAAAAGTGGAGACAGAAAAAGATCAACATGATGCATATATATATATATATATATATATATATATAGATAGATAGATAAATAGATAGATAGCTATACATTTATATATATGTATATATATATATATATATATATATATATACATATGCATACATATGCAACATGTTGATCTTTTTTCTCCACTTTTTTGACAAACTTTGTATATATATATATATATATATATATCTTTATATTTATTCTAGGCTGGTGCTATCTGTCTCTGGTAAACAATTGAAAAGGTTGCTGATGTGACAAAATCATATTATTATATAAGAAAGAGGTAATTTTAACTACTGTCTTTTTACATGTCATTCAAATCCATGCATGATATAGATGTGTGATTACATTTTTCAGACAATTAGGCTACAGTCTTGCAAAAAAAAAATGCAATTGTAGATCCTTGCAAAAAATGTATATGATATTATGTGACTCTTTAATTATAAAATCCCTTTTCGTAAGCCACTGCCTGCCAGAGGGTCCATGATGCATTACATAGGGGGTTAAGCTGAGTTTGTCTGGGTTATTATAAAAATATGATCCTGGAGACATTTGGAAATGTATTCCTCAAAGAGTTGACTGTCATTCAGCGGTCAAAGTGGTTTCTGAAAAAAAAAAAATTGTGCTTGAGTTAAGTAAAGAAAAAAATAGTTTAAACACAAATTTAATCTAAAATAATGATTTGAAATGTTACACTTATACACTTTTGAGTTTATTAAGGAAGCGATTATTTGAATAATGAAGTAACACAAAATTAAATATTGTATTCCTTTTAAATAACACATTTTTTAGTTTGTTACAATCACACATATTAATGGCTTTCATTAATGGCTAAAGACACTGATTCTAGATAGACATGTTGTAGTTATTGCATAATATTGGTTGTGTTTCCTTAATTTTTTAATGTGTTTAAGGAAAGAGATTTAGTAAAGCAGGCCCCATACACACAGTTACACAAACTTGCACACTCATGCTAACACACATACACATGATTACACATACTTACACTAACATACACTTACCATCACACCCCTTTAATTCCATCTATGGCTTCATACAACTCAATGTATTTATTATCCAGGGATCTGGTGGCCCCAAAACACGCAAATAAAGGCAATATATATATTGTCAATTTGTTTTAAAACAAACTGTTCTATACTATTCTATTGATGTTCTGTTACAATGCAACTATGTGACAGTTACTTTGGCCTCTTCCTTTCATCCTCAGGTGGTGGGATCCACAGATGAATAGGGGCAAGGCAAAATATATAGTATATATATATATATAGCAGGGCTACCTGTTCTATTGCCCCATAAACCCAGTCAGCCATCTAGTGCTCCATAAAGCCTTTCTCTATCATTTCACCTTGAACAGTATATCCTTATAACTCTTTTTATTGCTTCTTCTAACATAGCACTCCAATCCTCTTCTTATTCACTACAACCTCTTCCTAAAATAAAAGTGTTATTAGGTTTGAGCCTCCCCTTTTCAAGGCTGTGGACATTTGTTCAGAAAGGGATTTGGCTTGGCCCAGGATTCAGTCAAGCTCCTTGAAGTAACCTAGACTCTGACTCCACCTGAGCTCCTTCATCATTACTCTAAGCACTACCTAAAATTGCTACTACCCACAGTTTCAATTTATATTAAGGCTATCCTTTTTTTGTGGGGGCATAACTAGCTTGGAGAGTCTTTTGTGGGAGGAATGATGATTGGGGGAGTAGGTAGAAGTAGTTGGAACATGGGTTGCTTCGCCATAAATTATAAGATTTAGGTACCAAATGATCACCAGTTTAATCCATAGTTCATTTCTGACCACTAGAGAGGAGAATAGTTTTTGCAATCATAATAATCCCATAAAATTGTGGGGATATATCCCTATTACCCATATAATATTTGTCTAGGCTGACTTTGACAAGTGATTCAATCCGAAGAAGTGTTAAGGAGGGCTTTGGGTATTTGAATTTAAAATCCAGCCACATTAAGAGTTTAAGGCCAAAAAAAAACTCTCATAAAAATAGAATTTTATGTCCATTGGCACCTATATTTTTCAGAATGTTACAATATCCCCTAAATTAAGTAAACATATGCATGTGTGTTTATACAATCAAATAGGTTTTGTGCTGTTAGTCATACCTTGGCTGTAGTTAGCATAGTAAAATATTGGGAATTGCTCACAAAAATTGTGTTACATTTAAATAATATTAAATAATCATATTGTGCCAGGAAGTAAAATAAAATACTCTAAATTTAGTACAATAGATTAATCAGTTTTTAAGGGTGCTGTTCAACCTCTACAAATGTAACACTTTGGAAACTAAATGTGGCATTATAAACATCATTCCTCATACTGATAAATACCTAAACCTTACCAGAAATAATTTTCATTTTTGGTCATGTAGCACAAAACCAGGCTTTGATTGGTTGTTGCCATAAAAAGTGAAAAAAGTGTCTTGAAACTTTATATGTTGTTTTTATTTGATTAAACCTTGAGAGGGAAGAATAAAATGACAAATCTGCTAAGGTTTATTGGTTTTACATATTATATTGCAGATTCAGGTTTGTCTATGCTGAACAGGACCTTTAAGATGTGAAAATCACAAAATTGCATTCTTTATGTGGCAAGTCTTTATAAAGCAAGTCTTCTGTGGGACCACAACATGAGCTTAAATTGTTACAAATAAGGCACCACAGAACAAGCAAGTAATATAATTGCAGAAGTGGATGTAATTAATTCACTTTAGTTCACATTGTTAATGCTTGTGACCTCTAAATGTAATCATGCCCCACTCCCTTCAATTTAAATGACACTTTGTTATTATTAACATGTTCCGAAAAATATATGTCTGCCATAGCTATCTGAAGTAAAGCACTACACTTAAGGTAATTAATGCATTGTGCTAGATATCCTACATACTGCTAAATATTAGTTATGTAAACTTTGTATGCATTGTGATTTCTATAAGGAAACCAGGTTGGACCTGGCGTCTAAGGGTGAAGCACTGCTTCCCGGGTTCTCTTGGTCAGTTTCCTTTTTCTCCAGGTAAATAAACAGCAGTTTGGCCACTTCCCCTTCTACTTCTCTCCACCCACTTAAGGGATTGTGGGACCAGTCATGAGCCTATTAGCTGCTAGGCCCACCTCCATGCATTGCTAGTACAACCCCTCTTTAAGCCACTTGCTGAAAGATTGTGAAGTTCCCTGTTCCATCTGTATTCTATTTCTGAGCTAAGGAAAACGTCATCCTCTGTTTCAAATGCTTACATATTGTGATAAAACATTAGCCTGCAAATAAAAATAATAAATAACAATTGTATAACAATATACTGGACATATCAAATGTCATATTCAATATATTGGAACATATAGGCATTAAAAATAAAAATGTACAGCCATTTTTTTTTTAAAATGGTTGTTTAATGGATGTAGGAAGTCAACACACATTAATTTAATACCTGTTGAACATGTCATCTGATTTAGTATTATTACCTCACATACAGTAAAATAAACAATAGATAGCATTTGTGCAAGAAAAAAAATCAACCGATTAATAATACGCTGAGGTTGACGACTGTAAAACTGAAATACAGTTTTTTTTGGCAAAGCAGCCAACTGTAAACATATTGTTATATATGTGAAATCTTCATGTATTGTCTTTCTGTTACCACTAGATACTTATAATTGCATACTTTGCAATAGAAAATCCATGAACACCATGTAAAATAATGGGCTCTTGCTTTACCAATTCTGTTAGTTGTTAGCTTAATGGTTCAGCTACATTTGCATATGCTTACCTGTCAAGTGTCCCATTTTCTTCAGGACAGTATGGATTTTCAGGAATTAACCAGCCTAACAGCACCAATGTCCTGCTGTGATCCCATAATTTCCTCTGACTGGCCCACTGATTTGTGAAATGGATTGAGGTCTGAGCTGTTTCAGCAGATACTTTTATTTAGAAAAAACTTAACACAAGAAAAAAAAATGTATAGGTAAGTTTCCTCCCAATTTATGGACCAAAAAGGAAAAATAAACTTTTAATACCACATGCCTCGACAAAAGGAATACACACCATGTCAATTAAGACTACTACCAAAGACTCTTAAAGATGTTATTGTGGACCTAACCTGTATTAAACAAAATACTCAACGTACTTCCCCATTACTATTCCTGGAAACCAATCTGGTCAGGTGGCCTTGGAGATCTACTTAACAAACACATTTTTGGAAGTGAGGGGCAGGTCAGAATTAGGAAGTCAGGATAGCCACACATAAGGGAGGTGCTAGCCCCCATTAGGCTTGAAAGGGGCAGGCAGAAATTAAACAGGGCTAAAAACAATTCTGATGATGCCTGATGATGAAATGTCGCCTCAATGACCCAATAAGTGTCTTTGATTCCCTCATCCTAGTATGAGTGATGAAGGGCCCCCTATTTGGTCCCTCTATAGTGGCTATAGAATATTAATTTGCTTTCATGAACAATATTTGTGTTCTCTCTTAAGGAAAGGGATATTTGAGAAAGCACTTCTACTGAAAATGTTAATTCTTAAAAAACAAATATGCAATATAAACATTTTAATAATCTAGAAACAGGTTTCTAGGAGAGCACAAATATTAGTTTTTTTCTTCACATACACCAATACACTATTATAATAAATATCCGATGGGGGGAAATTAGCTATTGTCAGGGAAACTAAAATTCGGATTCTGAAATGGTGACCAGGGAATTCTTTAAAACCATGTTTTTAGTATAATCAGATATAGTCATCTCAATTAAGTCACATGAATATTATACATATTTAACATAATAATTGCCTTTCCCAGAAATCAATTGCTCATACTAATATGTCTATCCGTTAACATAATTAAGAGACTTTATTAAACAGGGAATTGATGACTATTTAAGATTTTAGTCTATAGAGACTAGATGTAAGATAAGTAGTTAACAAATCCCAAAATATTTTTTTTATTGATTTTTATTGCATTTTATATAAAATATTTGCACTTATGGAAATAACCAGTTTAAAGATTAAAGTTTATAGAAGTTGCAATATTCAGTGCCTTAAATTTTTGATATGATTTAGTAATTAGTAGACCCCAGTAGTGATGGATTTACCTTGAATACTGCCCTAAGCCTGACGCAGGGAAATTGCCACCGTCCTCACTGCTGAACATTACGATATGACATCATTCCCTGGCATTATGTGTCTTTAAGGTGCATGGTGCTGGCTGCTGCATACTTTGGAGGCTTTTCTAGTTCTACACAGTCCTCCATAGTGTAAAAGGGGTTTGTTGAGATAAAGGATCTCCCTTCAGTGGTGTACTTAAGTAGTGTTACTGCCCCAGTACCACTTATCAGGGGTGCCACTCTAGGGGACCGGGTGACCACTGCAACCACTTGTCTGTTTCATTAAATCCGCAAGGTACAGTTAATAATAGCAGTGGCACGGAGAGTGTAGAGATGATCTGATTGTATGATCTCTCACACTCTTTCCTTGGACTCTGTGTCTGGCTGGTTCACTTCATGCATGCTGAATCATTCTGCACACAGCATGAAAGAAGAGAGACACATAACTCTTGCAGATAAGTGGGATAAGGAGAGGCACAGGCAGGTTGTTTGGGACAAAGATGGAGCAGACAAGCTGTTTTGGGCACTGACAAGTTGTTGGGGACAAATATGACACAGACAAGCTGTTTGGGGCAAAGATGGCACCGGCAGGCTGTTTGGGGTACTGACAAGCTGTTTGAGGGAAAAGATGGCACAGACAGGTTATTTGGGGGCACTGACAAACTGGTGACAAAGATGGCACAGGCAAGCTGTTTGGGGGAAAATAGAACAAATATGAGAGAGCTATGATCTGAGAAATAATAACAATAATATATAAATGAGCTACCATAAACCCACACAACCACAAAACAACAATAGAAAAAGAGTGGTGAGGCCAGTGCTAAAAAGAATATGTACGTGTATACAAATAATCACAAGGATGGGCTTCTAGGATACTCACAAACCAAGCTCTGTATAAGCCTCGGAGCAGTGGATCATCAGCAACAAAATATGCGCAAGCACTCCTCTTTCACTCGAAGCCAAGCTCCGTATGATCCTTGCAGCAGGTTGTCAGTAGCGATGTATCCTCGATGGTAATGACAATACAGTATCATCAGTAGAAAAAGTGACAAAGTATCTACATCCGATGACGACTCCCTCCCATTCACTTGAAAGTTGGTACAAATGATGGTAAAGCAAAAAGAGAAAAGAGGAATACCCACAATGGTGAAGTAAGTATGACAAGATTTGTTTCCCATATAAAATAAAGAGGTTTTCACAAATATAACACGGAGCAATAGATAAAAGCAAAAGAAATGCTGAGATGATTAGACTTGTGCATTCGTATTTGGGCGAACATGAAAACAAACATGAAGGGTGCGTTTTCGTTGTTCAGCCAGAATACCGAACATAAGAACATGGTGGCGGCAAAACGTATACGAAGACAAAGACACACAGCACAAAGAATCTTCGTCTTCATTTACTAATCTCCCTGGTCCCTTCCCCATCTGGCCTACCTTATCTATGCAGCATCACAGGGGTTAAGGGGAGTGGAAATCTGTAGGTTCGCCGTCAGGAGTTAAAGGGCCGTGCGAACGACTCTATTGGTCGCCTGCAGGGGCCTCCTCTGGCATCAACCAGTTCTTATGGATATTTAACTGACGGCGAACCTACGGATTTCCGCTCCCGTTAATCCCTGCGATGCTGCCTAGATAACGTGAGCGGAGACAGGCCAAGTTCCCCCCTCAGTAGTTAAAGGGCCGTGCACGCGACTCTATTGGTCGCCTGCAGGTGAGTCTTCTGGCATCAACCAATTGTGGGTGTATATATTGTCGGAGGAGGTGCCAAAAACAGGATCCACCCTGGATGCCAAAAACTCTAGGTATGCCCCTGTCTCCCTTGTAATTGGCCAATTGAGCAGCAGCATACTGATTGCCCAACAGGAAGACTTGCCCCTGGTTTGTTGGTGGAGGCACTCCCACAAGAGGGTATACTTGCTATTGAATTTATACTTCCTATTGAATTTATGCTACAATTATTTGTTTTATGGATATACAAAATTGTAGCAAAAAAGTCAGATCAGGTCACTAAGTTTAGTAAGTAACCTAGATTTGTTTGAAACAGTAAAGCATCATTAATCATAAATTGTATTTTTATACACCTTACATTAATAATTTATAAGTGTCATAGATATTTTGGTCTTGTCCAAAATTATTTGTTAAACCATTTAAAATGTAATTTGTGGAACAATAAAGTTTTGGATCAAATCCTTAAATAATCATTTGATGGACTTTTTATATCTGGCTATCTGTATATTGCATCTTAAATGATTTCATTTTATTAATATTAATATTAAGTATATTAGTATTTCACAGTAGAACACCGTGGACAGCCAGTAGGATGAGCATAGGGCTTATAGTGAGTCTCCTGTTGGCTCCCCATTTATTTAAACCAGTAATTTGAGCCAGTTTTCTCCATTTTCTACTTAATATCTCAAAATGACCTCTTTATAATTACCCCTGATTGCTTTCTGACATCTTCAAGTTTGGATTCATTGAGCAAAATGTTTTTGGGGAAACCTTTCGATCCTGCCTAGGAAAACCATGTTATTATTATGGACCTGATCTAATGTCCAACATTAAAAGGTTATAGCCTGCAACTATACCTATCTTCAAAACTCCACCATTCACTTGTTAATTTAATAGCCGTGGTACAGTTTAAACAAGTGTGTTTCAAATAAACGGTACCTTTTATATATTACAGCTAGCTCAATAAAATATTTTATTTATATTTATTTATATATATTTATATATTTCGGTCCTTGGGGTGCTTGAGACATTAATTCAAATGAATGATGATACATTAGTTACAATAATACGAAAAATAGCCATCTTAGCAGAAAATCATACATACTTCTGTATCCCAAGGGATCTGCTATTTGTTTGCTGAAGTGACACAAGGAAACAAGTAATTGTTTAAGACAAGAGAGCATCCTTAGTACATGCAGCTGAGGGGATCCCCCCTATGGATATCCAAATATCTTTTTAACCCCTTGACACTAAAATAAAAGCAGATAACTGATTACAATTGAGAACAAAAGACCACAAGCCACAACCGTCTGCATACATAGTGGCTCGAAGACAATGGATGTCAGATCTTCACCTGGTGCGAAAATACACTGTTTGGATTGTTGCAGTGGCCCCATGACTTTATTTAAATTGTGTGAAATAGTCTGTTTTTGGAAGGAGAGAAACACACATGCTAATGAATCAAGCTTGCTAAATGTGTTGGAAAAAAAAAGATTGTTCAGAAATCTTTGTGATTTTATCTTTGTGGATAAACCCAGGATTCGGGGGAGGGCTAGCAACATTCAGAACAGGGGGCAAGTTCTGCCAAGCAACCAGTTGAAAACCAGCCCTAAGACGTTTGACAGGAAACATACTGTATAATTCCTACTATACAGTTCTGTTTGAAAGAGAAAGAAAGAGAATGTATCTAAACCTGAGAGAATCTGGTCATCATATAAATATTACCTAATGTTACTTTAGACACTTTGGTGGCTATATATGGAATTGCAACTAAAGGTACTGGCCCAATTCATTAGATCAGAGCTGTTCAGCCATGGGTGTAACTAAAAAACCA
Source organism: Sceloporus occidentalis (assembly GCA_023333645.1). NCBI lineage: Eukaryota > Metazoa > Chordata > Lepidosauria > Squamata > Phrynosomatidae > Sceloporus > Sceloporus occidentalis. The sequence continues at coordinate 3,923,782 of JALMGF010000087.1, read as the reverse complement.
ACTTCACCAAGCATCATGTGCCATTGTGACACCTTTGCCCCCAAACAGCTTCTAAGTATCTCCTTTGCCCCCAAACAGCTTGTGAGTGCCACCTTTGCTCCAAGCAGCTTGTCAGTGCCCCCAAACAGCATATGTCTGCCATCATTGCTCCAGTTTGTCTATGCCATCACTGCCCCTTGTCCCCCTCCAACCTGCAATATGGCATGCAAAATATCCAACTTGAGTATTGATATATTGGAGTTGCATTTTGGAAAATCAGTTGCAGGCATTTTATTTACATTTGATGAGGGTATTTGGCCAGAACCCACCATCAACGGTGGACCCCATTTTTTTTTTAGCAGTAAACATGAGTTCCATGCTTAACCCAATGTGAGCCACAGAATGTAATGTAGTGAATTATTTCAAAATCAGTACACATATTGAGCAATTAAGCAGTAATCGGGGGTTCAGTGGTATGTGTTATACTAGCATTGCCATCAGTCATTTACTTGTAGTATGTGGAATGTATATACCAGAAGATGGAAATATGTTACTTAATCAAGTTTATTCTTTCCCCTTATGCAAGGAACTGGTTTATAGGCATTGGTAAACAGCAATTACATGTGTTTTGGAAAACATGGTCAATATGGCCTAGTTATATAGGCAAATTATTTGTATAAACAATGCATTTTTTTAGTATTCAGTTTTTCTAAAAAAAAAATCATGGACCTGAGAAGTGGCCAAACGTCTTTAGCATTGCTAAGTTTCCATCAGTGACTTTTAAGGACCCAAAACCTTATGTGAATCTACATTATTACTATGACAAGTTACTGAGAACTTATACAATACTAAAGCAAACTAAAACATTAGGTAAAGAGGATGCTGCTGGCAAGCTTGCAATCTACGTTTTTCTTTTTGGGTCTTTGTTTAGTTAACAGTTTTTGTCAATATAGTATAGCCAACTGTAACTAAAAACATAAAAGTCAACCCTGCTTTAAAAATGCAGTACTTGCATGAAATATGCTCACTGCCTTATTGAATAATGCATAATAAACAGGTTGAGTATTTTTATGAAATTTAGAATGAAAAATGCTTATGCAGAAGCTTGGTTTACTTGTTCTTCACTCAAATTCCCCAAAAGGGGGCATGTAAAGATGGCTCATAGAAAAGCAAGAAAAATAACTACAGAAAGAGAAAAATGCTACTATATATTAGATCCTACTAAGAAAAATATTCTTACTCTGCAAAAAAAATGTAAATACTATATTTCTATGCTAAATACTCTTAAGACGTATAGATATAATATGAGATTTTAAATTGTCAAAGATATAAAAAAGCTCAATACTAATATAATCTAAACAACGATATATGCTGACATGATAAATAATGCAGATTGTAATTTTCATTTTAACAAGCCCTCGGGGTAAACCAAGAACCTCTAAATAGTTGTTTTATAATAAAAATTACTTTCCACACAAACAAATGCAACTAAATATATTATTAGAGTTTTAGCCAATTTAACTGCTTATTTTTTTTATTTTTTTTTTTAAATATAATAACTTATTTTATTATTCCAGTAAGAAAATATGATATGCCAAAAAGCAATTGACAGGGTTTCATGGCTGTCTGCAGAATGTTTACCAGTCAGATAAAATCCACTTCTCTTCTTAAATTGAAAGCATCCCTAAAAAGATTAATTATTTGAATATACAGAATAAAAGTAATTTGTTTTCATCCAGAGAAATTCAGAGGATTGGGGTAAGTACCCCAACCTTTTACCCACCCCCCTCCTCCAAGGTGATACCCATGCTAGGGTATGAATTTTAATGAAAATCATGAAAATAATGACCACCTTATTTCAAATTGATTGGGGAAATGAGGGCATTCTAGCTGTAATATGGGATGGAAGAAATGCTATTTTAATCGGAATTTTCCAAAAACACTTTAATCCACAAAAAAATCTCCAAAACAAATACAAATCCAATATAAATGCAGAAAAATAATTGTATGGACAATGTGCACTTTAAAAGTCCCCAATCAGAAACATAAGTGACCCCCTCAGATGTTGCTGCCACCCCTGGCATAGAAAAGGTGATTTTTTTTATCCATGTCTTCATGGCTGTTAGCCAGGACTATTTGATTGGAGGGTTTTCTTTGGCTGTATCCCTCATTATGCACTCAGCCTGCTGTCTGAAATGTGACCCTCACATTTTTCACATAACACAAAAAAGTACCAGGTGCAGACTGGCTTGGGGCTGTGTTTACCACTAGCCTTTCAATGGGACCAGCTCTGTCTCATAGCCCTGCCTGTTCACAACTCTCATTACTCAGCCAGCCTGTGACCATTATACTATTACAGCGATCCATGTCTTAAATTGCAGCCCCATATACATTTGAAAGCTTCAGCTCCTCCTACTAAGCATTAAAAAACAAAACAGATTTTATTGTTTATACCAAAAACACAAATTTAATAGTTTCCTCTCTTTACTTTCACATTCACTGAAACTTTTTATTTTTGTGTTTTTTTTGTTTGATGGTATGGAATTCGTTGTAAGAAAATTTGTTTCATAAAGCACATAATGAAAGATAAAATAATGTACAAACTACTGTGTATATAATAATAATATAAATAAATGAGGTAAAGTGGGGGTTGTAGCTTACTAGCTGCTGGAGCACACAGGACTTTGTAGACTGGTGCTTCAAGGAACATACTTTTTACTTTTGCTGCTTTAATATTCTACTAAGAAAACTATATTATTTCATAAGTTTGTTCTTGTCTGACATAAAAAACAAGAGAAAATGTGCTATTTACCTGGGTAAAAATCTGGGTCACAGTAAAGAGTTTATATATATATATATATATTGTATGTTTATAAAAAATATATATATTTAAAAATCGTGTTGTATTGTACATGTATAAACAAACAATACATTATTTCAATATTCATACAACTGTTTTATATATATATATACACATACAGTTGTTATTTATTTATATGTAATAATAATAATAATATAAAAATACTATCCCGGTATCTTGTACTATTATATTGTCCTTTTTATTTAAACAGCACTGCATACTTGTGTAATCATTTCACGATTTCCTTCTTATTTCACATTTTTCTAAATCGCACAACTTACATAAGTTGTTAATGTAAAATATATTACGATTCCCTAGTAGGTATAATGTATTTGCCTGCAATAAAAATTTGTCAATGATTTTTGCATCAAAAAGCAAACACAACGATCCAGAAAACGTTTTTGACCATGATTAGCACTTAACATTCAGATACATACAATTTAAATAAAATAATAAAAATAAAGTATAGGACAAAATAACTTGTTTTTCTATTATTTTTAATTATTATTATGCTCATAATTTATCAATCACATGGTTTATTGAAGTATGATATATAACCTACATATGTGTATTTAGCTTCTGCATTCATGTTAAAACTTAGAAAAAACTACATAGAAATGACATAACAATATTTATCCGTCTTCACAAATAATGAATAAATTGCAATTACACAAAATTTTAGGACATAATAATTTTTCCCAAACGAAGCGGAAACTGCCACGGAAGGACAACCATCTACAAATTAATAAGAAGTTCGTGATATCGTACAAAACAAGTGTTTTATGTAAAAAAATGTACTTTCCATCAACGAGATTTCGTTCTCGATTTAAAGCCCAGAATTTAAATTAAATTCAAATCGAGAGACTGCTGTGAGATTAATGAACCCCCAGCCAAAATGTGAAGATCTAGCTACCTCCAGATTTAAGAATATGATGTTTCTACTTGCTTTGGGGTTGATTACCGAACTAAATTCGTTTACAGAAATCCCCTACTTGATTTAACTATAATAATCTCGAAAAACACATTGCACAAATGTATAGCTCGTTAGACCTTTTTCAAAGGGACTGGAATATTTCATATACAGTATTTTAGATTTTTGTGCAATCACATTTCTAAAAAGTCTAAAAATATATCAAAAACAGGATTTTTACAAATGTATTTTTCGTTGTAGATAAGGGTACAAATTTTTGAACAAAAAATTCAACGTAACCGGCAGGTAACTTTAGATATTTCTAAAACATGTAAAGTACAATGTAAATAAGATAAAATATAGTATTTGACGGGCCATTCTAAAAATGCTGAAAAAGGCATATATAAGCTTACTAGGAAGGAAAACCTGTATTTATCCCACTAAGGCAAAAACACTGACATTTATAGTTTCCTATCTCATAGTAAGACTTTGTGCAAAGACCACCACCACTAGATGTTTTTCTTTTCTCAATTTAAAATCAGATTACTCCAGTATTACAACATACCTCTCCCCAGTTAACATTTGGATATGTAGAGCTATAGCAACACAAGGGTTAAAATAGAGAAGGTGCCTTTTGAAGAGGTATTTATGTTAGTCTGAGTTTAATTTCTCTACATCTAACCATAAATTGCAATATGAAGATTTACTTCCAAACATCTGCCACTTACCCCTTTTTAGACCATAGACATAATTAGCTGATAGATCCTACAAATTACATCCTGTTGCAGAATTAAATAGTAATGGTTATCTATGGGCTAAGCTTAATTAGCTCATCTGAAAAGGTGTTTCCTACGTATGTCTATTCATTTAAGCCAATTTAGAAAATAATATTTCACTAGAGAATACTGGGCTAGAACTTTGGAAGAATAAACTTTCCAAACATTCAAAGGTTCTTTTCACTCCTGTCTCAGTTTTCGTTTGGAGTTTATATTTAGCCACTTCCAGATTTTTTGTGTGTGTGTGTAATATTTTTCACATATTGCAAAGTTTCAAAGGAAATGTTAAATCTACCGTTCCCTTGAGGAAGTCTTAAATATTCACATCATTTTCTTGAATGATTTGTAGACCAATACGCTCCATTAAAGTGTGTTATATATATAATTGTATATATATATATATATATATATATATATATATATACATGTTTATTGTATTACTTTATGTTGGGTACAATATATAATTATGTAGCCATTTTCACAGGCTCTTAATTAATTTGGTTTTTCAAATTTAATATATTTTTTAAAAAATCTCTTTTGTTCTACAATATACAGCAGAACCATATATAGAAAAAAATCTAGTAGTGAATAATAAATTAAAACTTTGAAAAATGAAAATTATTTTTTCCTTACTTAAAAAACACAATATGAGACACAATTTTTAATAGAAAAGGTTAAGCAATGCATGTGTCACACAAATGGAAATAATAGATTCATTTCTGTTCTGTGAGAAAAATGTCATTATAAAACTTCTCCAAAATGGTTATGTAAATATGCCATAGCCTATATGTCAATAATCCTATCCCAATATATTTACTCATAAAAGCCAACAGAAACAAATCTTGAAACTATATTTTTATAGCAATAAAACTAGAAACTATCAATTTAAATAGTGTCATAAAAACCTCCAAAATAGCCAAAAATGCCCTAAACCTGTAAAAATATTTCCAAACAATAAAAAATAAATAATAAAAAATCAAACCTACACACAAAGTGCACAAAAGACACACACTATATATATATTAACATAATATATATATGTATATATATACATATATACATATATATATATATACATACACATATATATATATATGTAATATACATTCTGCATTCTTACAATATATATCATATATACGTACAGCCATATAGAGGGACCTGTGCTTAGAGAGGATTTGAGTCAAGTCCAGGATGTATTAATCAATATATTACACTGTGAGCAGAGTGTCTTTCATCTCACCTCCTGGCCTGCTGACTTATGAGTGAAGGACCCAGATATTCATCATTTACAGGGAGTGTGAAGGTGAAGGTGCCTCAGAGAGAGACAGATTCCTTCACACTTGTATGAGACCCTTTTTCAGCCAGTCCAACCCCTTGCAGCCACTAAGATACCTAAACCCCAGGATTTGTGGGACTCTAATATCAAAAATCCTGAACAAAATACACCATATTAGAATAGGATTGTAATAGCAATACTGCTCACTGCAAGTGGGGCTTTTTGTAATTGGAAGCATATAGATAGTAACTGGACCTCTTATTTTGCCCCCATAGGTTGTTTCCAAATGATTTGGAATATACAACCCTAATTCATTTTAACAATAGAGGAGAAACTATGTAGCTTAATTTCAAACGTTCCTAATAAATAAGATCAAAGGCACCCAGGGCTCAGAGCTCCAATTACCAAAATACTTTACTCTGAATTTATGGGTTCCATTTTAGGCTGGCTGTGAAAAGAGCTAAAGGGACATATTGGAGGATGTCAGAAAAAAAGGGGGGAAAATCCCTTTTAAATCTTGAAATAAGAAAACCAGACCCTGTATTATTTCCATATTGCAAATAAAGAATAGTATTGTGTGTTTTTGGGAGCAAAGTGGAGTGCAAATGAGAAAGGCATGGGGTATTTACATACCTATTCCAGCCACCAATGGTTAGAAGAGGTGTTTATATCATAAACCCAAATTATTTTCCAAAGCTAAATATCTTTAATTCAATAAACCTGTTCTGCCAAGTGACTAGCATTTCAGATAGTTGGCAATGAAATAGAGTATGATTATGTTGCAGTGTTTACATAAGTATGTTTTAACATAGAAACAAGATGCAGCACACTGTTATTGTAAAGGATTTACAAGATAATTTGATGCAGTTAACAAGAGAAAAATATACATTATACATATATAATATAACATATTGAGAATAGCACAGCAATGTCATTTTGTTGCAACAATATTTTCCATAGTGATTGATCTTAGTGGAAATTTCATTTCCCAACTTTATTGGCTTGTATGTCATTTAATGTGTCATGTCATTTAAATAATTATATGCAAATTATAAGGTCAAGGAAAAATAGCACATACATAATGGAAGAGGTTTCTTGGGCCTGTCCAGGTCCAAGTCACTCTTAGGAAACATAATAGTTTTCTTAGTCTGCCTACAAGAGATTGAAAGAGCAAAAGGGAAGACTAAGAGGAACCATTTATGTTAAAACACATTTTGTTTTCAATTTTAAAAGCTTACAATCTATTATACAAGGGGCTCTCCAAAATGCCTTTTTTTGCCCAGGTCCTAGCTGTGTAGGGAACAGATCATCCTTAAAGGGTAATTATTACCATTACAGCCCTTAGCACAATTAACTTGTTTTGCAAACATTTTATTGATTAGGATATATTTTGTTTCAAATTTGAGATTTGTGTCTGGAGTTGGTAGAACTAGCATTGCAATACATTTCCTGCCCTTATGCCGCCTTTGCATCAACCAACCTATATGATCAGCTTCATTGGGGCACTGGTTTAACAAAAGAGGAGAAATAACATAATGGGCATAAAAAAATATCTGGATTCTGCAAACAGGAAATTAAGATTGCTACTCTCATAGTCTAGATTTTTTTTTTAAACGATATTTATGTTTATTCAGTATATTGTAAAATATAACATTTAAAAAAATGCCAATTCTGCTGTAAAATAAATGATTTAATAGCCAGTTTTTAAATATCATGATATACTTCCTATTTTCCAAATATGTAGTCTATGTAAAAACTATTTACACTATGCATTATTAGCTAATTTTAAATTTTGGATGGTATTATGAGTCTAGGTGCACTTGATTTGTTTAAAGTTATGAATATATAACACTTATTAAAACTCTATTTAATGTTTGCCATGTCAGCTAGAAGTTTAATGCTGGAGGTGGGGGTACAAAAAGTGACAGGTGAATATAATGAGACCATTACTCAAATAAATCAGAGTGAGATAGATTAACAGGGGTGGCCTGTTATTTATATAGACAGAGACACAGGATAATTTGCAAAATGCTTAAAATAATTAATAAACATAACAAAATATAGAGGAAAGTGTACATTTAGCCATCTTGTCTGTTTATAATAACGTAAAAGCACTGAACTTTCAGAAATCTTAATTTATAAATCATTAATGTATTTATTTAATTTATTTATTATTTTATTTAATGGAATCTATCTTTAAGATTAAAAATTCATCAGCATTCATCATGAAGGTAAAAATTTTAGCGTTGTTGAAATAAATCATATTCTATGATTTCCTGTCTTAGAGAAAACAAGCTAAAATCATATTTCAAAATAAAAGTTCTAACAAACTTAGGAATTAACTTTTACTGCTTCTTCAAACAAAAAGGGATGAGCACACAAAAAATGTTAATAACAAGTATATTTTTTTTGTGCAAATATTTTAGGTTTTGGGTCAGTGCTAAGTCAAAATGATATGTGGGGATATTATTATTATTATTACATTTTATTTAGATTGCTGTTACGATGAGGGAAGAAAGCAAAATTAACAATAACATTCAACTTACAAATATACAAAATTACAATAAGATGAACAAACATTAAACATACTGGTGCAGAATGAGAAGAGTGCCCTGCAAGTTTATAATCTATTACAAGATCTAGCAGAAATGACATTAAATGCACTTTTGAATGTTAAAAAAAGGAAAATAGAATTTAGTTCCCAGTTCAGGTAATGTGTCGAGAAAGTTTAAATTCCACCGAAAAGTTTCTGTTATTATTATAACGATACTAGCATAATAAGATTCTAAATATGAATTATCAATGATATTAAATAAAAATATTTCCACTGTTGATGTAAAAGGTCTAAAATCATGAACATATTATAAGAAAATGTAAATGCAAATTATTGTCTTAAAGGTGTAAACAGATATGTGAAAAAAACTTTCAATGGCATGACAAAATATTATATTATTATATTTATATTATTTGGACCTAGGACCGGTAATTTCACTAGGGGTAACAATGACCACTTATATCTGCGTATTTTTTATATCTGTGTCTTTTTCTTTTTTTATTTATGTGAAAGCAGCCATCTTGCTGCAGCTCCTTGTTTTAAAGTGTAAGCCCAACAGAAAAAAATATATAGGTTAGCATGACAAACACTTGGTTTTATTTCTTTTCATTCCAATACACTTCCTTTATCTGCAGACCTGGAGGTCTGTTGTCAGTCATGTGATATTTTGGGTTACTCTCACTGCTCAAAGACGACACTGATTTAATTCTTCATGTCAATGCTGATGATGTGCTTATACAACGATATAATTTCCTCCATTGATTTTCATATTCAGAGTGTCTGGCTGGGTGCTAAAGCTCTGTGTACTTCATTCTGATCTCCTGTGTATGACCTTGGCTACGTTCAAGATCCAGATTGGTGTACCAGACCCCGGCGTTTCCCGGACTTGCCTACCTGTCCAGCCGTTTCGAAGCCGTGTGTCCTGCCTGAGGGCTTCCCAGCTGTATGCCCCGCCTGAGGGCTTCCAAGCCGTGTGCCCCGCCTGAGGGCTTCCAAGCTGTGTGCCCCGCCTGAGGGCTTCCAAGCCGTGTGCCCTGCCATTCTGAGTTCCCCTGTCCTCGCTACAGCTCCTCTGTCCTTGCTAAAGTTCCCCTGTCCTCGCTACAGTTCCCCTGTCCTCGCTATAGTTCTCCTTTATTCTTCGATTCCAGTCCTGCTTTCTATTGTGTGCCTATTGTGTCTGTACCTACCTACCAGTCATGATGCATCAAGGGTATAGTCTGCAACTGAGCTCCTACACGATCTGCTTGCTGGGTCCTGACAGTAGTGGGCGTTGCTAGGTACAGTAACCTGCATAGATCCCTTAATTTCTCCAACACTGGGACCTGATAGGTCCTAGCAGGTGGACTGGACTGCCCACCGCTGGAGATCCAAGATCCCCTCTAACTGGTCCAAAATGAAGGGCACCGCAATGGAGCAGTAGTAATAAACCCTGCACTCCCACCACAGGGCTTCAGAAAGGTAAGAGATGGGGAGAAAAAGGAGAGATAGCGAGAAGGGGAGATAATGAGAAAAAAGAAGAAAAGGTGAGAAAGGGGAGAGATAGAGAGAAAGGGAGAGGTAATAAAGAAGAGGAGAAGTAATGATAAGGGGAGAGATAAAGAGAAAGGGGAGCGATGTAGAGAAGTAATGAGAAGGAGGAGAGATGGGGACAAAGGGGAGAGATAAAAAAAAGGGGAAGAAAGGGGAGAAATAAAGAGAAAGGGGAGAGATGTTGAGAAGTGGGAGATAGGGAGAGATAAAGAGGAGAGACAAGATAACACATACTTTTATTTCATTTGCATGACTTTCAGGTTGACATATTTACTTTAATTTTTTTAAATATATCTGGGGTGGCAGCATTTCATCCTTGGACTCAGTCATCACAATGTCTTGGGCTGGCCCTGGGCCCAAAGCAGCTGCCTTTTGAGCCTGCTACAACAACTGAGAGGCCCGTGACTCACACATCTGTTTCAGGTCACTCGTCGGACTTGTACCATTGATTTACTATGTGATCGGCTTAGTATTGTACTTCTCCCCTGCACATGTGGAGTGAGGACATCTAGGGCCAGAAGGAGGGAAGACTACACTGACTCTGACAATATCCTGCTTGTGGTAACTTGCCTTGTCCCCATAAACAAAGGTTAAAGGTTAAAAATAGGTTAAGGTGGGCGTTCTTAGAATCCTTCCCTCCCACAGTTCACTAAAGGAAGTGGTGAAACAGGATGTGATGTCAAATGAAGGGTATATAATATAATGCCACACATGGACTTCTTCAGTTCTTTTCCTCCGTGGTGGATGTGGTAAGAGTCAGCTCCCCGCAGTGAGCTATTATCGGATCTGGAGGCTTAACATTGGGTGAGATCAAATTGTGTTGAAGGGAATTGTTATATGGAGAGAGAGAGAGATAAAAGGGGGTTGATGTCCTGTGGGGTTTGGCTATGCGTGTGTATATGAAATAAATGTGTTTGCTGTGTTGTTACCTTATAATAAATACCTTTGAATGTAGATGAACCTTTGTTATATTTTTATATTTGGTTTAACACCACACTGCTAATCTGCAGTCAGTGAAAGAAGTATACGTGATCTCTAGATTGTAAGCTCGTGTGAGCAGTGCCCTCCTCACCTGGTTTCTCTGTAAGTCAAACTGTTATGTTACATACTACTTGTTATGTTTTTAGCAGCCATAAGCCAAAATATTTATTGAGGTGTCATCTTCAACACAAGTAAACTAAATAATTCCCAATAAACCAAGGTACTCAATGACTTCCATCCAGTTACCAGTAGGATATGAGTGCAGTCTTCATTGAAGGATCATGGGAAACAATGGAACATTTCCATGCAGCTCCTAGCTGTCATTGTGAAGGCAGAATGGATGTCAGTGCTTGGAGGTATAAACATTAAAACAATTAATAAAAATGATAGATATAAAGATGGATGATCAACTCTTTAAAGCTGTCTTAATAGTTATTTAAACGTGGTTACATTTGCTAAGTTAAACAGGGGAGGGCAGGCAGGTAACTGCCAGTCCAGCCAAATGGCCCATTGATGTTTGTTGTACAGAATACAAATGGGTTCACTGGTCGCACCTATCCAATGCACCGTGGCACACATTAGTGCAGACAGTGGAAATAACGACAGATGGTCATAATGGAAATCCTGTTTATAGGCAAAGTAGATGGTGCCTCGGGATGTTGTGTTAGCAAGCAAATGCAGGCAATAGATGGCTGTCAGAGACATTCTTCGAATTAAAGCAGGTGATGGCAAAATTTTTCACCTAGTGTCCTTCCCATGACTATGGATGCCATGATTTCATTATCGCTTGAGATAATATTTCTTGACTACGTTTTTCCTGTAATAAGGAGATTGCTGCTTCTGTGTGCTTTCTTTAAATGAAGTATGCAGCTACACACAACAAAGTAGAAGATCATTTTAAGACTAATTTAGGCCTGGGTTTTATTGCATGTGATCTGCGGCATAAACTAGGGTAATTGGAAATTTCCTCGAACTTTTTGTGGTTTGCTATTATAGCCCAATCAAATTCAGAATTTCTGTCCAGGATGAATTACAGATTATTTTGGCCCACCCAACACGAAGAATATTAAATCAAATTACCAATCTGTTGCATGCAAAGAAAACATTTATAACAAAACTGGCTGCTTTCCACATTAGCAGCACAGGGAAAATAGCTGGTGTCTAATGTACTTTTGTCTAGCAAAAAAAGCCCTACAAAATATATAGTGGGATATTTTTCAGGTTTTCTTTCACTAGCCAAGGGTACGTTAGACACCGGCTATTATCTCTGTGCTGTTAATGTGGAAAGCAGCCAGTTTTGTAATATACAATGTTCCCTCTAATTTTTCTTAGGTGGTGTGCACAGAAAATTTCTCTTGTGCAAAATTTTCCCAGAGCCAAAATTTTGTGCGCACAATATGCTTCTGCAAACATTAAATTTAAATTGTTATTCTATATTTTTGGTACAGCTCTCTCATGGTTAATAACACTACATTATAGTGTGATAATGTAGTATTAGTTACACAACAGTATTACTTACTCTAATGTTTTTTTAAAGGTGAAATTCTCACTGCATAAGTAAATTATGAGCAAATCACGAGCGGAGGCTCCAGGCCGCATAAAGGATAAAAAAATTTTGGGAAAAACTGTTGTGCGCAGGGGCGTACCTAGAGTATTTGGCACCTGGGGCGGATCCTGTACGTGGGACCCACACACACACTTTAAAACTGCATAGATTCTATCGTTAGGCAAACATTGACAGGGGTACAGCATAACTGTTATCATTATTTACTAAGGCAGACATTGACGGTGGTACAACATAACACCGATCACTATATACTGAGGCAGACATTGATGGTGTTACAGCATAACTGCTATCATTATATACTGAGGCACGCACTTACGGTGGTACAGCATAACACCTATCACTATATAGAGAGGCACACATTGACCGTGGTACAACATAACACCTATCACTATACATTGAGCCAGACATTAATGCAGCATAACCCCAATCACTATATACTAAGCCAAACATTGATGTGGTGTAGGCCTACCACTTTAGTGTCTGGCTTAGTATATATATATGTATATATATACATATAGGGATGCACCGAAATGAAAATTCTGGACCTGAAAATTTTGCATTCACTTGACTGAAACCGAAACTGACCCCCCCACACATTTAAAAACAAAAACAAAAAAAACACTTTTATTAAAAGTAAAACCAAAATTAGACAAAAAAATCAATAACAATATATATATATATATATGATTAACAGCAATCACACTCCTATCATGCCCAATCATTATATATATATATATAAATTAATATTGTTATCGAATTTTTCTGTCCAATTTTGGTGTGTTACTTACTTTTAATAAATGTGTTATTGACACACCAAATTTGAACAAAAAAAAAAATTTAATTGCTACCAGCAATCTCACTCCTATCATGCCCAGGCAGCCAGTACTGTTACCTTTCGCAGGCGGGTCTGTGCAGGGAGCTCCTCTGCTGCCGTCCTTGGTGCTATGGAAGTGCACACACGTGCACGCTGTCATGGCGGCCAGGAATCCTTACCCAGCAACTGCGTACGTCACGCTAGGGGGCGGGTCCTCCGCTTTTTATCTGATTGGCTGATTATTGCCTGCAGCTGTTTGGCACCAAATTTAAGCCCACTGCTCACTCTAATCTGAGCCCTTGTGTGGTACATTCGTTATCACTGTCTCAGTGTGCTATATATCTGATATTCTGGTTTTCTGACTCCTGCTTTGTTCCTGACTACTCTTTGATCGCCGCCTGGATTGACTTCGGATTGCTTTTTGAACTTTGCCTGTTTGCTGCCTGCCTTGACCTTGGACTGTGACCTGTTTTTGCTATTTGTACTGTTCCGCTGCTGTCCCACTATTCCTCCTACAACTACTTGTCCGGATAGCTCACCACTCTGCATACGGGACCCGTCCCTTGTCGGATTGTTACAAGTACATGCTGGAACCTGAGCATGATAGGAATATGATTACAGCCTCCCTATGCCATGCTATCCCCCCCACACACACTTACACATCCATGCTATCACACACACACACTCATTCACAAACATTCACTTTAAACTACAGCATAACACCCATCACTCTCACACACTAATTCATTCTCACAGAATGTTTTCCTACCTTTTCTCTGTCACTTTTCCTCCTCTTCGTTCTTCCTCTTCTATGTCCTCTCCTTCCGGTGCAGTAAAGACGGTGGGCGTGGCTTCAGTGCTGTGCGCCGGGATCTGACATCAAATCCCGACACACGGCATCAGTTGCCGCGCACATCGCAAGGGAGCAGGATCGGAGGTCTGTATTAACAGGCCTCCCGCTCCCTTGATTGATTTTAAGCCGGTTGTTCATGTGTGCTCCCTCTGAAAGCTATGTGCGCGTGCACAAGTGCACAGCTTAGAGGGAACACTGGTTATAAATGTTTTATTTTTTGAATGCTGGATGTTATGTTGAATGATAAGTAATTACAAATATCTTATTTTTTTATGTGGCAGTAAGTCAACAGTTAAAGACACTCTTTAACTCCTGCTGGTTAACAAAACAATGAGAGCTATTATCTTAGAAAGCTATGGGCAAGGGTGTTCATGCAGATGGACAGAAGGAACTAGGGACTTCTAATCAAGGTCATCTACATATAGAGTCTACTTTATGCAAAAAATTTAAGGAATAAAACCTCAGTGAGTGTAAAACTACAAGTAGGCCCATATACCGGGTTTAAATAAAGAAGGTTATCATGTAGTGCCATCCTTCTGTTTTAGAATCAAGTCCAGAGCTCTGGGTCTTGCTGATTTCCTGAGCCCAGCAACAAGAGTGAGGGATCTGCCATCCCTAAATGTGGATGAAGCAAATGATGGTCCTGTGGCTTAAAATGGTAGATGGCCACATCCCAGAGCTTGATCTTGACAGCTTTAGCAAGGATGTCATATGGTTATCAGACCCAGAGCATCCAGACTTTCTTAAGTGAAATTTACTATGTAATGTGTTGGAAAGCACCATCATGACTTCAGACATTAGAGCATCTTATTAAAACAAATTACTTTAGGACTTGGAACTCTCATGTGCGTGGCTAGTGGGGGAACCTTCTCCAAATTAAAGGGAAGTCTAATCCCCTTATTGCATGGACTCCAATGAGTTTTACTGTGTGCATATTGGTGCATGCATTCTTTAGCATACCTGGGAACTCTCTGGGTTTGACCCGGAGATTGCCGTGTGAGCGCTGTTCCTCCGGCTCTCCGGGTCAAGACCCGAATCCCCGCCCATTTTTCCTTTAAATGGGGGTTTTCCCGCTGCCATCAGCGGGAACTCCCCCGACGTCAGTGGGAACACCACTGACATTAGTGGGACCACCCACCAACGTCAGCGGGACTGCCCGCCAACGTCAGTGTGCAGTGCTGGCCGCGTCCTGCAAGGGAAGGCTCCAGGTAGCCAGGGTCCAGAAGTTCCCAGGTATGTTCTTTAGTTATGGGAGTTAATAAATGAAGACTTTTGTCTCTAGCTGCTCCCTGTTACCTCTACGAAAAGTAAGTAGTCTAGTTAAATACTCAATGGGAGTAGTGGCCGGAAACCTAATGTTTACTAGTTATACACTGATGGTTAACTAGCATCCATGTGATTGCGGTTATTACTGTTGACTAGAGTTGGAGTGCTACTGGGCATGCACTGGAAGCAAAATTAACTATGCTTCCAGTAGTGTCAGCAGTGGAATGGTAACTAGATAGAAATATAATTTTCTAACCCCAATAACTAAAGAATGCATAGTTTAATGCATTTATACTCACCTAACATGGACTAAAATATGCTTTTATCTAAGCTAAAAAAAATAAATAAGTAAAGGCCAAATAAGGAGGTCAACATCATAGCGGAGGGGAGACTAAAAAAATAAACAATACAATACAATACAACCTCTTCCAACATAGTGACTTCTGATGAGATGGGTTAAAGGTTTTTGTCCTCATACTTTTTTCAGTGCTTTTACCAACTCTCATAGTCATAGAAACTTAGAATTTGATGGCATATAAAAAAACATTTGGCTCATCTAGTCTGCCCTTTTAATGCTACCAATAACATATTAAATACCATCTATTTATTTTGATGTCATTTTTGGTATTTTTTAAGTGACAGTAAACTATACTTTTTAAAATTAAATTCGAGCCATTATACAGTTTCTTATAATTTATTAATCTCTGATTCTTCAATTTTTTGAGGTTTCTACCCAAGCCTGTTTAACAGGTTTCCATGCTGTTGTTGACATAGACAGGGTGCCAGCAAGTTGCAATCGTGCACTCACTGGATTCCCCTTACTGAATGGGCTAATTTTTTCATCTTGTAACGTCATCTGTGATGATGGCTGCACGATCCGTACTACAGTTTCCTTAAATTAAGTAATGCTTAAAAACAGGAAAATAGATACTGTTCCAAAATCACTTACAGTAGAAGAATGAGCACAAGAATACAGAAAAAGACTGCATATTTTGCAAAATAGAAAAATACAACATATTTGAGCACTAATACACTTTGATTCTATACAATAATAGGTTGTCTCGTGTAGCCCAAAGGACAAAGAACACCCATTACAATTTATTTTAATACTAGTTTCTTTAAACCCTATTAGCAGGCTTATTTGCCCCATTCATTTGGGTTGCTTAAAATACAATGCCCTATAAAAGGTGCAATGTTGTTGCAATAGCAAACATACAATATGGTGATTTTTAATGAAACTTTTATATAATGTAAGCCACTGTAATATTTTATTCTAACCCAATGTCCCTATTAAGACCACACACAGCTCTTCTAAATTAAAACCGGGAACCCATTTTTAAAAACTGGCACATGCATGGAAAATGCATACTGAAGGGCTAATTGAAATAATTTCTACTATTCATTGTGATTTGTTTTTTAGCAAAGTTGCCCCAGTTAAGGGTACATTTGGTCCCCTACATTGTAAGCCCTCTGGATTTCCATGCCATGACAAACCAATAATAACTCTTGAGATAAACACAGGGATAGCCCTAAGTTATCTCATGTCTTAAACAAACTATATCTCCACTGCCCCCTCCTTCATGCTATTGATTGCTAACACAGGAGACAAATAATGTTTGGGGCCCAAATAATGTTTTGGGCCCCCTAACACATCAACATCCAAGGTTACATGTTTTTACAGGTTACTTAGAACAATTAGATAATACACAACATGAAAAGTATTTTTTCCATATTTCCATTCTAATCCTGCTGGAAAATTAAAAGGTGTATATCAGATGATATGACTAATGAATGAAACAAAACTAAACAGAATAATAATAGACTGACTGCCACAATGGTCATCCAATTGTTTGCGACTGATGTATTAGGTATAATATTTTTTTAATTGAAATATCGACAACCACATTACCAACAATTCTAATTAACTAACTAGATTAGGTGCTTTCAATCATTCCTGCCCCACAGAGGCTTTATCTGCTCTGTAAACCGGGCATTGTGAGCTGCAGTAAATTCTTTAATCCAGTTGATTATAAGGACCATAATGTACTTTAATGTACTGTATACAGTTTGCCTGGTGGTACCATTAATACTGCCCACCTACCATTACCATTTCTGTTAAATGACTAGATTAAAAGTGAAATGTCTTGTCATTTGGAGAAGAAAAATAGTTATTAATAAAAATAGACACGTAGGTGTCTCCAGCAGCCCAAGTAACAGCAAGTCTGTGTTTAAAGCTCACCTGAGGCCATCAAATTCGCACCTAGTCATTAACCTTTCACTGTAAAGGTAACTTATGAACAGTCTTAGTGGCAGAGAAGGTCATATTTACTAAAACAAGGGTGTTATATACGATGAGTGGATAACTCTTATTCTAAAAAATACTAATTAAAATAATTTCCGCCATACAGAATGGAGGTTTTGCGAATGTTCCTGGTTAAAGGGAAACGTAATCACAGTTAGCCAACATAGCTCCCCTTTGTTTGTGAAAATAAAGCTCCCATAATTACATTACATTTATTTATAAAGCGCCGGCCGATTCCGCGGCTCTGTTACATTCATTAGAACAATTTATAAACACATACAATAACACATACAATAAGTGAGAAACTTGTGAGAAACCAAGATGGTGGCCATTATCAGAGCTGTAGTGCCACAGAGACAAGGGCATTTTCCTGTAGTATAATGTGTTCATTTGGTGTTCATACACTTTTTGTAACTGGGGTGCTTCAAAAGAGGCTAATTAGTAATTACTGTCCACACATGCATTTGAGTAGTGTTCATTTTGGGGACACAAACTACATGCAAGAAGAAGAGGAATTAAAAAAAGGGTGGAGAGAAAGTGAAGGGTTCAAAATTTTGTACATGCTCATCAGTCCAGGGCAGTTAGTTTGTACTGTATCAGCAGAGTTCACCCCCCCTTTTTTGGGGGGGAACTCTGCAGATGTCGGCTGGATCTGATTCTAACTGAGCCTCTACCAGTGTCCTCAAAAATGTATTTTTGAACATACCTTAACACAAATACTGCTAACCTAAAACTTCAAACAAAGACAACCTGAATGCCTAAAGTAAAAATTATCCATTTGAGTGCATCTATCACTGAATAATTAATATCATAGTTTACATTTGGATTGTAAGTAAATTAGAAGATTATAAGATTTGTTTAATTATAGGGAATTACAAATCGTTATCATTTATAGGTTATCATTTATAGGTCTCAAATAGTTATTTAAAGTCACAGCTTTTACCCTAGTTGCATTTACCGTATTTGCTCGATTATAAGACGACCCTGATTATAAGACGACCCCCCAAAATCTGAATATTAACTTAGGAAAAAAAGAAAAAGCCTGAATATAAGACGACCCTAAAGGAAAAAAGTTTTACCAGTAAATGTTAATTCATCTAAACTATTTTTTTAAATAAAAGCTATGATTGAGTTACGCACATCTGCCCCCAGGCTTGCCACACCAATATGGCACTGTGGCCCATGATATGCCTTTTAACCCTCTATATGCCACTGTGCCCCATGGCATGCCTTTTGACCCCCTATGTGCCACTCTGCCTCCAGAAATGCCTTATACCCCTATATCCCATTCTGGCATTTAGGGGGTTAAAATGCATATTATGGGGCAGAGTGGCATATAGGGAGGTATAAGGCATTTCAGGAGGCAGAGTGCTCTATTAAATGCCCCCTTAACGCCACTCTGCCTCCTGAAATGCCTTATACCTCCCTATATGCCACTCTGCCCCATAATATGCATTTTAACCCCCTAAGTGCCAGAGTGGCATATAGGGGTATAAGGCATTCCAGAAATGCCCTATTCCCCCATTTAGCACCCCCCCACACACTTACCGGTGCTTCCAATTTCCTGCTGTATTGCCGGGGCAGCGGGTTGACGTCTCCTTCCGCTGAAGCCGGAAGGAGGTGGAGTTGGCAGCGGGGGTTTGTCTGCGTCCGTCGCGCATACCTTCCCCGGCTGTCAGAGATCAGACTCTGATCTCTGACAGTCGGGGAAGGTATGTGCGACGGACGCAGACAACCCCCGCTGCTAGCCACACCTCCTTCCGGCTGCAGCGGACGTTGTCTACGCGAATCGCGTAGACGTCAACCCGCTGCTCCGGCAATACAGCAGGAAGCACCGGTAAGTGTGTGGGGGGGTGTTAAATGGGGGGGGAGACAGGAGGATCCAGGTCCCCGGCAGCGGTGCGGGGGATCTGGATCTTAGTCTCATAATCAGACCTCTATTTGAGGTCTGATTAGAAGACGACCCCGATTAGAAGACGAGGGGTATTTTTCAGAGCATTTGCTCTGAAAAAAACCTCGTCGTATAATCGAGCAAATTATTATTATTATTATCCTTTATTTATATAGCGCCAACAGTTTACGCAGCGCTTAATACAATACATAAATTCAAGGGATATGACAAGACAAGAATTGACAGACTAAGACAAACCGATACATTTGGTGGAGAGAGCCCTGCTCGCAAGCTTACAATCTAGAGATACGGTATTTACTGAAGGTGTCAAAACTTGCAAAACTTTCCAAAATAATCTTTCTTCTCCTCACTCAACTCTTAAAAAAAGCTGCTAGAATCACCTTTCCCAAGCAGTAATTTTACAAAAGGGGAGCGATTGCTCAAGAATAATTATGTAGATCCTGAAAACTATTGTTTCTATAGTTGTATAGTTATATATTGTATAGTGTTGGTAACATTATCATAAAACATTCCTCCCAAGTTTATTTTTGTTAGTTACATTTACCTTCTCAATGTTCCTTATTGATCACTTTTATGTTAAGAATATCTTCAGATGTGCCACTGCTTGGTTTAAGGTGCAATACCATTATACACCACTATGGGATATTATGGTGCCATATAAATTATTAAATAATCAAAAAGACTGGAAGCCCCCAAAAAGAAGTCAGAATGAATGACGTGGTTGGGGTATTTTTTTATGGTTCTGAAAACTCTGCTTCTGCTGCACAATGGTTTTTTCATGAGTATAATGCAACATGTAGCTAAAAGCACAAAGTAAAGCCCTGAGGTGTCCATGCTATTAGTATACATAATTATTAGATTTGGTAGTATATTAAAACCAGCCTACTCTTTCACTTATAGCCCTGGAATGTCCTGAATGAAGCATTCTCACTTCCCGGGAACATTTTGAAAAATCTGTGAGGCTTTCTTTTCTCACAGGTGACATCTAATTATGAGGCCCAACAAAGCTTTTTGTAATACCTAAACATGCTAACTTGCTTTTTCAGGTGCCCACTAACAGCATGCAGTAATCTTTACTTTTTTGCACATTCGGTGACCATACTCCAGTGTGAGCAAAGGCAAAATAGTTTGTTGCTAAAGCAAACAAAATTGAAGCAAATCAGATGAATGTAGGACATTTAAAAGTGTTTCACAGGCATTCCTTGGAGAACACTTCAATAAAACATATAGTCATGTCTGCATATCATATCATATACCTTAAAGGTAAATAGCCTTTTGACTCATCTCTACTACATCTCCATCAGACAGGATGATTACTACTAAAGATGCTGCCATGAAATGTTTCAATTCTCAGAGGTCACCAAGGATAATAACAGATTTCACCTCTGCTCTGATTTAGACTAAGACACCCTACACTAATCTTACTCACCTTTACTTACTCTACTGGTGCCTGAGGCCAAGTAAAATGGTTGCAACATTTCATGCATATTATAATCTTTGGAAGAAATTAGGGTGGGAAGATGTCCGTAAATCTTCAAGGGTAACCCTCCACAAGCTATAAGGCGTTTGCCTTGCACTTGCAGAGGTAATGTGCACAGTCATTTATTTAATTAGGGTTGCTGCCCTAGAAGTGATTTCGAGCAGCACACCCAAGACTTACCTTTTCCTCTTACTTTGGCTGCTTGTGTTCATTTTTGCACAGTGCACAAGATATGAATTCATACCCTGAAGTTCCACCTCAGAAAGTGAAATGGATATATAACAACAAAGGTCTGCTCTGGCCTATATCAAGCGAGATATACCATTCCACTGAATTGTAGCACACCAATCTGCCCCTAGTAAAGCAGGCTGCAGTGACCCAAGACGTTGCACCACTTGGACATACTACCCTAGGCCTCGGTCTAGTTTTACGTTTATTTGTGGTTCGTCCTAAGTATAGATTAGCCCTTTAAGGTCACAGCCTCCACCTAAGTGAACAAAGTTCTCTCAATTCTTTGCAGATCTGTGGTGTCCCTTTGCCACTTATTTTAATATCTTCGGAGTTATTTCTCTATATCTCATTGTAGATTTAATTATACAAAATTGGAGGCACTGCCGGTATATTCCCAATGTACCTTGTAGTTAAACTTGCCAGCTTTCAATATACTCTGAAAACTGATTGTAGTTAATAACTACAGGTATATATCATTGATGTTGACATTTATGCATATATTTACTCACTATTCTTTCTCTCTAGTAAGTATGACTGGAGGGGAGGATAAATTTGGCATCTTGTTTTTGTGTTGTGTGTTGTAAGTTTAGGTAAACATCTCACACCAGCCGTTGTGTGTATTCCAGGTCCTTTCTATTGTACTGCAGCTTTCTGATCACAAAATCTTAAATTTATATCCGGTCATAAGCAATAAACAGACATTGTCACATTTATTTATTGGAAAAATAAATGTAATAATAAAAAATCACCTATTTTGTGTCATAATAAACTACTTGGTTGATTGTAATAGGCTTTAGACAATCAAAATAACATACCGTACATATTTTAGGAACCTCAAAGCCCAGAGGCACAAAGTCTCAAAATTTAAAAAAGAACAAACAAATATATATATAGTTTCAGATGCGATTTCAGATTCCTTTTTGATTTCAAAATTCTAAAAGAAAAACATTGCGTATTTGTGCATGTAGTATATAAAATAAATACATTCTTGCAGCTATACTGTCTACTATCTGTTATATATATACTGTATCTATACACTGATCAGCCATAACATTATGACCACTCTTTTGCTGCTAAAGCAGCCTTGACCCGTCGAGGTATGGACTTCACTAGACCTCTCAATGTGTGCTGTGGCACCAAGACCTTAGCAACAGATCCTTTAAATGCTTTAAGGCGAGGTGGGGTCTCCATGGATCTGGGTAATTTGGAGACCAAGTCAACACCTTGAACTCATTGTTGTGTTCCTCAAACCATTCCTGAACCATTTGCTTTGTGACAGGGCACATTATCCTGCTGAAAGAGCCCAATGCCATCAGGGAAAACTGTGTTCATGAAAGAGTGTACATGGACTGCAACAATGCTAAGGTAGGTGGAACGTGTCAAAGTGACATCTAGACTTGTTCGTCTTCGTGTTCGTCTTTGTGGGGAAAATAAATCTTCATATTTCCTCGTATGAAACCAAGGCTGCTCGCCCACTGTGCGCCAGCAGCCAGAGAGAAAGCTGCAGGAGCGGTGAGAGGTAAGTGGGGGCAGGAGGTGAGATATATGTATATGTATTTGCATATACTGTATATATTGTGACAGGGAACAGGGCATTGTGGTGGATAACATGTACATTTCCCACAAAATACTGCAGTGCAATGTATTCGATAACCCCAGGGAGAATGTTTTGTTACCAGCAAAGTAATGGTAATGTTGTAGTTATGTTTGGGTCCCTGGGGTGGAGCATTTGGAGAGAAGGGCGGGCCAGTGCTCCACTCCACAGTTTACTTGCAGCAGGTGATGCAGCCAGTCCAGGAGTTCTGGTTCAGAGATTTACTCACCTGTTACCAATGAGCAGCAGGGGGCTGCTACAAAAAGGAGCCCTGTAAGTTAGTCAGGTGAGAAACATACAAGCAGTGAGTGAGACTGCATTTTCTCCTAAACAAATCTGCTGAACGGTTCCTAAACGAAAAAGGTCTGTGTTAAATGTTTTTTTTGTTGGTAGCGGGTAAGCCGTCCAACGATAGTTAGTTTGTTTGTCAGTAAGTGCTCAGAGAGCAAGGCTTTTCTTTTTGTTTGTTTTATTTATGTTTGTTTACAGACCTTTTAATAAAAAGGACTACAATTCTAAAAATAATTCAGCCTTATGTGGTATTTCAAACCTTAAGACTGTGTGGTTACATGATCCCAGCTCACATATGGTGGAGAATGCGGGTACCACATTGATAGTCTGGAAAAGGAAACAATACCACAAAACATAAGCATGGAGGATGTTATTAAGGCTTTACTACAGGCAGCAGCCACACAGCAACAAGCTACAACTGCCCAGCAACAAGCTACAACTGTCCAGCAAGAAAATATTACAGTCTTGCAGCAACTGGTGCTTGCACAGAAAGAGGAGCAACAAAATGTTACTCGTGCCATGCAGCAGGAGATCCAGGGCTTATCTGAGAGGCTGGCCAGGTATACTGCAGAAGTGCCACATAATTCTAAGACTCTGGGAGTGAGTAACTATTTGCAAAAGATGGTGGCTACAGATGATGTAGAGGCTTACCTGATGGCTTTTGAAAGGACAGCTGAAAGAGAACATTGGCCTGAATCTGAATGGGCAAGCCTTTTAGCACCGTTCCTGAGTGGAGAGCCTCAAAAGGCATATTATGATTTGGAGCCTGCAGAAGCCTGTGACTACGGTAAGCTGAAAGCAGAAATTTTGGCCCGCCTGGGAGTCACGATAGCGGTTCGGGCCCAGAGATTTCACTCCTGGACTTATAATCAAGACAAAGCGGTACGGTCACAAATGTTTGATTTAATACATCTGGCCAGGAAATGGTTACAGCCAGAGGTTAACTCATCTAGCCACATCGTGGAACAGCTTGTGATGGACCGGTTCCTGAGAGGATTGCCTGTTTCCCTAAGGCGGTGGGTCAGCCAGAGTGATCCTAAAACTGCTGATGAACTAGTTGCCTTGGTGGAACGGTATGTGACAGCTGGAGAATTTTTGCAACTCCCTAACCAGGAGAGACTTAAGACCCCGAAGATCCAGAGTCCCAGTAAATTGGGTAAGACTGATCCAGGGAAAAGGGGGTCTCGGGAGGAGCAGATGGGGTTTTACAACCCTAGGGACACTACAGCAAAAGGCAGGAATTTTGTGAGGCTGGAAGAGACCACACCATCCTCAAGAATAATGCCTAATTATACAATTAAGTGTTTTCAGTGCAAAGAATATGGACATATTGCAAAAGACTGTCCTGAGAATGTTGTTGCAATGGAATGTAATGTTGGCGATCAGTGGGGTGCTTATTCACTTTTCTCTCGCTCCGTATATACTGTCACACAAAATGAGTGTCTGAAGGGCCATCCCTGGTGTACTTTAAAGGTAGAGGGAAAAGAAGTAAATGCTTTACTAGATTCGGGGAGTATGGTTACACTTCTAGACCAGAGTCTGTTAAAAAAACACTCCAATAGATGACTCCCAGAATCTAGAGGTTGCCTGTATACATGGGGACATACACCAGTACCCCACTGCTGAGGTGATTATTGAAATGCAAAGTGGTACTGTAAATCATAGAGTTGGTCTAGTCAACGGATTAGTCCATGAAATGATAGTTGGCAGGGATTTTCCTTATTTTTTGACTTTATGGACAACTGCTAAAACGGTTAACTCAGTACCAGTAGAGGGCGCTGTTAGTGACTTTCCCTTTTCAGATTTATTGGGGGATGACTTGGACAGAGAAGCTGCTGCTAGGAACAAGCCTTCAACCCCTATTGAAACCCTAGTGGGGAGTAACACTGAGCAGAGTGAGGCAGGTCCTTCTAATATCACGGAGCCTGATGTAGAATTGACTGACCTAGAAGGAAACCTGGGTAACTTCAGAGCTGCACAGTGGGAGGACCCCACTTTATCTGGGGTAAGAAACCAGATCACTATGAGGAATGGGACCCCTGTTAATCCTGGAAAAACCCTGACTTATCCATATTTTGAGGTAGACAATGATTTACTGTATAGAGTTGAGAAATTAGAGGCGGTTAAACAACTATTGGTACCCCAGGCATACCGACACACAGTATTAAATCTTGCACACAGCCATATTCTCGTAGGGCACCTAGGGGTTGAAAAAACAAAAGAGAGAATCCTCAGGAGGTTTTATTGGCCAGGTGTAATGGCGTCAATTACAAATTATTGTTCCTCCTGTCCTGATTGCCAGTTAACTGCCCCTTTTACAGCGTACCGTAGTCCATTAGTGCCCTTACCTATTATAGAGGTTCCATTTGAACGCATTGCTATGGACTTTGTGGGCCCTCTTGTAAAATCTGCCAGAGGACACCAGTACATATTGGTAATAGTAGACTATGCTACGCGTTACCCTGAAGCAATACCTATGCGTACAACTTCAGCAAAAGCTATTGCTAAGGAACTAATGTCCATGTTCAGCCGGGTTGGGATTCCCAAGGAAATACTGACAGACCAGGGAACTCCATTCATGTCCCGAGTTACAAAAGAATTATGTAATCTCCTTCGTATAAAGCAATTGAAAACCTCGGTATATCACCCACAAACGGATGGTTTGGTGGAAAGATTCAATAAAACCCTAAAGTCTATGCTTAAAAAAGCCATTGATAAAGATGGGAAAAACTGGGACTGCCTTTTGCCTTATTTAATGTTTGCTATTAGAGAAGTCCCTCAAGCCTCTACTGGGTTTTCTCCTTTTGAACTCTTGTATGGTAGACACCCTAGGGGATTGCTAGATATAGCCAAAGAGACTTGGGAACATGAGTCTACACCACACAAGAGCATCATAGAGCATGTAAATCAGATGCAGGAACGGATGACAGCCATTATGCCCATTGTTAGAGAACACATGAAGAATGCTCAACAACGTCAGCAGACTAGCTACAATAAAAATGCCAGAGTCCGCACGTTTAAACCAGGAGATAGAGTGCTAGTTTTGGTTCCTACTGTAGAGAACAAATTCCTAGCAACGTGGCATGGACCTTATGAAGTCATTGAGAAAGTGGGAGTAGTGAATTATAAAGTAAGACAGCCTGGAAGACGAAAGGAGGTACAAATTTACCACGTGAATCTACTTAAGCCATGGAAAGAAAGAGAAGTGCTTGTGACCATAGAAGCATCAAACCTCCCTCCAAAGGATAATGACCCTGCCGTCATTATATCTGAAACCCTGACTATACATCAGAAGAGGGAGGTAAAAGACTTTATTAGATTAAATAAAGATGTTTTCTCCACAGTTCCAGGGAGAACTGCTGTAATAAAGCATGATATTGTCACTGAACCGGGGAAAAGGATCCATCTTAAGCCGTATAGAATACCAGAAGCTCGTAGAGAAGCAATCAAAGCAGAGGTGAAGAAAATGTTGGACCTTGGGGTAATCGAAGAATCCCAAAGTGACTGGTGTAGCCCAATTGTGCTTGTACCAAAGCCTGATGGTACAATCAGATTTTGCAATGATTACCGGAAACTTAACACAATATCCAAGTTTGATGCATATCCCATGCCGAGGGTTGACGAACTTGTGGAAAGACTTGGGAAAGCCCGGTATCTCACCACTCTGGATCTAACCAAAGGCTATTGGCAAGTGCCCCTCACAGAGCGGGCAAAGGAAATTACTGCTTTTTCTACTCCAGATGGACTTTTTCAATATAAAGTGTTACCTTTTGGTTTACATGGGGCTCCAGCAACATTTCAAAGAATGATGGACCGAATCCTAAAACCACATACCCTTTACGCAGCGGCTTACTTGGATGATGTGGTTATACACAGTGAAGATTGGGAGTCTCACTTACCAAAAGTGCAGGCCGTCCTTAATTCCATACGAAATGCTGGCCTGACGGCAAACCCTAGTAAGTGTACTATTGGCCTAGAGGAGGCTAAGTATCTAGGGTATTCCATTGGGAGAGGGTTAGTCAAGCCACAACTTGCTAAAATTGAAGCCATACGGAATTGGCCACGGCCATTGACTAAGAAACAGGTCAGAACATTCCTTGGTCTTATTGGCTATTACAGGAGATTTATTTCGAACTTTGCAACTATAGCTGGTCCCTTAACTGATCTCACAAAAGCTAAAGCCCCTGTCATGGTGAAGTGGTCCCCTGAAGCTGAACAAGCATTTCAAAGTCTCAAGGAAGCTATTTGCATTCAACCTGTACTGGTCACACCGAATTTCTCAAAGGAATTCATCCTACAAACCGATGCATCTGATGTAGGATTGGGAGCAGTGCTTTCCCAGATAACTCAAGATGAAGAGCACCCAATCTTGTACCTAAGTAGGAAACTTCAACCCAGAGAAAAGAATTATTCCATAGTGGAGAAGGAATGTTTAGCTATTAAATGGGCCGTTGAAACTCTGAAATACTATTTGTTGGGCAGAAGGTTTAAGCTAGTGACCGATCACGCACCACTAACTTGGATGAGTCAAAACAAGGAGAAAAATAGCAGAGTTACATGTTGGTTCCTTAGTTTACAACCCTATCATTTCTCGTTAGAGCACAGGGCAGGCTCTAAACAGGGTAATGCTGATGGTCTTTCACGTAAACATTCACTTATGACCGTGGTCGTTCACCCCACAAGGTTTGAGCTGGGGGGGGAGGATGTGTGACAGGGAACAGGGCATTGTGGTGGATAACATGTACATTTCCCACAAAATACTGCAGTGCAATGTATTCGATAACCCCAGGGAGAATGTTTTGTTACCAGCAAAGTAATGGTAATGTTGTAGTTATGTTTGGGTCCCTGGGGTGGAGCATTTGGAGAGAAGGGCGGGCCAGTGCTCCACTCCACAGTTTACTTGCAGCAGGTGATGCAGCCAGTCCAGGAGTTCTGGTTCAGAGATTTACTCACCTGTTACCAATGAGCAGCAGGGGGCTGCTACAAAAAGGAGCCCTGTAAGTTAGTCAGGTGAGAAACATACAAGCAGTGAGTGAGACTGCATTTTCTCCTAAACAAATCTGCTGAACGGTTCCTAAACGAAAAAGGTCTGTGTTAAATGTTTTTTTTGTTGGTAGCGGGTAAGCCGTCCAACGATAGTTAGTTTGTTTGTCAGTAAGTGCTCAGAGAGCAAGGCTTTTCTTTTTGTTTGTTTTATTTATGTTTGTTTACAGACCTTTTAATAAAAAGGACTACAATTCTAAAAATACTGTATATGTATGTGTTTGTGTATATGGATGTGTATGCATGTGTACCTGTGTGTGTGTGAGCTGCATGTGTAAATCTGTGTGTGTTTGCGCATGGATGTGTTTTTGTGTATAAGCATGGATTTGTAATTGTGTAAGTGGAGTGTGTGTTAGTGAGTATGAATAAGTGTGTGTAATTTGTATAAGTGTATTTAATATGTTGTATGTTGCAAGGGGGGGGCAAAGGGCAAAGAAGGCACAGACCAGTTGTGTGGGGGGCAATGATGGCACAGACTAGCTGTTGAAGTTGGGAGGCCCAGTGCAATTTTTCAGTAGCCTTCTGAAATGTGTTTCTGTAAACCATTTGCTTTAATATCATGCACTGTAGGACATGCATTAAATGTGCCCATTTTTCATACGTGCAAGAAAAGCCCATAATATGTTGATAAATATTTTGTACCTGCCTAGTAAAAAAGTAAATAATGACTCTAATAGTGCTAAGAAAAGAGAGTGTTGAGGGTTCTATTGAACTGTGTGGGAACAGGAAAAGCAAGAACAGAAGAACACATACATCTTGCTAGACCATTATTGATGGTAAGACTAGAGCTACAAGGGAGGATATAAAATAGTGGGAACAGGACAGAACCAACAAGGCAAATGGGATCTAAAAAACTCTCATGAACCATGTTTTCATTTCAAAATTGACCTCTAAGATAGGATCTGATCACATTGTACAGATATATATACAAGGTAAGTACAAACAGCTCTCGAGTGATCTCTTCACCAAGAGGTCTTTTTAAAAGACATAGAGTCATCAGCTTAGACTTGAGGAAAAGGGATTTCAGCATCAGCATTGGAAAGGGTTCTTCACAGTAAGAACAATAAGAATATGGGATTCTCTGCCTAAGGATGTTGTATTATCTAACTCTGTGGATATTTTTAAGAAAGGTCTGGATGCTTTTCTAGTTAAGCATAACATAAGGGGCCACAACTGTCGTATTAGCAAATTGATCCAGGGAGTAATCTGATTGCCATTATGGAATCAAGAAGGATTTTTTTCCCTGTTGTGGCATAATTTGTTATTGTCCAAGTAGGTTTTTTCCTTCTTTTGGATCAACTTTAGAAGTAGGTATATGTGGAAGGTTGAACTCAATGGACTGAAGTCTTTTTTCAACCTACTACTATACTACCCTATACTTTTGTAACGGCTCTCTGGATTATGTTAGGAATGTGTGATGCTAAGCTATGTAATACAAAATACTAGGTGAAGTAAAGTAGATTGCTTACCCCTTTTCAAAGATACTACAACAAATCTATATTTCTATTACCTATGCTGCTCCTGTTTAAATGCAAAGTCAGTGGGAAAAATAATTGGGTTACCTCACGTAGTTTTATAAATGCTCAGCAGTTCATATTTCTCTTTCTCAAAATAGTAAACGGGACCATTGCTAAACATTTCTTAGCTGACAATATGTCCCATAACCTGTTCCCTGCTGCTAAGTGTGTAAAGCTGTCTAAGTGTTTGGGATCTCCTTTCTCCTTTCACATAACCCAAAGTCCAATAATTATCCTTCTTCCAATTCGCATTGATCACATGCTGTCTTATTTCTCTCCCTACACAGTCTTGGAATGTACCACACTGCCAAGTATAATATTTTCTTGAAATTCTGTCTGAGTTGAGAACCCCATTTGTGGGGGAGAATGGATGAGTTTGTTTCATCAGACGATTTATTACTAGACACGGCATAACATTTTGTCATTCAATTATTCTGCATGACAACGAAAAAACACAAATTGGTAAAAGGAGCTGACGAAAGAATATATAGCTTTGACTGCTGATTGTATAGATTGCGTTCATACATTGAAATTAAGAAAGGGATAAAATGGGAGATTTAATTGTACTGTCCAGTTAAAAGTCCAGTTACAAAGTATTTAGTTCTATAGTATAGTATCAGTATATAGCCAGCAGCTGGTCATATCTAGCCACACTCTACTTGAGAATAAAACATAATGTTTGGCTCCACCTTTCCAGGCATTGGCCTCACTTACGTCAACAGGCAGCCACTGGCCTTGAAATGCCAAGGAACAGGTACTTGGACACTCAGGCTGGTCATCATGGTCATGGAAAAAGAGTAATGTAAATAAAACATGTTTGGTAAAATTAGTTATGTGGTTGCAAATGTAGCAGTGAGAGAGATCCCAAATATGAAATATTTGCCTGTAACAAGGTTCATTGTGTCCGCAGATAAAGTGAACATGCTTTAGGAAAAAAGGTAACTTAACCTAAACAATATAACTTGGGTCTTGGATTTACATAGAATGTATCATAAAAATAAGGTTCAGGTTGTGATAAAAGGTCTGATACCCAACTTTTATTTAAAATATCCATAAACGTTTGATTTGTGTTAAAAGGATACATGGT
Organism: Sceloporus occidentalis; assembly: GCA_023333645.1. Taxonomy (NCBI): domain Eukaryota; kingdom Metazoa; phylum Chordata; class Lepidosauria; order Squamata; family Phrynosomatidae; genus Sceloporus; species Sceloporus occidentalis. Next base: position 3,892,956 of record JALMGF010000087.1, on the reverse strand, counting down.
ATACAGTGGAAAGTACAGTATAATAATGGGTTGGAGATGAAAACTTACAAGAGAAAACAGGAAGGTCTCACACTCAGTGTTTTAACAGCACAATGGGAAGAAGCCAGAATGATATAACTCTGGATATTCTATAATGTAACTCAATATCAAGCTTACAATGTAACAAAGAGGCATGATGTAAGTTAGAAGCCCATGACTGTACATACATAAGTTGACAATAAGAAATAAAACAGACTTTGTGACAAAGACTAAACTATACTTTACAAAACCACAAATATTTAATGCTGAAAAGACCTCCATCCCAACACGATACTTGCAATTTAAATCCAGGGATAAAATGGCAAAATATAAAAGAATACAAGCCATTTTATGGCAAGGTTTAACAGATTTAATATCAAAAGTCATGGTATAGATCAAACTTTTCCAACATATAATATGTGGGTTACATGATGTTCGCCAGATATATGGGGGACGGAGCAGACTTGGAGCAATGTAAAAATTGTTTTGAGATAACTTTTTCTAGGAATGTGAGAGTCACACCAAAAAGGTTCACAATGACACAATGACAGTCACATACAAAATGGCAATATTGCATCTACAACAAAAGTATGCGAAGGCTATTAATTCCGGCACTGTACGCATTGTGTGCTCTTGGTATATGTAATAATATTACCACTATTGTATTATTTTGTAAATTTAAGCCCACACAAAGCTTTATTAAGCCTAATAATTATTGTGTGCAAAGATATATGTATAACATACACACCACATGATACACATCATCTGTCTTATAACACCTGCTAATTGTCACTGGTCAAATCATCCAAGAGGTGTGCAAAACACATTCTCCCCTTGTACCCCATTTTAATATCTTTTATCCACTGGTGGCCAGTATTTGCATCTGCATAGACTGCATCCTTTCCAATTGTCAGGCCCCATCCGGGCTGTGGATCTGCATTTCTTTAGTTTCCCTGTCTTGCTACAGCTTCCCTAGTCCTTGCTACAGCTTCCCTAGTCCTTGCTATAGTTCTCCCTTTGCAGTAATCCATTCCTGGATGTCCCTATGCTCTGTCCTGTACCGCTGATTCCTTGTTTCCAGTCTTGCTCTTTGCTTTAGCTCTGTTTCCTTTATAAGGTGTGCCCCACCTGTGTGTTCTGTTTGTCTCAGTCTGCAGTCTACAGGTATGTCTCTCTGACATGTGTTTGGGTTTCATGTTTAGTTTGTTTAGTACCTCTGTAGGCAGGTTTTAGTGTACTTTAGAGTACTTTGGCGTAGTGGTGGGCTAAGCATACTATGGCCATAAGATGTGACGGAATCTCCAATTGTTATCTTATAGTCCTAGGCTAGTTCCTGTATTCATGTTTGTCTTTTATGTAACTTGTCCTCCTACCCTGAAGCATCTGAGGAGTTCGGTTCCTCTCCTCTCCCCATGTCCCAGTTAATATGTCCTATCCTTGCTTAAAGGAGAAGTGTCCGAGGATTCTAGCTCCTCACTCCACCCCCTGTGTTCCTTGCCTTGTTCCCTGTCCTGTGTTGTGCCCTGTATCATGTATGTCTTGTCTGATTATGTTTCTTGCTTGGTCTCCCTGTCCCTTACTCCTTGCTCTGCCCCCCTTGCTCGCTCTGTCCCCCTTGCTCATTACGTTTCTGTTTCTCCTGTATTCTACTTCCCTACTGCCAGTCTGCAGCATCCTGCATATGATTCTAGTGCTATGTATCATACCTGCTCCAGGGTGCCTGCAGGATATCACTTTGTTTTGTTTTGGTCAACATCTGCTGCTATGTCAGGGTGCTGGTATGTGGCTGCACAACCCTGGGTGCTCGGCGCCCTGGAGGGTGCGGTCGCCCTGCATCAGGCCGTGACCACTCCACTACTGCACAATAACCCCTGAGCACCATCTTTGAGCGCTCTGGTCATGGTAGCCATCTGACCACGGACCTTGGACCTTACACCAATGCAATGTGTCAGCAAATTACTCAGACCTCAGACTTAGGCGGGAAGCAAAAGAGGGCATGCAGGTCTGTTTCTATAAATGTAGGTATCTTGCATACCTCTCACTGCTGCTGTGGGCTGGATGGCAGAACATCTCTGACCTCCCCAACTATGGTACACTTACAGTCTGTCAGGGTACCAGTGAATCAGGACGGAGGCAAAAAGGTACTGGTCAAAATGTTTATTAAAATAAAATAATAACAAGAATCCAAAACATAAGACAAGCGGGTGGTCGTAGAACAAGCCAAGGTCAGGAGCCAGAACGGGTAGTCATACGAGCCAAGATCAGGAGTCCAGAAATCCACGTAGTCCAAAAGCAGGCAGGAGTCAGCACCAGAATGGGAGTCAGACAGGCCGGGTCATACACAAGAATCAAACACTGGAAGGAAGCACGCACTCACAGGTCCAGAACCACGAAAGGGCAACCAGCAACTGAACTAGCTGGTTAATAAGTCACAGCCTGCAGGAAGAGGAGGGGTTAACTAGGACATAAAGTTGGAAGAGGAAGGGGGCGCGGCCTAACAAACAGAGAGCCATGAGGAGGAAAGCCAGTGCAGGTAGGCCGAAACCCTGACACAGTCATGTGAAAAAGAAAGTACAACCCCTTTGAATTCTATGGTTTTACATATTAGGATATACTGTAAAAACAATCATCTGTTCCTTAGCAGGTCCAAAAATAAGGTAAATACAACTTCAGATGAACAATTACACATGACATATTTATTCAACAAAATAAAGCCAAAATGGAGAAGCCATGTGGGGAAAAAAAACTTATGAAACCACCTTTAACAGCAGCAATTTATTAGTGGTTTCCTATAAGACTTTATCAGTCTCTCATCATTTTGGAGGAATTTTGGCCCACTTTTCTTTATAACATTGCTTCAGTTCATTAAGGTTTGCAGGCATTTGTTTATGCACAGTTCTCTTAAGGTCCAGCATTTCAATAGAGTTGAGGTCTAGATTTTGACTTGACCATTGCAACATCTTGATTCTTTTCTTTTTTCAGCTGATTCTGAGTGGGCCAAAATTCTTCCATAATGATGTGAGCAACTGATAAAGTTATACAGAAAACAATCACTTCAAGTTGTTGCTGCTAAAAGTGGTTCTACAAGCTATTGAATCATAAAGTGTACTTAGTTTTTAATGCATGGCTTCTCCATTTTGGCTTTATTTTTGTTGAGTAAATCATGACAGTGTAATATGTCATGTGTTATTGTTCACGTGAGGTTGTATTTACCTATTTTTAGACCTGCTAAGAAACAGATGATTGTTATTATGCCCTGATATGTAAAGCCATAGAATTCAAAGAGAGTGTACTTTCTTTTTCACACGACTGTATAGTAGTGGCAGTTGGGCATGGTGCACCCAATGCACCAGCTTCAATGTTCCCTGTTATGTTATAATTTCCCATGTATTCATTGAACTAATGTAGATTTCATGTAGATATCATGGTAAATGCAATAACGTATTGGTACCTTACATTAGAGCCCTTGAGAAACTATTGTATACAGAGTCCTTTAAACCCTTAAGGACCAGGCTGTGTTTTACCTTTTGTACCATTGGGACCGAGGCTGTTTTAACACTTTTGCGGTGTTCGTGTTTAGATGTAATTTTCTCTTCACTCATTTAGTGAACCCACACAAATTTTATGTTGTTTTTTTCAGGACAAGAAGGGCTTTCTTCATATACCATTGTTTTAATCATATTATCTAATTTCCCATAAAAAAAAATAATAAAATATGATTAAAAATGTAAAAAAACCCCACATTTTCTGACTTTTACCCCAAAAATCTTTTACTCATCCAAAAAAGCTAATGAAAAAACCTACCAAATATATTCTACTATTTGTCCTGAGTTTAGAAATACCCAATGTTTTTATGTTTTTTGCTTTTTTCTGCATGTTATGGAGCATTAAGTACAAGTAGCGTTTTGCTATTTCAAAACTATTTTTTCCAAATCTGGTAATTCTTCCCCCCATGTGCCATTTCGGGTATCTTTGAAGCCGGCCAATGCAATTTACCCCATCAAATCATATATTTTTGAAAACTAGACACCCCAAGATATTTCAAATGTTAGAATTTTAACTCTTTCCATGCACTAATTCTACCACCAGTCTTTGTCAAACTTTGTGGTAGTAATTTATTTTGTGTTTTTTATCGCTAAAATTGCTCTTCAGGTATGGATTTACAGCTCCTGGTAAACATCACTTTCAAACAACACCCCAATATGTGTTCAGCAACATCTCCCGAGTACAGTCATACCCCCCATGCACGGGTTTTTCGGGTTGTTTGGGAGGTAAAACGCCACATTTAGGAAGTGCACATTTTTTAACTTGGAACTTTTACATCTGGTCATTCTGCCCCCATGTCCTAATAGGACCATCTTTGAAGCCGGCTAATTCAATTTACCCCATCAAACCATATATTTTTGAAACCTAGACACCCCAAGGTACTTAAAATGGTAGTATTTAACCCTTTCCATGCATCAGATTCTACCACCAGCCTTTGCCTCACTTTGTGGTAGTATTTTTTTTTTTATTTTTTTCACACAAAATGTACTTTGGGTATGAATTTATAGCTCCAGGTATACGTCACTATCAAACAACACCATAATATGTGTTCAGGAACATCTCCCGAGTTCAGTCATACCCCACATGTATGGGTTTGTCTGGTGTTTGGGGTTAAAATGCCACATTTTGGAAGTGCGCTTTTTTTCCCCCCATTTCGGTCAGTCTGTGCCTATGCCCTATCTTTGAGCCCGGCCACTCCCATTTACCCCATCAAACCATTCATTTTTTTAAATTAGACTTGGGTATTTTAAATGCTTTTATTTAAATTTTTCCACATCAGGATTTTTGGGAAGATACAGTGCTAATTTTAGCACTTGCTCATAATAATAATAAACTTTATTTTTTTATTTTATTTATTTGCTGGAACTGGATAGTTCCTCTAAAGCATAATAATTTTTAAATGTGTTACCATGTTTTTTTTAAGCTTTTTCTTTTTTTCCTTTTTTTTTTTTTTTAAATATTTTATTAATCAAATAGTGATTAGAAAGCTGGGCTCCATTGACTTGTATGGTTGAATGCAGTACCTGTATTCAAACTGCAAGTGGAGCCAGAGTTCTCTAGAGGGTCTGGAGACCGTCTAGCGAACTTTTTCAACTTTATTATTTTTTTTCCTGGGCCGCCGCCATCTTGCGGTCACAGCCCGCCCTGGGGTAAGTATTTGGTGTCGCTGGATGCCTCCTGAAGTTTAGGAGGTGATCGTTGATCGCCTCCTAAACGCTTTTAAAACGGGCGTCCGCCGCCAATGTATGGCGGATGTTGACGCCCCGGGGAGGGGCCAGACATGGCCGATCTCGGTGTTGCTGAATGCCTCGACATCGAGGCATTACAGCAACCTCCGTTTAAGCTTAGAAAGTGATCGTTGATCACTTTCTAAGCTTGTTTAAGTCTAATGACGTGTCAGGCATATCATAGGTCGTTAAGTGACTGTTTTGCATGACGTGCCTGACCCGGCAATGGACGTTAAGGGGTTAAACATAGCACACACTGAAATTCTATTACAATACAAATATAGATTGTAAGCTTGCGAGCAGGGCCCTGTCCACCAAATGTATCGGTTTGTCTTAGTCTGTCAATTCTTGTCTTGTCATATCCCTTGAATTTATGTATTGTATTAAGCGCTGCGTAAACTGTTGGCGCTATATAAATAAAAGATAATAATAATAATACCGTATTTGCTCGATTATAAGACGACCCTGATTATAAGACGACCCCCCAAAATCTGAATATTAACTTAGGAAAAAAGAAAAAGCCTGAATATAAGACGACCCTAAAGGAAAAAAGTTTTACCAGTAAATGTTAATTCATGTAAACTATTTTTTTTAATAAAAGCTATGATTGAGAAAAATATTTTTTTTGTTTTTATTTCTTGTATTTTCCAGCCTGTCCCCCAGTTACGCACATCTGCCCCCAGGCTTGCCACACCAATATGGCACTGTGGCCCATGATATGCCTTTTAACCCTCTATATGCCACTGTGCCCCATGGTATGCCTTTTGACCCCCTATATGCCACTCTGCCTCCAGAAATGCCTTATACCCCTATATCCCATTCTGGCATTTAGGGGGTTAAAATGCATATTATGGGGCAGAGTGGCATATAGGGAGGTATAAGGCATTTCAGGAGGCAGAGTGGCATTAAGGGAGTTAAAAGGCATTGTATAGAGCACTCTGCCTCCAGAAATGCCTTATACCCCTATATGCCACTCTGGCATTTAGGGGGTTAAAAGGCATATTATGGGGCAGAGTGGCATATAGGGAGGTATAAGGCATTTCAGGAGGCAGAGTGCTCTATTAAATGCCCCCTTAACGCCACTCCAGAAATGCCCTATGCCCCCATTTAACTAACACACACACACACACTCTCTCCCCCCCCTCCCCTCCCCTCCCCTCTCCTCTCCTCTCCTCTCCTCTCCTCTCTCCTCTCCTCTCCTCTCTCCTCTCTCCCCTCTCTCCCCTCTCAGCCCTCTCTTACCGGTGCTTCCAGCCGGGGCAGCGGGTTGACGTCGCCTTCTGCTGCAGCCGGAAGGAGGTGGAGTTGGCAGCGGGGGTTTGTATGCGTCCGTCGCGTATACTTTCCCCGGCTGTCAGAGATCAGAGATCTCTGACAGTCGGGGAAGGTCTACGCGACGGACGCAGACAACCCCCGCTGCTAGCCACACCTCCTTCCGGCTGCAGCGGACGTTGTCTACGCGGATCGCGTAGACGTCAACCCGCTGCCCCGGCAATACAGCAGGAAGCACCGGTAAGTGTGTATGATGGGGGGGGGTGAGACAGGAGGATCCAGGTCCCCTGCAGCGGTGCGGGGGATCTGGATCTTAGTCTCCTAATCAGACTCTATTTGAGGTCTGATTAGAAGACGACCCCGATTAGAAGACGAGGGGTATTTTTCAGAGCATTTGCTCTGAAAAAAACCTCGTCTTATAATCGAGCAAATACGGTACATGCTAATCCAATTTCTGAGCAAGTTCACAAATCAGTTCTTTCTGACAAGGAAGTAGCAAGCTGATGTCCCAAATTAAGCAAGTTCACCAGCCATTGTACTTGTTACAATATAGGTTCAGCCCAAATGACCCATAGGGAGCCTGTGGTTTAAGAAATTAATGAGTAAACTAAAGTACAGATGAAAATAGCAGGGATTTCTAGAATGGTACCTAAGGATAATTAAACAGTTAAGTCTGGAAGGATTCATGCTTGAATGAGGAACTGCTATCTCCTCTATACCCAGGAGTGTACTGTGCTTACAGACTCTAGAACCGAAGCAAAACTAACATTAAAAAATAAATAAAACTTAAAAGGCAGAAAGAAACATATCAGGGTTGGGAATAGTGGCTCTGGGAATTATTCCCAACTCTGACATCAAGTCTGAGAAGCAGAGCAGGTCAGCAAGTTGTAAAGTTTAGAAAGGCAGCTGAGCACAGAGATTCTGGAAGGATCAGTGAATCAGGAAGATGCTGAGCCAAGACAGTCTGTAAAAAAAGAGGCAGCTTTCCCTGTAATAGACAGAAACTCAGTCCCAAGGCACTCATTGTGATCATTTGTGAACCACCTCGTGCATTAGAGGAGAGCTGACAAGTGCGGCATCTTGGACAATCTATGTGATTAAATAGTCCAAAAGAGTTAAAGGGGGATGGTGCAAGTTAAGATTTGTTTTGTAATGTAATTTAATACTTCACTGCCAATATAATGTTCTGTAAACAAAACAAGAAGATCTCATAACCAAGAAACATCACATTCAGAGGGCCACACAATAATATCTCTTTTTTTAAGTTAAAAAAACTAGATCAGGCAAAGCAATCACTTAGAGTTCAAATTTGACATGTAAGAATAATTTTTACAAAGTAAAATTATTATCCTGCTGTCAATAGTTAAACTATAATGCCCAATATAACAATATTTTATGTTACACTTGGGCATAAAACTGGTATATTGCTAATCGTTTTTTAGAATTTACATTATTCGATAACTGTGATTATATATCTGGGGTGCCCAGCTTTTCCAATTTTGAGAAATACGATTCATGGAAGAAAAAATAAAGAGCTTCTAAAAATGTTTTCCAGTAATTTTTCTAAAATGATGGGGGGGGGGGGGGGCTGATTTTTAAGCACTTTATTATGAAATTTATTTTACAAAACCCTCTTATGTTTTTAATTCTTTATAAAAGTTAGTTTTAATACATTTTTATACCAACCACCTCTAAACATTCATTGATACACATTACATTTCATTTATAGATTCATTACTGGTGACTGTGGCTATCATTTATTATATATACAGATACTTTATAACATTGTAATACAAAAATCTCTATAACATACAAAAGCTGAATACAATTTATTAAAAATGTTATCTATTAAGTATGTTTAGCTGTATTGGATTCATTTACTTTACAGAAGAGTTACCTAAAGCATTAACCTCCTAACAATGTAGGTTTGAGGACTTTATAGGGAAAATGATCACAGACAGAGCAGGTAACAAGAGGCCACTTATCATTAGAGAAATCACAGTTCCATCTTAAGAAATAAAAGGTATTATGCCACATTGGTTCACAAAGCAATGCATTTTTATGAGCTAATATAAAAAAGGATAGGAAAGAGAGTCAAATAATCTTTCAGGTTCTTACAAGTACCTTCTTCCATTGGAGTCCATCCTAAACATGGTAAGGATTAGGTCTAGACAGGATATATAGCAAACCAGGCATTTGTTGTGGTTGTTTCTGTGCTTTGAGAATAAATTAATAATTGTCAATAGCCTCTGGTGTCCGGATTGTTTATAGGTCTTACTATATGGTAGGCAATATATAAGTAAATATTCTTAGAATCTACCACTTGTCATCTGTAGCACCAAGTGAAATTACTAGTAATCCTAGATCAATTTCAACACTTAATCCACTTGACATTAACAGACAAATGAGTGACCTTGGCACATCCTTGTGACTCTGTTAAATCTAGACTAATTCTGTGACTATAAACTTAAGGCAATTCTTGTGATTGTTTCATTGTACACATTATTTAAGGATTAGCTAATCTTGGCTAAATCTAATGAAGGGGTTTTGCACTGTGTTGTTTTACTGACGTTGTCAGTCGCTTTCTTTTGTCAGTATGTTATTTTTCTAAATCTATAGTTTTGTTACTCTAAAACTAAATTTACATTCCCAAGAAAAGACACATCAAACTATATTATTTATGGTATTCTTTGTGTCCGCTGCACCGTGAAGACTAAAGAGAAGCCGTGGTGTACATAGGGGGCGGGGGTTGGGCTTTGTGCCCGGTGCAACTCATCAGGGACGTGTCACACTGGCATAGACCTCCAGCCAGGAGCGTAACAATCATGGTCACAGGCCCTTGTCGACCCCTTAAAGTAGCAGCATGGATCTCTCACACACTCTCCCTGCACATGTTTGGGAGTAAAGATGGCACAGGCAGGCTGTTTTCAGGTAAAGTTGGCTGGTTAGGCTCTTTGGGGAAGAAATGGCACACAGGCTGTTTGATGACACAGATAAGCTGTTTTGTGACAGAGATGACACAGACAGGCTGTTTGGGGGCAATGACAAGCTGTTTGGGGTAAAGATGACACAGGCAGGCTGAGGGCACAGACAAGCTGTTTAGGGACAATGATGGCAAGGACAAGCTGTTTTAAGGCACTAACATTGTTTGGTGACAAAGTCAGCACAGGCAAGCTGTTTGGGGACACTGACAAGCTGTTTGGGACAAAGATGATACAGGGAGGCTGGGGCACTGACACGCTTGTTTGATGGCAAAGTTGTATAGACAAGCTGTTTGTGGACACTAACAAGCTGTTTGGGTACAAAGATGTACAGAAAAGCTGGTTGTGGACACTGACAAGCTGTTAAGGGAATAGATGGCACAGACAAGCTGTTTGGGGTAAATGTGCACAAGCAGACTGGTTGTGGCAAAGATGGCACAAACAGGCTGTTTGGTAGCAAATATAACAAGTTGTTTTGGGGCACTGACAAGCTAATTGGTGGTAAAGATTACATGGGCAAGCTGTTTGGGGGCACTGACAATTGGTGGCAAAGACGGTACAGACAAGCTGTGGGCACTAATAAGATATTTGGGAACAAAGATGGCACAAGGCAAGCTGTTAGGGGACAATGAGGGTGCAGGCAAGCTGGTTGGAAGCACTGGCAAAATGTTTGGTGGGAAAGATGGGACATACAAGCTATTTGGGGCACAGATGGCAAAGGAAAGCTGTTTGGGGACAGAGATGGTACAGTCACAGTACCCTAAACACATGGAAACTACACAATGTAGTAATACTACAACACACACAAGCATAGTAAACAATACAAAGGTGAGCATACTTTATACACATGTTTACTACCCTAGCCGCTATACCCTAACACATGCAAACTACAGAATGCAATCGCATCACCCCAGTCACAAGAATACTAAACAATACTCAGTGACTCAACCCTATGTACATGCATACAACCCTATACAGAATCATACTACCCTATACACAAGCATCACAGAAAATACATAGTCACACAGTGCTATACATTCATACAATACCATACAAAGTTATTCTACACAAATAGATAAAACACAGTTACCCTACCCTATACACATGCATGCTATCACATAACGCCTATATACAGGCAACCAAAGTAATTCACAGTTACAACACACATCCTTTACAACACACAACCACACAATGCTATACACATACTAAATCACGCTACCATATACACATGCAAACTAAATAATGCAGTCACACTATGCTAGAGACTAGCATACTGAGCAAAACACAATGTTATACACATGCACACTATTCCATACAAAGTAACACTACCCTATGTCAATTCATACCAAAAAATATACAATGACCCCACCTAATGCACATTCATAATACCCTGCACGCAGTTTAATTTAAAAGACAACTGCACAACTTACTTTACCTTATTGTATTCCTTTGGCTGGCTTCCCTTTAACTCTGCTAATGCTAACCATTTGGAACTTTGCCCAGATTTTCATGGAACTGGTCCAACAGTTATTTACAGCTTTGTAGATTTTATGACTCCAATATTATGCAATTAACTGTTGGACGCGTTCCCATAAAATTACCTTTTTTGAGATTTCAAGTGGTTTACATTTGCATAGCAAGAGGAAGCCAGCCAAAACAGACCAAAGAATGAACACATTTATTATGAATATTCATTGGGTTGTCATTCCTTTTCGTTTGTTCCATTGGCGGTCGCTCCTTATTTTTGAATTTGAATGCTCATGTCTATAAATGTAATTATATAAAAATCATTTGTAACAACATAAAGAAAATTAAATACCAAAATCACCAGGAAATATATCTGCATTTTTGCCAAATACCTAACTGTATTTCAGTTTGTTTATATAGGATATCAGGTCTGAAACATTAGGCTTTTAACTAACATTTTAGTGGTGTTTATGTCTCTAGTCATGTAATGTACCACTTCCAATTTTTATCACCCATTCTGTATATCTTGTGTGGCAGAGATGTTGGAATTGTGTGAGTTTGATAGTAATATAATAAGCACAGACATATATATATATATATATATATATATATATATATACACCAAAGTTTTAGTAAACCATCAGACCTGATTTGGGTCAGTCCTACGCAACATAAATCTGAGTAACGCTTGCCATTCTAATACGATTGAAGGAGAAGGTTTGGGGCAATCGTGAAACTTCGTAGGTTGACATCTGGCCCAAATTTCTGAAAAAGAAGTTAAGAGCTGATAAAATGGAAACAATGTTATATCGCATTTTGTCAAAAATATTATGCGTTTGTACTGCATTATTAAAAATGATATGAATTTGTTATGGAAGATTCAAGTTTAATGTTTTAATTTATCACCAAGTTCTGTCCCCTACCCTCCCAAAAGGGCAGTCTACAAGATTTCTAAAGCAGGACACCCATACTATACGCTATGCGCTACAAACAATTCCTCAGGAATCACTTTTCAAAGGTTGGATCCTATTATTCTCTCTGGGCTAGTAACTGCCAATCTTTTTCCAATTTTCACAAAACACTTGGCAGCATTTCTGCTTTAAAACATCTTTATTCTGCAGAACTTTACATGCAATGTATCTCACAAATAATCAAAAAAGGAGGACCCTAGAACATTATTGTTTAGTCTCTTTTCCCATGATCCAGTCCAGTAATATCACATATATGATAACACTACTCACGGGTTTATGGTGGAGAGAGGGTGACTCTAGTTTCACAGAGCAAGCCCAGAAAGTGGCCCAGTAATGCGGGAGTGCCAAAAAACACATTGATCGTTACTAGTATTTTTTTTTTTTTTTTATAACATATTTTTTATTAAATTTTTCATTTAAGAAAAAAACCATTTTTGTTACATATTGTTATACATGTAGATAGGCAATGCTGAAGTAAGGTATACATGGTACATAAGTAGAGTTGTTTACATCGTGGAGAATGAGTCAAACAATTCCAGAAAAACATAAAAAATAAAATAAAGGGTAACAGAAGAAAAATAAGAAATGAAGATAAGATATAAGTGGAATTTGCACTCCTAAGAATTTCCAATACTTATAAGTATACAGATTTGTGATCAGCATATAATACTTTAGTGTATGATGAAAGACCGGGTGGTAGCCTCTGAGTTTTGGTGTGAAGGGTTACAGTAGTTGAACTGTATTGTGTGTGCTGGTTAGCCATATGTCCCATGTTGAATAAAAGTCGTTGGTCCTATTTTGGGCAGAAGAAATCTTATACTCATGCCAGCAGTTCGAGTTAATTCCTTGTATGATCGCTTTAAGAGAGGGTATCGAATTCGTGTTCCAGCGTTTAGTAATATTGTATCTTGTTGAGATCAGTGTGTGCATAATAATCGTTCTATGAAAGTAGGAGTATTGGTCTATGTCAATATTAAGTAACGCCAAAGGGGCATTCAGAATAATTGGGAACCCACATAGGGTTGATAGAAATCTACCCATCCTCCTTCACAGGGCAAGTAGTCTGGGGCATGTCCACCAGATGTGCAACAATGTGCCTATATCTGAGCATCTCCAGCATGTATTTGGAGTCTGGTTGAATTGTGCTAATCGTGACGGCGTAAGATACCATCGATATAGCAGTTTTTTTGAGGTTTCTAGATGGCTGACACATTTAGATACTGACAGTATGACCGTGTGTGCAATTTGCCACTGATCTGTAGTGAATTGAGAATTAAGCTCGGATTCCCACCTAAGTTTGTATGGGTCCGGATGATCTAGATATGTCTTGATTAACAGGGAATAGCACCATGAGATACCCTTGTGATGTTTGTTACGTCGTCGCAGCCATATGAATAAGTCAGAGTCAGATTGGGTGGGGCGTAGTATAAGTGGTTGAAGCGCATGGCGTATTTGTAGGTATTTATAAAAATCCGCGTTATTAATAAGGAATTTGTCATGAAGGGTTTCAAAAGAAACCATGCTATCACCGTTCCAGATGTCTGAAAGACACTGGACACCTCTGGAGCTCCAGACTGATAAATTTAAATCGGGAATTACTGCTTCCATAGTGGTAATAGGTAAAGATAATGGGTCAGTTTGGAACAATTTGTTAGGGATTATAAACCGATGCCAAAGTTGTAATATTGCTCTCAAAGTGGGGTGAGAGTATGACGGGGCGGTTCGGAACAGATAGGCTGCACCTAAAACATCACGGAGTTTTAAGGGGTTCAGCTCCGTCATTTCCATGCCTACCCATAATCTAGAGATATCTTGGTCCCATAAATATTTAGTTTGATCTAATAAGGTAGCCCTATAGTATTGGAGGATAGATGGGCAGCCAACCCCTCCACTTCGCAAAGGTAGGAATAAGGTGTCAGCCCTCACCCTTGGTTTCTTTTTTTGCCAAATGTATTGCATTATAATATTTTGCAGCTTTTGAATGTAAGCCAATGGGAGATAAATAGGGACAGTGCGGAACAGATATAGTATTTTGGGTAGTATCATCATTTTAATGGCAGCTAATCTACCTAGCCAGGAAATGCCCAGGGAAGGTAAATGTGAGATTGTGTGTTTCATATCCTTTAGTAAGTATTTTATACTAGTATTTAATTGTGCCGCAAATTATTTGTATCACCAGTTAGAGGGTTAAATGCTATTGCATAGTTAGGACAGAATTCTTATTATTTAACAACCTTGTAAATCACAGATAGACGGTGTTGCTAGAAATTGATGTCTGTAGGCATATTTATTTTTACAGATACCACTAATGATTCCAGGAAGTCTAGTAGTCAGCAGAAAAAATGCATGTGTTATAGTGGTATTGAGTGAGGGATGTACACTGAATGACCAAGAATATCTAGACATCCATCCTAATTATTGTGTTTAGGGCACTCATTGCTCCACAGGTAGCCATCTCCATAGATAAACATTGACAGTAGGATAGGTCAATGTTTGTAATATGTCTGCCCTGCTAGATCTGCCACGGTCCACAATAAGTGCTATTATTATGAAAAAGAAGTGTGTAGGAGTAACAACAGCTCAGCCACAAAGTGGTAGACCATGCACACTCGCAGAGCTGAAATGTAAGGCCCTGTACCGTGTAGCACATAATAATTGCCTGTCCTCTATAACATCACTCACTACAGAGTTCCAAACTACCTCTGGAAGAAAAATCAGCACAATCACTGCATCATTAGCTTCAAGAAATGGATTTCCATGGCCGAGAAGTTCACACAAGTGTAATATCACTATGCACATTACCAGGTGTGAGCTAGACTCTGGAGCAGTGAAAATGTGTTTTCTGGAGAGATAAATTACACTCCACTATCTGGAAATTTGATGAATGAATCTAGGTTTGGCAGATGCCAGGAGAACACAACCTACCGGAATGCATAGTGTCTACTTTAAAGTTTGGTGGAGGAGGGATAGTGGTCTGGGCCTGTTTTTCAAGGTTTGGGCCCTTTAGTTCCAGTGAAGAGTAATGTTAATGCTACAGTAGAAATACAAAGACATTTTAGACAATTTGGATGCTTAGAACTTTGTGGTATCAGTTTGGGAAAGGTCCTTTCCTGTTCCAGCATGACTGTGCCCTAGTGCACAAATCAAGGTCCATAAAGCCATGGTTTGGCAAGCTTGGTCAGGAGGAACTCCGGAGCCCTGACCCTAATCCCAATTAACACCTTTGGCATGAATTGGAACGCCTATAGCAAACCAGCCCTTCTCATCTTCTTATCTGTCGTTAAATCCTATGATTCTATATCCTTACTCTCTAATGTTCATAGTTAAGGCAAGATATTCAAATAGATGGTGGATTTATTGTTTCACCTAAAAATGAGGGAAAAGATTTTATTTCCAGACATTTTCCCTCACCGGATTTTTACATTGCATTTGCCAAAATTGTTTAGAAATCTCACAAAAAAAGCCAACATGCTTTAAAGATCGTAATTCATCCCATGTAAGAAAAATCAATTTTAAATTGCTTCATATTTGGATCACAATAATACTTTAGAATTTCTAAGAAAACTTTTGCCCAATGAGCAATTGTTCTCAGTATTATAATAAACACTTATAATAAACAGTTGGCAGTTTGAATAAAATACATTTATAAACCACAGAAACCATGTGCTCAGGATTAAGATAGAATTAAGGAAGAATTGCAAGACACATGACTAGTTAACTAGTACCCATCACTAGTACCCATCATGCCAGCAGCCTTATAGACTCTGAAACTATACAAAGCTTTTAAAGCTGGTAGAATAGCAAGAATAAGCTCTTGTATAACACTTCACACTGATAAAATATCTACAAATATAAATTATATATATATATATATATATATATATATATAGTGCAAAATATGTAATTACACATTATCCTAAAGATATATAAAGAATCTAAAGGTGGCAGTTCCATTAAGCCAATTTTTTTCTCTAATTGTTATCTAGTTTGCATGAACCAATTGGCATTTAAACTGTACACATTGTATAATTCAATATTAGCATCTGCTTTATACTTTATATATAAAAGTGCCACAGTGCTTCGACCTTGAGACTAAATCCATTCCTTAACTTTCTATTGAATACAGTTTTTTAGCTGATTATTTATTAACAGCAAGTTAACATGATTCCTGCCATGTTATGATGGGAAGCAGATCCCTCATTAACATTTTTTTTTGCAGATATCGCAACTGGATTTCTACTATTGTCTCTTTTTTCAAACTTGTTCCTTGCCAAACTGTGCAGTAATACAATGAAATCAGGGTTATACGTACAGTACGTGATTCCATTTCCAAGGCATGAATTGCCAAAAACCTGTCATTTTTTTCTAATTTACTTTTTGTGCACATAGAAACTCCTACACTGTCAAAGAAAATATTATTGGGTTACTAGGAATATATTACAAGGAATAACCAGATTGTACCAATACAGTTAGAGGAGGAAAATATATTCAAAGAATACATCATTGACTCATCTGACGCTAATAATTTTCTCACTTTCTGAACTTATTTTGATGTCCTTTAAAATCTGTATGTATTCCTGTAGTGAGAGGTCAGGGGTCTCCAACTTCCACTAAGTAGCTCACATTACTCTTTCAGCCCCACCATGAGGAAGACTAGCACAGTTTATACTTGAGGAATATCTATTCTAATAAAAGAGTCAGATTTTTTTTTAAAAAGGTAGTTAATAAAATGCAATACATTCTTAATCCCAAAATGCTATTTTCAACATTTTTCCATGGTATAATTTATCATTAATAATAACCTCTGATATTGTTTGATGGTTGATGACCTAAATGTTCACCAGCAAGAGTATGGTCGTTCCAATGGTTACCAGTAAATTAATAACACGTCCTTGTGTGGAAAAGAATGTGATCTTAGTTACAATATGGTAGCCTAACTATGTAAATATCAGAGTGCTTCTGGGGGAAAAAAAAGCTAAATACATTGCTTGTTATGTATGATATCCTGAACTTTATGTAAGTCAAATCACCTTGGTAGAATGGTACCTTGGCGATAACTTTGGTGGTACATGCAATACAATGGAAGGTGATCTAATTAAGGATTGTGAAATAAAAGTATATGCATTCAAAATGTCTGTTTTTAGTAGCTATAGTCTCATTTTGGGACCTAAATTGCCTTGTCCTGCTTTGATCAACTGATGTCCCTCATTTCTAAGAGTTTACGTTCGCTGGTGTTAGGGTACAACAGAGGCCTACAACCCTAAAAGTTGCAATAATATGTATAGAAATGGCAGAAAACCCGATCCACATGGCCATGCCACTAACTGCACCCCTTTACCAATCTAAAACATTGGAAGGTATACATCATTTTGCATGCCTCCATTTTGATTGCTACTTCATATTAGTCCTGTAAGCAAGAATAAATAGAACCAAATAACTATTTCACTCAAGGCTGTTGGTGCACTTTGATTATATTGTAGAATCCTTTATTCTGAAACATTTGCCTGGTTTGCTAGATGGCTGGCTGTGCATATCCTATGACTGTCTTATGTCTTCAGATGTGCAAAAGTAGGTACAGCACATATAATCCTTATATCACAGCAGAGGGTACCTTGATTCAGATTCAGAATACATTTCTGAACTCTACTGGCATTATAGGCAGAGTGTATGACTCCGGCACATCACTGAATTGTTCGCATGTGGGTTAATTTTAAGAAAAAACTATACTAATTTAGGAATTATATGAGTAGATCATAGAACAGGAACAAGATGATTTACTGAATACGTGGCGCTAAAACAATTGAGTCACTGGCAAATAATGTGTCATCCCATAAATGCTCATATATACTTTATGACAGTGTAAAGTTTGTCAGTTGTTAATACTAAAATCATATGAAACATTTAAGAAGGATACAGGGAGATGCCTCCCAAAATATCAGACACAGTGTCCCCCTCAACTCATTCCACATTCCCTCCTTTTCAGGACTCTCCTTAGTTACTTCCCAAGTAAAGAAATTCAACTCCTCTCCATCACAACATCAGGCACCTATTTATGAGGCAGATATTGCTAAGCAGCAATGCTAGAGAATCTCTCTATCTGGCAAAGAAATGAGCCAGTTATTAGAGAAACAGCAAGCTATCCAGAAACTACACAGCTGTTTTGTAGCTGTGTGTTTTATGTAAAATATTATATTTTCATTTTTCACATTCTTTAAAACCATTTTCACGCCATTCCCGCCATGTCATAAATTTTTTATTTGCCCATGACATTTTACTATTTCTTTTGATCATTATAATGACTAGATAGAAAGTAGGGAACACTAGTTTTTGTTTGTTCTTTTTAAGTTTTTGGTAACCCATCAGCATACCTGGGAACTCTCTGGGTTTGACCTGGAGATTGCCGGGTGAGCACTTCTTCTCCGGGTCAAGACCCGAATCCTCCGGGTCGCAGGAGCGGAGTCTTGCCCAACGTCAGTGGGAACGCCCCTGATGTCAGCGGGAACTCCCATTAATCTCAGCAGGACCGCCCACTGACATCGCGGGACCGCCCCAAAGTTCTTTCACACCAAACTCATCCAACCATGTCTTTATGGACCTTGCTTTTTGCACTGGGGCACAGTCATGCTGGACTAGAAAAGGGACTCCCCCAAACTGTTCCCACAAAGTATTGTAGTATTGTCCAAAATGTCTTGGTATGTTGAAGCATTAAGATTTCCCTTCCCTGAAAGTAAGGGGCCCAAACACTTAAAACAGCCCCATACCATTATCCCTCCTCTACTAAACATTACACATTGGCACAAGGCAGTCAGGCAGATAACGTTCTCCTGGCATCTGCAAAACCCAGCCCATCAGACTGCCAAACAGAGAAGCGTGATCCGTCACGCCACAGAACATGTTTCCACTGCTCCAGAATCCAGTAATGGCGTGCTTTACACCACTTGATCCGAAGCTTGGCATCGTACTTGGTGATTAAAGGCTTACATGCAGCTGCTTGGCCACAGAAACCCATTCCATGAAGCTCTCGCCGGACGGTTTTTGTGGTCTTCACCTATGGAATAAGCAAAACGTTGGACAACTTTTACATACCAATCGCCTCAGAACTCGGTGACCCTGGTCTGTGAATTTACATGGTCTTCCGCTTTTTGGCTGAGTTGCTGCTGTTCCTTAAATAATACCACTTATAGTTGACCGTGGAATATCTAGCATGGATGACGTTTCCTGTACTGACTTATTGCAAAGGTGGCATCCTATCATAGTACCATGCTTGAATTCACCAAGCTCTTTAGAACGACCCATTTTTTTCACAAATGTTTGTAAATGCAGACTGCATGGCTGGGCACTTTATTTTATACACCTGTGACAACGGGTCTGATTGAAACACCCGAATTCAATAATTAAAAGGTGAGTCAAAATAGTTTTGTCCATATAGTGTCTATATATATATATATATATATATATACATATATATATATATATAGTGTATGTAGTGGGCAATTCTATATTCAGAATCTTACATACTATAAATGGCACAATTCATAGCAACACAGTGTCCATTGCATATAATATGATATATCTATAATATATAATATATATTAATATAATATATATATATATAATATAATATCTCTGCTAAGTATACATTTGGATATTTAGTGGTTAGGTATAAAAGATATTCTGTTCTGGTGGATATGGCCAAAGCATAATACAGAAAATACAAACAACATAAATGTACTTTAATAAAAAAAAAGTAGTTTGTTAATCAGATACTTCATTCAAGTGAGTTGTATTTGCTTTGGAGTTTGTAACAAAGGTATTATTTAGGGGTATATGCCAGCTTATTTTGTGGGAACATAATGCTTCTTTTTCTGTTTTCAGTTGTTAAATTCTAGCCCACATAATTACCCACAACAATTGTGGTATAAGGAACAATACCTCCCAAAGGGCTAAAGACATGATGTAATCACACGTCCTTGGCATAAAGAATTCTAAGCTACCCAAAGATGATGATAATGTGTATGAATGAAAATATTTTACTGCCAACTAACAACAAATTATATGTAGTTTATACCACTACAAGACTAGAGGGAGCTTTTGGAAGGTTTAATGGTTGTCTAAATTGCCATATCAATGATAATTATAACCCAACTATTTGAATAGGTTAGTAACTAATAAGAGCAGGATGATGCTGAAATAAGAGGAAGTACAATAAGAGAGTAATTTTAGCGACATCAGAGGGTGGAATAAGGATTCTTTTAAAAGGTGGCTGCGTATGAGCATTTGAGTAGGTATTAAAATGCTACAATTGTTAATAGAAGGTTTAGTCTTCTGTTTTTAATACTTTGAATAATATATAATTATATTTTGAGCACTTTTATTAGACAGTAATTGCAACAGGAAGTGGTGAAAGGTTTTCTTGTAAATATATTGCATAAAAATATTGGCTCTAATTTAAAAAAACTGATATGACAGCTAGTCTATGGACTTCGTCTTGCAACCATGAAACTAGGTGCAGGACCTGGGCTGGAATCTCCATTCGTTGAGACTATTTCAAGGTCTTTGAGGGGCTCCAAAGCTAGATTCTCCCCAAAAAGAAAAACGAAATGGCATTCATCGATAACCATACAAAGATGTAAACAAAAGCTGATTAGAACCCCATGGCCATGGAACAACATGCATGTGATTTTTGTGTGTGCAGGTGTAATGCTACTTTGTTAAAAGAGACAAAAAGGTTCATTCTTAGATCTATTTCTAATAATAAACATTTATAGAAACATAGTAATTAGGAATAGACCATGGTGCATACATGGTCACTGATGGCAGACAACCCGACCACTATCTCAGTTGTGTTTTCCATAATGTTTAGTACTTGTGTGAGCCACATAATGTTCAGGAGCCAATGGCATGAGTGGTGTCCAGCTAGGAAGAACCTTGGTGGTGCTACTGTTCCATTCCTATACAGGTCAGTTAATTAATATTCCTCTTGAAGATTCTTGCAGTCTGGGGATAATTTGCACATTGACGATTTATGCCATCATGGTCACTTCTGCAATGTTTTAGGTATAATAAAATTTAGTTTTTCATGGCTTTATGGATATATTTATTATAGCAGTTAACCTTTACAAAAAACATTTGAAAACACCTGAGGTTGGATTGCTTATTCACATAGGAGCGATGATAATAAATGCACACCAGTTAGTTGACTGGTTAAAAAATAAACCTTCGGCACAGCTCTGATTTTATAGCTCTTCTTATTAAATTGCTGTACACAGAGGCCCATAAGTCGGCTGGAGGATATTCCTGATTATAACCTGGATTCTATTGTTTCAGTAATGTAGGTAATTTAAAAGCTTCCAACTGGAGTATTGCATGGCATACTGAAAGAAGTTAAGATATTTAAAGGGGAACAACCAAAGTCACAACTTTTACCACAACTTAGCTTGTTTTTCAGTCAGGGTAGTTATTTTGGAGGTATTTAGTTTAAAACTTCACGTCATGAAGGCTGAGATTTGAGTCTCAGTGCAGCCCGACTGCATATACCTGCTCTTTTAGAACACCTTAAAGTTCTCTCTGTTCCCGTCATCTTACATTTAGGCTGCCGGAACCAATTAACAGCAATAGGCAACTGAACAATAGCAGAGAAATAACTTAATGGGGAGCAAAAAGGGCTGGTAAAGTGGCAGGCTCAATTTTGCCCCGAGGCCACTAAAATAATAGGCCGTTTCCAAAAAGTATTTTGGTCTAAAGTAACACGGACTTGAGGTAGCATTTTCATCACAAATGGATCATCGTGCAATGGTGAACTGCTGAGCATGTACATATTTTATAGAGGATTAATTGTATATATTCAAGGTATTATCTGATATGTTACTAGGCCATTTGGCAGTTGCATTGGGTCAAAAAGTACCAGCCCTATCATAATAGGGAGGAATAATCAGACAGGAAGAATCTACCCAAGAACAGGAAAATAAAATGGCTGCCTCCTTGGTATACATAGAAGGTCGATACCTGACATATGTGGTGCTTACTGTGTATTTCAAACATAAATACAAAAGTTTACAAAGTTTACAAGTTTACAAAATGTAGGATACAGGAACCTTGACAGATCTGCTTTCACGTGATTCAGAAAGTCATCATATTCTAGGATTTGAACTGATTTGAAATATTACATGGCAACAATAAGCCCTTTAAGTAAACATTTTCTTTTCTGACTTGTAAGACACACAGTCGGCATTCACTATTCATTTAAATCACAGCTAATAATAAATGAATGCTATTAGTACATAAGTGAAGTTTAACATGTTCTATTTGAATAAACCCAGTGTTATATCAAAGGGCTCACAGTTAAATATTGCTTGTATTGAGCATAATGTGGTACATGACCCATCCTGTAGACAGTCTTATAATTGGATAATAACAGTTGCTGAACATACACATATCAAAAACAAGGCTTGTCTGTTGCTCATAAAAATGCAACATCAAAAGAATGTTGTCACCGTAAATAATGTAGAAGTGACTACTGAACAGGGTTTTTGGCACAGCCAAACCATTACATAAAGTTCCACATACTCACACCCATAAAAAATATTAATTAACTTAGCAAACCAATTGGTGAATGTAATACACGATTGACTTTATAAAAAAAACAAAACGTATTATATTGTTACAAGATTCCTACCATAATTTATTTTAACCTTTATATGCAGCTCTTCATATTCTCCAGATAAAGTATATGGCTCTCTATAGTTACTCATCCTTCTACATATAATTTCTCAGAGTGACACCCATGGGCCTCTGCAGGGGGCAAGAAGGGTACCTGGCCCCTCCCCAGAAATTTAAAGAGGTCCACTGAAGCAGTAACAGGTGAGAAACAGTAGGCTGCACAGAGTTCCCACCTGGGCAGAGACACAGTTTGCATGCTGCAGACACAAGGTAGTTTAGTAAATGTATTGCAGCTAGGGTTAGCTGTACTATTTTAGTTCCAAGGCTTTATGTCCCATTTTACTACCCTCTAACAACACTGCAGAATGTTTGCTGTACACCACAGAACTACACTAAACTACACAATATTAACTCCCCTGATTTTGAGGAAGCAACATTGCTAGTTTAGGATTCTTGAGATAGTATCTAGTAACTGTAGATTGGGCTTCGAGGGATGGGGCAACACTAAGTCTACAGTACAAACACTAACTTTTGTTGACCACATCTATAATAATATTAAGCCAGCCATATTGCTAGCTGAACTTGTAGTGGAAATTGTAGTTGTAGGCTAGGGTTGTGGTGGCCTACACTACACTATCTAATTTGTTGACTGCAGCGCTCATAACATAAATCAGGAATTGTAGACTAGGGTAGTTGTGGCTAATCTTTACCATCCCAACTATTAAAAACCAAACGTCTTATGTTGTGCAGGTACAAGCTACTACTACCATGGTCATATAATTTTCCCTATTAACGGGTAACTAATATTTGCCTCCCACCAGGAAACCCCTATCTTGAGCTAGCAAAGGTAGGCAAAAATGAGGAGGCGAGAGGTATAGGACTGGAGATTTGTAGAGTGAGAAGATTACCCACAGTTCTTTCAGTGCAGATGTTGTTAAAAGAAGATTTTGTTTTGTTTTCTTGTAAAAGGTATATTTACTTTCTGATGCAGCTGCAGTCCAAATGCCATCCCTCTCACCTCTACTTTGCTCTTTTCTTTCCTTTCCCTTTTTCTTTCTTCTCTCTCTTGTCCCGCCCCCTTATATCTCCCTCTCTTCTTTCTATCCCTCTTCTCTGTCTCCTTTTCACTTTCCCTCAAATTCTTTCACTCATTTTTTGGTTCTTCTCTCAATGCCCCCTTTCTCTTTTTTTTCTCATCACTTTGTCACTCTCCATTTCTGACAATGTTCCCTCCTTTTCCCTCCTCTCTTTTCTTTACTCTCTCTCCTCTTTTTCTCCTCTTTCTATTCCATTTCCTTCTCCTCTCTTATCTCTCTCATCTTTAACTTCTGTCTTTCCTCTCGCCGTACTCTTTACTAAACATTTTAGCTCTAATTGATGAAACCACACCCATGGATACTCCTCGATCGCGCCTAACTACACACCCAGATGCAATCTCTTAGAGTGTCCAGACAACTCCTCTGCGTGAAGTGTCAATCCCTGCAGTATTCTCTAGTGACCTCACACTAAAAGACTGGATCAGCCGCACAGTCAGCAATAAAGGTAGCATAGGAGGTGCTGTTGGACACTGGCCCACTGGCCACTTTGCTCGGCCCAGACACACTGAGGTAGCTATGAGGCTTGATGAAAGGCTATCTGAAACACATTGCTTTTAAAGCAGCACCTCAGTTCTTTTTGTGTTTTCCTGGCCGGGTACACTTAAATAGTGTGTTTGTATAAAGGTACATATATTTTTATTTTTTTATCTTATTTTCTTGTTTTTTAAGTATATATTATTTTTTTATATCTGGAAACATTTCCTGACGGATTTTTGGCATGCATACTTATGTAAGTGTTTTCTACTTGAATATACCTAACATATATGTTTGTCTTTTTTATTATCTCCTTATCAATAAATTACATTTATTTTTCTTAATCCAGTGTTTGTATTTTTCACTTTATATTATTGTTTCTTCACATATATATATATAGCGCTGTCCATTTTTGTTAACATTTCTGTTTTCTTTTCTTTAGTGTCCATGTTATATTTTACATGCCAGTATATGACATTTTACTTCCTGGTTTTAATGCTGGACGCTTAACGTAAGGGTATGCTGCTTGTTTTCACTATTTTTATATGAATGTATACATGTTTTTATCCCAAGGGGTGCGTATAATACATTTTTCACATTTTCTCAGTGGTGTTTGTCACTTTGTAGCGCTATACACATTTTTTATTTGCTCGGCGGCCCCGGTGGCCAGTCTAGGCTTCTGCCCAATAACACATATAAGAGTAGATCACCCATATGTTATGAAGGTTTTAGTTTCAGAAAATAACTTTCCGAAGCTGAAGGGGCTCAAAATAAAAGCAACTAGGCCGGCAATGTCATAGGGTAGAATTATATTTTCCGCTTACTACTACCAGTGCTTAAATATTTGCTACCTAAAAATGATATACCTAATAAATAAACAGTCAAAACATGCTTCAATTCACCAAAATTATTCTTTGAAAACCATAAAGGCTTGTAACAATCTGATATTTGAGCTTCACTCTCTAACAAGATTAACACATTCCTTGGTCTTCCATACTGAAACAGTTTTAAAAAATCATTATACACATATTTTTAAAAAAAGGTATTTTTTTAACACATAGAAATCTGTTCCACATGGGCATTCAATTTGTGTATTTCATAACTCCCCCTTTTTTTTAATTAGCACCTTACTTACAGTTTATTTTAGGACTGCTTTCAGCTTTCCAACATTTGATATTCTTGTTTCTTTTTGGATGGAAGTACACATTTTTGCAAGATATTCATTCTAGCACTTAGCAACCAACTGTGGTCATTTTGCTAAGTTTATAATTTAGACTTTCACACTATTGAGTTCCAGAACAACACAGTATAGTGTTTTAACTTTTGTGATGTGGATGGAGAACAATGATCCGTGCACTTAGCAACTGCTGGAAATATGAACTAAACCCAAACCATTTTTGCAAACCTTCCAGATATCGTGAACATATATTTTTTCCTATTTGGTGCAGGTGTGTGTAAGAATGAACTTTCAATTGGGGGTAACTATGAAACTGGCTAAAATAATGATTGCACCAGAGTTAATCATTTGGATCTGAATCAACCTCTCTGTTTCCAGCCAAACTCTCTGCAATAGCAGCAATTTGTTTTCATTACAAGTCAGCTCTCATCTCGCTCATACGGCTTGCGGTTACACTTTTCAGCACGGGAATCTCTGGCTCTGACCTGGTCCTCTTGCTTATTGAAAACAGAGTCTGAACATCAAGGTCCCCATGATTAAACTGAAACGCTTCAGACCCTGCTTAATTCCCAGATGTCTATGAGGTCGGGAAGTCTGGATGATGAGGGTCTTCTTTCTGCATGGACGTTATATTGCTCAGTGTAGAAATTTACATATGTTAGATTTTCTTATTCAGGGGACGGCTGGCACAAATCAAGTCCAGCTATGTGGCCCAGTAATAAACCGGCAGACCACATGCTCAATGTTCAATGTTTCAGATTTACAGAAAAGAAATGCATAGAAACACTAAAAAAACCACTGCAGTATAGCAAGCATCCAGTAAAGATGCCTAAAGAGCCTAATGTCTTTCTTACACTTGACATTCTGGTGGCAATATCCAGTAAGGATGTAATTGCTGCCTAAAGCCCTTGTTACACTAGACATTCCGGTGGCTATTTGTGGAATTGCAAGTAAAACTTGCAAATAAATAGTGGTTTAAAATCAGAAAAGCCCAGTGGGCATTGAACCAATCCCCCCCTCCTTGCCAGCCCTCCCTTGCTTGAATTCATTGACTTTTTGTTTGTAATCACATTTGATTACAAACGCATATACACTTGGATTAAAAATAGATGAATGAGGAAACAGTGAAAATTCAAAATGACAAGGTGTCATTTCATAGAAGTTTGTTTTTTACTCATACGATGTGCTAGACCATTGGCTAGGAGTTATACAATATTAAATCCCCTCCCCCCATTAATGCCAGCATTCTGGGATTGAACAGACGGCGGTCTTGGTGAGCGCACATGCACTCACGATGCTTAGGGAGTTTTGGAAACCATCAACACTATGGTTGTACCCATTCTGCAGACAGTCTTTTAATCTACTAAAACAATACAGGTAGTCTACAATAGAGTGTTGCACCTTTATTTTTAGTGTGATTCTCATTGGAGATCATGAGAATTAAGAAAACATTGCATGAAATACCCTGCCTAGGCACTTGGCGAATTTCGTATAAGGAAACAAATAAGTAACTTAATAACTGAGCCTAGAGAAGGAACAATAGTAGCACAAGTTACAGACGTTTGCAGGGCCAGATTCAGTTGATTAAATAAATTATTTTTACATGACATTACGCTCTCCTTTTGTTAAGTTTTTTTTGTATGCCTTATATTTAACTTAAAGAAACAATCATAAGAAAATATACACATAGTAGAGTTTAGTATTATACATCTTTTTCTTGCGTTTACTATTTTTTAACTTGGCAGCTAAATAATAATGCATTTTACATCTGCTCTCCTTCTACTAAAAGCAAGAACCCCATATCATTTTATTCCTTTTCTTCATTGGCGCTTTAAAACAAAAGTCACAGAAAAGGTTGATGGCAATCTCATATATATATATATATATATATATATATATATATATATATACACCGGTATATATATATATATATATATATACTGTATATACAGTATATATGCGCATTGTATGTAGAGACTTTGTTGATTAAACTTTGCCTTTCAGGAGTTTATGTCAGACTGTAATCTTTTCAGGGCAAGGACCTCATTTTCTAATATTACTATTTATTGTACCCCTATTATAATCACTGTATAAACTTATGTGACTATTATGTCTTTTATGTATATATATTTTTGAAATATCTATCGTCCATTATACTCTAAATGTAAAGATAAAACATACATATAAACACAAGGAGTAAGGTAAGTAAGGTAAAAACGGAACAATTTCATTGAATTTGCCATTTTGGTACATCATACTTAATGTTTGTTTAAAGGTTCTAATAAATATATTCTTATACTGGGCTTTCTATCGCCTGTGTCATTGTTTTTGCCGCATTTGTTTTCGGAATTTTTGATTCAGAAATTATATTCCGGGGGGGGGGCAAAGGGGGAGGTCCCTGACACCATCTGGAAACACCTTTCATCCACACTCCATGCTCAATTTTAGTGCAGGACCATCAACAACAGCAGCACTGCACCAATGGATGCACACATCCAGCAGCACCCAGTTACTCCAAAAAATGGAACAGTTTGATTAATTGAAACCTCAGAGTAAGGAAGGTGATATGTCGGCAGCAGCAGTAGTAGCAGGGTACTGGGAGTAGGTTGACACTGGCACATATCCAGCCCCGTACAGGACACTAATATTCTCCCAATATTAAAAACAAAAACATTTACCCCTCAGAGTAAGGAAGGAAAGTGTGCTGCATCAGCATAGTTAGAGCAGGGCACAGGGCAGGCACTGGCAGACAGACTACCCCTCTATATTAGAAACAAGAACAATAAGTGATCAACCAGAGGGGCATTGAGGCACAGGGCAGGGCATAGGCACTGGCAGACAGACACAGCCAGACACAATACTTATCCCCCATATTAGAGGAAATAAGAATTGATTCCCCAAAGTAAGGAAGATGAGAGAGAAGCAGCAGCAGTAGTAGGGCAGTGGGCCTGGGAAGGCAGGCACTGATGGATGATAGGCATTTGCAGCCCCATGTGGCAGGACTAAATGTCCCCAATATTATATATTATACATATTGTAATACCTGGTTGTGTCACCCATATTTATTTATCAATAAAAAATAATATGATTGGAAGGTAATAATTAAAACGAACTTGTCTACGTATTAGAGGTTTAGCTTTTAACATAAACACATACCTGTCTTAAACTACACAGGAACAGATTTTACATTTTACACACTGTGACTGTAGAACATGAAGACACCAATGAAGGCATTCTTAATTGCAGCGTTGTGTTATATGATCATGAACTCATACCCTGGTACACTCCAGTTAAATATGTTGCCAGGTGGCAGCGTGGGACTGTGATTGATATCTGGGCTGTGATTCTACAGTTTAGTGAGCTTGTCAGAAATCGGACAGTGGTGCAGCTCAGAAGGACAGTGCCTTAAATTGGGTCCTGAATAGTATCTTTTATATGAGATGGGGTAACATTTAAGTATTTTCTTACCTCTAGATGTTTGCTTTATAGGATGATCTGAACCATCAAACCTATTGCCAATGGATTTGCATTAACATAGGATGAAACACTTTGTCTAGATTACTGTGATGTGCACATTTCTTGTTTTGTCAGTAGTTACAGCCACAATTTGAAATTATTCCAGAGGAGAACCTCAGTAGCTTACTTAGGGGTAGTGGTGAGGCATAGGGCTAAAGTCGACCCCTTTTCACTTCCTGTTGGAGTAATGGGACAGGTCAGAAGCGGTGGTCACAGGAGCTGCCCGGGCCCCCTAGAGAGATGAACCCTGGCCACTGGATATAACTGAGCTCAGTATAAGCAAACCCTACCAAGATTATATTGTTTTTCAAAAATTAAAATGACATTACTAAACAACTCAACCCCACCATCTGCAGGACCAAGAAGGTAATGCAGGCATTTACAATAGATAGACCCCTATTATGTAGCATTTTTACCACTCTCTTTGTAATTGTTGTATTTTTGGATAACATACCCTCTTACATTTTTTTATATAGCCTGTTACAGCGCAATGATCATTTACATCTTGTAGTTGGCTTCTTACATATAAATTATATACACAATCATCTGTATCATATCTTAAATATGTACAAAATCACTACAGTAACAACAAATTGAGCAATTCAGTACCACATTCTTTGACTTTTTCACATGAAAAGCCATAAATCGTTCTTGTGAAACTCTGGTATCTAATTTTTTGGCTTTAGAAACTTTGTGGGCCTGCCAAGTTACCTGACCCCGCAGTTACCCTGAAACAACCAAACTCTGCTTTCTCTGTCTTAAAATACTAGACAAGAAAATTTTACCAATTAAACTACAAAATATAAAATGATAAAAAAAACTCTAAGTCTTTCTGAGTCTCATGACAATAATCGAAAACTTCCTCAGTTTGACCTAGAGTCCCCTGATGTTTGAATATGGTCCTGCCTAATTCCAGCCTTTTCCCTGCTCACTACTGGCAATTTCCCACCGACTAAAGTCTAAATGGGGCTTCAGTCTCACCCACTGAAGAGGGGGAGCGCCAGGTAGCTCCTATACATGCTTATAACATATAGAGATATGTATTACCCAATTCTACTCTGGGTGTTGTATACACCAGATCAAAGCAGTCAATAGGAAGATAGTTTAAACAGTTTTCTAGAAATATTATATCCCTGTCCTGTAATAAGGATACGGCAATCAGCTCATTTTAGAATATATTATTTACTAATAATATACTAATATAATATGGCTATGGCATATGGAGATAGGCATATGCAAATGGATAAGTATTTTGTGTATGTATAAATACATTATAGGGACAGACAGAAGCACAAGCAAAATCCAAATGTTCTATTAGGACTAAAAGCAAATCTACTCTAAAGATTGGACCCACCACAAGGGATCTAGTTGGCTCCTTTGGAAAACCAACATGTATGATGACACAAAGCCAAGCCAGACCATTCAAATTACCAAACAATTGAGGCTAATTAAGGTGGTAGAAATAAAATTCAGGTAGCCAAAACCCTGTCATACCCCTTCAAACATTGATGTGGAGAAATTAAACCAACTAGTTCCAAATTTAGAACTGTGTTTCTACTTGTTTATATTTAAGCACGTAAGGGTGTAGTTGAGTTGTAAGTAGAAAAGATAATTCACAAAGAGGTGGTGATTCTTCATGATCTCGTATGTTTATTGTTTTCCTTAAATAATTTAAATACGTATTAAAAAATATTCATTTAAATATTAAATAATAACTAGTTTTTATTAGCCAGCAGGAAAAATGGACGGTAGACTGCATTTTTAATAATTAAAACATGAGTTACAATAACAAATTGGTACACAAATAGAGGACCTTCTCTTGCAAGCTTACAATCTAGTTGGTGGTTAAAGAGGAAATTAAATAGTAGGAGAACAATGGTGGCAAGCTACTGAAGAAGTAAGAAGCAGGCAGGTCAGGACTAACACAGAAGGTCAACAGATAGGAAGATGTCCAAACTAGGGGAATGGCAAAAGTCAAAATCCAGAGGACAAATGGAAATATGAAATTTCAACTTGACAGTCAATCATTTCATCTGTGGTCATACAATCCGGACTAAGGTGACATTGGAAAGAACCTGCTAAATGCAGCAGGGAAAATGTTGACGCATGCGGCAGATACAGGATGTAAAAAGGTATTCTAGATAAGCTTTATCGCTTTTAAGTTTTATACTAGTGACAAAAAGGGTCTACAGGTTAACACAATAACATTTAGAATGCACATTTATAGTACTTGTAAGTTGTAACTCTCAGATGCAACCTAAGAAGAAGTGACAAATTTGAGACATATTTCAGAAACCCACAAAGATTTTGTTATCATATCAAGCAAAGCATGTCACTTCACCTTTAACGCAGAACAAAGACCACAAAGAAAAGACAGTTGCAGGGATTGCTCCTGCGGCTGGGCCCTCTGTTCTAATGATCAGCTTTGTACAACCTCCAACCACATCATCTCTTCTTGCCTAATGTGAAGCCCACGGCATAAATCTCCCAACCTCAGTGACACTTGCAAGGATTCCCAAACTACCATGTGACTCCACCATGTAGAAAGGTTCTAGATAAACGAAGACAAACTACAAATTCTTATAGACAAGCAAAAGTAAATAATATTCACTCTTCAGATACCTCTCCTATATATTATATGTATACACCCCATAGCAGCAGACCATACCATTAGGCCTATTGTGAAGCACTGTCCCAACAGATATGTAGGATCCGGTCCGGGATTCCTATGGAGGTTTTTAACGCCCAGCACCTGTGCCTGATGCAGGCTCCATAGGAATCCTGGACCGGATCCTGCAGACTTCTAGCCTCCTGGAAAAGCCGGCATGGATTTTCCACAGAATGAGGAACGGAGCATTGACCCACCCTGCTCTACAATTGTTCCACCCTAGGGTCCCATATTTACGATCTGGATAGCACCTGTACCCAAATGCCACACTAAGCATCTCCCTGGGGTTTACACTTTCACAACATACAGAACACCAGGTGTGTGTATCGTGTAGAATAATGAATGTATATGATATAAGCAGAAGTGCCTATCTGTGTTATACACAGAAGAAAATGTACTGAACCATACCAATTAACCCTTTAACTTTAGCTCTGCAAACATGGTACCCCTCTGACCTTTTGTCTATATATTTGCTATTTGCTTTTCATTTAAATGGATTTTTAGGTTTGCACAAGATTATACTTTGCGTTCCCAGACGGGGAACATTTCCCATATGGGGTTATTTTATTTAGGGAAACGGACAAGGCTTTAGGAAGTTACCAGGCAATGAGGATACATTCTGTGCATATTCTGCATTCAAGCTCATGAAATTCACCCTGCGGATATATCTTTATTTTATTTTTTATCTTCTTCAAAGCTAAACCAGATGGGAAATCTGTCTAACCCACACCCAACAGGATTCTGTGGTTTCAACAGTCGGGATCAATAAAGAATGTATGAGAGAATCTCTGAAAAAGATCTTTCTGAATTACAAAGTAAAGGCAGGAATTAGTAGGAAACTTTCATTTATGCTTTAGGGGGAATTGCAAGGAACATTTATAGGCAACTATAGAAAAAAAAAATCTAAAAAGTAGATCATACGGAGTCACAGGTAAACTAGCATCTTGTGGGACAGCATATTGTAGTCTAGGCAAGCTGGGAAAACCAGGGGCAGATCTCTTTGACAATTGCTCTTTTGGGTCATGTATCATTTTGTTATATGAACCTTGCCAACTTGTGACTGGCCTGAATTAGGCCTTTATTCTTTCTTGTTCTTATATTTTTTATTTGGTTGTAAACTATAACTGATAATGCATTGGTCGCAACTTCTGACTGGGGCCTTGCATTTGGCCAGACCTGTTATTACAATTAGGACTGGTCACAGGAACACCAGTCCTCTGGGCCAGCCTATCCCTGCCCTTGATGGTGCTGTCACAAAACTAGGGATCTATCTGCCTTTCTTTAATTTTTTATTTTTCTTTTTATTGTTAATTTACCCCAGACTTTTAAATTCAGTTGAAGTTGGAATAAACAGTTCAGTCCAAAACACCTGTTTTAAAGGATCTGGACAAGGGCCGCTGGTGTTTTTGGAATGTATATCGAAAGTAATTACCATAAAGTGACCCTTTTAAATATGTGGGCTGGTGTAAATTACAGGGCCAAGATACATATTGTTCAAGTTGTTGCAGTTGTGGCATATTTAGGTTTTCTCAATAATTTATTTTAAGTGGGGAAAATGGCCTAATGGCTCAATGGTCAGATTACGACATGATGTGGAATGGGGTAAAAGTCCATTCATTCCCAAGATAGAGAAAATGGTCCTCTGAATGACAATAATGCTTCAATTTCCTTCATTAATTAGATTTTGATAATTTGATCTGTATGATTATCTAGGAAGGCTACAGTATTATGTCTCTATAACCAAAACCCAAGTATCAATTATTTAAGCATATTATCTCTGTTCTCTAAAGAGAAGTACACAATCTCAGTTACTGCACATCCAATCCAAAACTTGCACCAGTTTGTAGTGATTATTTAACATTTCTCACTCCCTTGTGCATAAGTTCATGTATCGTGTGAATTCCCCACTGATTGGCTTTAAACTTTTCTATTTGGCAATTTGGCAACAATTATACTTTTATGCCTTTCTGTTGTTACCATATACCTAAAAGAAGGCTTTGTGTTGAAAATGTTTAATGTCATTTAATCCGTTTGGCCCACCTCCAAAAAGGCAAACTATTATGAAATTTACAAATTTTCAAAAATATTGTTTTTTTAATCTTATCATTATTTATCAATTATAAATCTACACTACAAATTAGACCAGGGAAAACTAACAAGACCACATAACTTAATTCAAGTCATATTCAGCAGTATCAAAAAGTATCGTCCAAACTGTATATCATATATAAATGTGCTAATGCTAAACTAATGCTAATTCTTTTTTACATAATGGAGATATAATACCAAAAATCCATATTTTTTCATGATGATTTATATTTTGAGGAAAGGGCCCCAATAAATATTGATCTTAACCTATAATACGGACTTCGTTAAAAACAAAGTTAAGAATTACAACTAAGGACGCG
The DNA here is from genome assembly GCA_023333645.1 of Sceloporus occidentalis. Lineage (NCBI taxonomy): Eukaryota > Metazoa > Chordata > Lepidosauria > Squamata > Phrynosomatidae > Sceloporus > Sceloporus occidentalis. The sequence goes on along the minus strand of JALMGF010000087.1, from coordinate 3,858,975 downwards.
CTAACAGACTTTATGCAGACTCAGAATTATCTGAGGTTGCAGTCCCCAAAGGGATATGCTTCCCCTTACTTCTTCCTTCTGCCAAAGAGTAGGGAAGCTAGATCTTTAGGGTCCCCCTTAAACAGAGCTATGAGGTAGACCACGGATGTCTTTAATGAAAGGTGAGAGCCAAAAAAGCATTACCATGTCTCAAATTTTGTTGCATTCAGCTCCACTCTGGTCATCTTCTGTGAGGCTACCATGCATGAACAGCAGATCGGGGAAGTATGGAGCGCTAACGTCCAGTGGCCATACACCATACATGTGCCGAGTTTGCCAGATTGCCAGTCTGGGCCTGATTGGGAGGCACGGCACATCATTTTGCCTGGCTGTCATAATAGCATGTTACACCGATGCGGACAGCTTATTCCACACTCACCACTAGCGTATAATGTGATAACTGATGGTAGAAAAAAACATCAACCAAAGTTAATCATTTCCATTTCTTAAGGTTTTGATATCACTTAAAACTTGTGTACTGCTCTGTTTTATGTCCAGGGAAGGGGTAACAAAGGGGGAATGCAAATTGCCCCTGGGCTGCTCTGACTTAAAGGTTTTGTGCCACTACGTGAAGCTTTTTCTGAGTCTTTTATAGGAATTTTACAGAAGTCACCAGGATGTCTAGAGTAAGATGGGCTTTAGGTAGCATTTACATGAATACTGGGTACTTTACATTATCTTTCTATATACATATACATTTTTTTAGATATGGGTCGCATTACAAATTCCATCACCCTTAGCCAAGCAAATTATAAGGATGATGGGAGTTGTAGCCCACAAAAGCAGGTTCACCAGAAGAGCAAAAGGCTGGTTTACATGCTTGTATAGTATTTTATGTCATTTTACCCTTTGTTTGGTGTGTATTTAGTATATACCCTGCCCTATGCTGTGTGCAGTGAAATGAGCGTGTTATGTAGTGTGGCCTATTCATTTCAAATATTACACAATATCTTATGGATGTGGGGTATTTTTGTAATCTGGAGGGGCAGCTGATTACATTTTGGTGATTTTTTTGTGCATTTGCACATAACCTGTGCAGAAAATGTTAACCAAAGCGAAACGTTTCTGGACAAAACACACAAAAATAATAATAACTTTGGAAAAGATTGGTGACCAAATGGCTACATGACAAGATGCCCCCAATGAAGTTGTCTAACTTGGGTTATTCTTTGTTTTATGTATTCTTAATTACCATTAATTACTGTGGAAATAATGCAACCCTTTGGTATAGCAATGTAGGCCGTCTAAGATTTGCCCTATAATTGCCATAAACAAATACAAAATCTTATATATATATTATTATATTATTTCTAAACTCAAGACACTTAAATTAATATATTTTGGGTTATTTTGGTAAACTCAACTATTTTAGTGACATTTATCATAGCAAAATCTAACAATTTTCTTTTAATTTTTCATACATTATTCATACTAAACGTTGGAATATATATATCTAAAGGTGGTAAAAAAAAGAAAGCCCTATCTGTCCTTTGAACAAATGATGTATAACTAAGAAATATATTGTAAAAACACAAAAAAAAGTTTTAGGTTTTGGAGTACAAAGTTCTCTCAGTAAAGAAAAGAGTTAAGGAAAATTAATTTTCAACTTTACCAAAGAGATTTTTTCATTGGAAACAGCATGGACCATCATATAAAGTAATTATAATGAAATGGAACACTCTGCATCTGAAAATCACTAAACTTAAGGAAGAAGTGGTTCCTCTTGTGGCCGATCCCACTGTTGCATCTGTGTGACTTTGAAATTTACCATGTAAATTAAATATCGTCTTCCATGTTTTTCCACATCAAATGTTAGACAGGCGTTTGAACATAATTATTTTACGAGACTGTGTTAGGAATTCTTGTCAAAGATTTTCTGAATACTAAAACTCTTTCTCACAATGCCTTGTTGTAAACAATAGAATGACTCAGTTTTAATTACCTATAGACTTACATGCTGACTAATGAAACTCCCTCCTGTATGTGTGTTAAATCCCTATGTGTATTTAAATGTTTTAGCACGTTATTTTGTCTTTCCTTCTCGTTATCTAAAATCGCACAAACTATAATCATTGAATATTTATTAAATTACCAAAGTAAAATTATAACACTGAGAATGTATAGCTATTTATTCCAATAATTCTAACTCAAAATTATTCTGAAACAAATACACATTTAATGCACGGTAATTGTTGTTGATAATTCCAACCGTTCACTCAATCTTTCCACGAGTTGTTGGAAAACGGAACAAATGCATACTTTGTTATCTGAAATTAAATGTGTACAAATTGCCGCACTACTCAGAAAACAGAAAATCTCTTAAATTAATTAACACAGCACCTTTTTTTTCCCAAACTCTTTCATCTATATGTATTTTTGCTTGGTGTGCCGAGCATTGGACGTTCCTCAGAGCTGGCCACCGTATGTAGGAAATAAATATTTTTTAATGGATTGGCTACAAGGTTTCTTCCTTTCTCTGTCAGAGAGAAATGATAAAAAATCCTTTTATCACTCTACAAGTTGTTAATGTTCTACCTCGGGACCTCTTCATCTGTAATAAACATCTTAAGGAAATATGCAGCCCTTGGGAAAGGTCACTTAATTTCCTCACGGCCTCCCCTACGTAATGGCTTTTATTACATGCAGGTGCCTGGGTGCAATAGCAGAGCCTCCTAATAAACGTCAGGAGACGAACAGGTACCACCTACCTCAGAATGGCGGATATGCACCTGTTGAAGAAGGGAACCAAAATGGAAACGTTTAAACCCTTGCAACACTCAAGAACATTTCATGTTGATATCAAGAACATTTTATAATGATATCACACACATATCTTGACTAAGTGTTCTAAAAAAAGGTGGAAAAATTGAGTATCTTTAAATGTGCGATTTCTATGTATAAATAACTAGTAGTACTGTACAAGTCTTAAAAATACTCTATATATATATATATATATATATATAAATGTATTTAAAACCCTGCACACTATAGATGCATGCTTGGGTACACCTTTATTCAAACCAATGTCCATATATAAGAAATGCCCATATATAAGAAAATAAAAGAGTCCATATATAAGAAATGCCCATATATAAGAAAATAAAAGAGTCTGCTGGAAACAGGAGACAATTTATTCATACAATCGAAACTTTCTATTGTGATACCCAAGACGTGTGAATAAATTGTCTTCTCTTTCCAGCAGAAAACATAGGAAGTAAAAGATCACATAAAGGATATATATATATATATATATATATATATATATATACAAAGTCCAAAGTCTGTGTCCTGATGAAAGTCATTAAAGACTGAAACGTTGACCCTAATGAAGCATCATTGCATTATTTAAAAAGAAGACCTGAGTGCTGGTAACTACTTGTGCATTTTTATATATATATATATTATATATATATATTATATACATAATTCATGTCATGGATCCTAAATTCACTTTTATTAATGTAGCTTTAAATGTAACGTTTTCCAAACATCCTAGTTTAAAAAAGCAAATTTTTTTTTCATTATTTAAATCCGGGCTTCCTTCAGCCACCTGTTATAGCACTTTGGTATAATTTGCTGATGGATGATTGCCTGTATTGGCAAATAAAAAGCCCATTTAACACATTACATATTTTTGGTATGTTATTTTGCCCATCTACTTTTTACAGTCTCAGGAAATATATATTTGTATATAACCAACGGAAAAATAATTTAACTTCTATTTTTATCCTATAGGTATTTTGGTATTTACAAGGGAAGCAGAATGGGATCCATGTGCTCTGGATATTATTTTTCCAAAGACTGTATATAACACAGACATAGTTAAATATGAGCAAAACAGTTGTCCTTTGGCTACTCAAATCATAAGTCTCAAAAGACGAATAATAAGGAAAATAATATCAGAACATTGATCACATGATCAGAGAGTATTAGTAGGTGGAGGAATAAAATCTTAATCCTGTTATTCCACAGCAATCGGTATAAAATGTTTTATTCCTCTAGTTTGAATTGCAGTATCAATTTACTTAACTATAGGAATGTATTCATAATGTATCTGCTTGTTTTCATATAGCTCCTTTATCACTTTAGACTTGGTAGCAAGAACCATTCCATCTATCTATAACAGATTAAAATATGAAAATATGTTTGAGACATCCAGATGTCTAGGAGGCAGAAATGGTTAAATAAAATACTGAATTTTAAACACTATATACTATATATAATTCACAACTAATTTTTTAATGTGTAAGCAGGTTACCAAGACACTCACCCCAAATGTAAGCAGTCATGGAAGACTTTCCTCTTTTCTTGTTTTTAATTTACCTTCAATATTCTAAGTTACAGTGCTTAGTTCAAAGTTATATAATAATATATTATAATATATATGGATAGATAGAAGATACATGGATAGATACTATATAGTATGACCTTTCTTAGAAACAGGAATGTGAAGTAACAAAAATATAATATTTATTCTCAAAAACAATGTTGTCCATACACATCTACACAAATAGATAATTAGATATTTTTTTTTATTTATTCCAAATTTATTCCAAATTATTTATTTGAACTGCTTCACACAAGCCATTTTATTTTTGTATTCAACCGCCCTAAAAAAACATATACTGCTCAATTAAAGTGCTTTGTGTGACACATTCTGTTACATCATATATAAAATGTTAAGTTCAGAAGATTTTTTTCAAAAGTATCAAAAGAAAATAGCCATCATTTATAAATGTATTTTTCTTTTTTATAGATTTTTCACAATCAATTATGGAAAGCTGCATATTATGTATTTTATTATTGGAAACCTGCAAAAAAAAGAAATGTTAAATAATCACACAATTTACTATTTAATATTTTAAAAGAACAAAATATGTTAAATTCAAATTTGCAATTTTTAAATACTAGGGTTTTTTTTCTCTATATGGAATTTCCAGCTTAATACCAGAAAATATTTTTAAAATCTTGTGGGCACTCTTTTTGATATCTATTTTGTACCTGGATATATTACAATAGATTCTTAGTAGTTTCCAAACGTAGAACATGTTTTAAACTCACAAAATATTTGTCCAAACAATTAATGCTGCAGTTTAGAATAATTTCCCAGACGTGTAATATTTTTACTATGTCCTTGGGTGTTAGCTGGAAAATCTGCATTGCGCTGAAAAATGTATTTAATATTCATCTGGTAGCTAAAGGATTGGTGATAATTTGAACAAATAAGCAGGGTTTTACTGTATCAAATAGTTCATGCAATAGTTCAAACAATGAATCTGTGTATATATCATATACTTACAAAAAAAATAATAATTGCTTGGCATGGAAAATATTATTTTTATTTATTAAATGCATATTGACATTAGCTGTTAAAAATGAGCTTGCAATCTTTTCTGTGCTCATTGAGAAAATTTTTTTTACTTTGCCACTGCAAATTAATTTGTTTTTGTATTGCTATGAATTTTAAAAATGTTTTTTTACTTAATATATATTACATTTTTTATTCCCTTTATTTATTTTGAGTAAATTGGTAAAGTAGTATAGATTGATGATTAGGCCACTTCAAACAAACAACAACAAAAAAAATCACAAAAAATAAATACAAAAACACTCAAAATTGTAAAGCAAGAAATACAAGTAAAATGTTTCCAAAATATATCATTTTTGTAAAACACAACAAAATAGTATAACACAAATGTATTTAATTATCCCACTACGCTATTCATGGTGCGGTTTTAGTTGAGAAGACATAAGTAAACTCCCATAAGTAGAAAATAATTACATCTGCTTCAAATAAGCTATATATAAGAAAGTGCTAGCATATTATAGATAGTAAGATTGTAAGAAAAGGCTGGAATCACAGCGGACAATGTGAATGTTGACACTGATTTGAAGACTTAAGCTTTTATACATTTTCTGTCATAATTTCTATTAGAAAGTATATATAATGTATAAAAAGGGTTAAAGAACATTGAATCTGAAGCAGTCCTTTGATTTCCACTTCTCTGTCTGGTTTGAAACCATTCATAAAAGAACTATCAATGAACTATAACTATCTAACTTGTTGCTTTTAGTTTCTATTCTACTTTCTATTCTTGTTTTCCTTTTTCTTTGCAAACATCAAATATTTGAATTCTCAAATGGCTACCTAAATTAAAAACCAACCTGTTTAGTTATGTTTTCTGATCAGCCTTATCCAGTCTTCAGACTTCTGTTCTTCCCAGAATCCTCCTGGATTGACCTATATATGTGACAAATCTCTCACTTTTATAATTTTTTGTAGTTCTATAATCAGTGCTTTTAGGTCATTTCCCGTTTCTTTCGACTCATTAATAAAAATCTATGTAACTTGTTTACAGAAAAAAGGAACTGGCTTAAAACAATCACTTATCTAACTGTTGAATTTAGCACTTGGGGAATGTGAATGTTTTATGTGTGTGAAGTAAGGAAGAAAAATGGGGTAATCCTTTTCCCTTAGGTTGTAACTAATTTCAGAAGAGTTTTCCGCCTCCTAGCTGTGTTCTAACAAACTCTTAATATTAAGACTTGTCCCTATAAGATAACAGCAGGAATTTTGTACAAAATTAAATTAACCCGTTTACTACCAGGAAGGATTGCTCCTCTCTGGTTAAGAAGAAGTTAATATTATTTGTTAACAATGTGTATTTATGAAAACATTTCAATCTTAAAATTCGTAAATAACTATATAACAAAATAAAAACGGGTAGAACTTTGATGGTCGAGTTGAGGGTCACACATAACTCTCTCCCTCTATCATTCTATTTTTATGTGTTTTTTTTTGTTTTTTTTTTAGTACAAAGTTGTTTTTTTTAAATAAAGGACTTCAACCGGCACCTTCATACACCGCAAACCAATTATCTTAACTTGTTTCACATGGGCAAAGGCAATCTTGGAGAGATTAGAGGGGAAAGGGATGAACTGACAAAACAAGTTAGAATGTAATTTGCCAGTAATTCGGTAAAATAATCACCGTTACTCAGGAATCTTTGTGGCTTGACACCTTGTTTCATGTATATATGCCTTCAAGTATATATGTGTATAGTACATATACATATAAAAAAATAAATGGCTGGAATTCCTGAGATTTTTTTTTTGTCTTACACTAATGGGTTAATATTTAGGTGAAATCAGTGTGAAGATTAATGCCAAAACCTGTTTGTAATTTTAGCACAAATTGCACTGACTTCCTTTATCGTTGCCCTCCAGAAGCTAAGGGCTACCGAGAGTTTAAGGGTAAGACAAAGGCGAAGGCTCTGTTTGATTACTTGAAAAAAATTAACTGAAGGAATACAATAACTGGCAAGTATACTGTATGGTTTGTGAAATAAGTGAATAATGCATGACTTTGGAATGCGCTACACACTCTTCTGGCAAATCCATAATTCTTCTAAACTATATGAAAATATATTGTTAAATACTTTTTTTTTCCTGGGAAAAGATGTAAATAATATTTTAAATATATCTCAGAATAATTGTGCTGTTCTGTACAGGTTCTGCAATGGTCAAAGACAGTCTTTATGGAGACAGTACTGTTGGTTCCCAACTGTGGTCTTCAATGCCTCCTTTTTGTCACCATAGACATTGCACTCACTGTGTCTTTTTGGCAGATTTACCCATGCTGATGAACGAGCACCCTTAGATAGTCTAAAAAAGGACCATCATTGGGAATTACCAGCCTAGGCAAATTTGAGTGTTGCTGATTCAAGAACAGAGAGGTGAGGATAACATACCTCGTATAAAGCCCTTCATAACAGGTGTATGTATGCAGCTCTAAAAGCACAATAACTATTCTTGATTTGAACCACACAAGATTTGATGTAAAAAACCATACTTTTAATGTGCAATTCTCTAAATTAAAATATATAAAGCAGGCACTGTTACATTTTGAGTTCAGTAGTCAGGAGCAATGGTTGGAAAGCAAACATCCACTTTTGTAAAGGGGCCAATAGGGCATAGCTTTATTTTTTGTGAGATCCCATTTTTATTATTATAGTATTGTTTTGGTATTAAACTTTAATTTGCTTATTTGTTATTTTTTTTATGGGACAGGATAATTTTGCAACTTTGGAAGTAAAGGAGTTAATATATTGTTCCCTTGCGTGTGCTACTCTTCCCCTAAATTCCTGGTCTCTAGGGTTATGGGAGTGAGTGCCCTCCTGAGGAACCTTTTGGGGTTAGAAGAAAAATTGGCCTCTACTGAATTCTCCACTGACAGGAATTATTGGCAACCTCCTGACCTCCAGTTTACTCTGTCAGATTAGCTGAGTGCTCCTAAGGGGAATCAGAGCTGCCATGTGCTATTGATATCTATGTGCTTTTTTATGTCTCACTTGAGAGAAAATCAGAGCGAGACAGACGTTTCCCCAATACTAATAATGTCAAAAAAATACAGGTGGAATGCATATTTCATATAAAGAGAAAAAAGTACAGGTAGTAGATGCCATATTTGAAAGGTATAGGGTGGAAGCAATGGAGTATATCAAAGTGGTGTAGCTGCAACAGGGAACAGAAACAGAAGGTGTACTCTTTTTGTCTTTAAAATATGAGTCTTCATTGCTTGATGCACCTACTACATGTGACCCACATTGACTATACAGGATTAGAGGTTCCTTTGTCGCCACCAATGGAAAATGAACCCTATCGACCAATCGAGAAGGGGAATTATCGTTGCTCATTGTCAGGTCAGCCCATGACCTAGCTAGAACTGATTGGGCCATGTAATGATGACTGAATAGAGTTTTGCAGGTCAGGATATGAACAAACAGACACCTCCTCCACTCAAAAAGCAGTGAGAATTCCCGAAATGCTGGCTTTGATTAATCCAAACGTACTCCAATATAGTAGTACAAAATCATAGAAGTGCATTAATTTCCATTAAAAGACAAGAGCAGGAATATACGGCATAGTGCATCATCTCTGTCAGCAAACCATATTAACCTAACGTGTTTCATCTTCCTGACTTAGACGTCGGTAACTGCAGGTCAGGACGTGTCAAGAATGTCAGAGTCAGGTTGACTTTGCTCCCTTTTCCATTAGCAGTTTTCCTGTTATTTTCATAGTTTGGTTCCTTTATTTTGTAGTAATGAAGGTCTGCCTTGAAGAAGCCTCAGCGAGATAAATTCTGTTGGATACTAATGGTACCCAGCACAAAAGCTCATGGTAACTGGTTGGGAGAATCAGCCGGCAGATACCCAACAGAAGGAAAGTTATTTAAGATAAGGTGTTCAATGTGCTAGTTTTGGGGTACATAAATAAAATAATAGTGGGTTTCATCAACTTAGGGCCTATGCAGTGAAGGACGTACACTGTTCCTTTCTGTTTGTGTTGGTTTAGTCAGGTTGATCCAGTCCCAAATATGCTGACACACAAATCAGTTTGTTAATTTAAACTGGATCAAGCGCCTGTTCCAAATTATGCCCACACATGCAGGGTCTGTCTGCGACTTATAATTACCCAAGCTATAAGATATACACAGTGTCCCAAAGGCTCAGCAAAGTCTTCAGATGATCAACCCTGGAGACTTTCAGGCAAAACTGGAACATTTCCAGATAAGGGCAATTCCATCACTGTTTCATGCTGTTCCAGGCATTTCTGTTTTTACGTGAATACTTGTGATATGATCACAAGCAAAAGTTCTGCAGCCTACCAGGCATTTTCCCTTGTCTATCCTTTTCTAGCCTGGGCTTGTTTCTGTAGGGGCTTAGTTGTGTCAGGAACAGCTACAGAACAAAAGTATTGCAGTTTTATAAAAGCATGGTTTTTCCACCTTAAATTGTAAAGCTGTTTTCACAATAATATATATACACTATGTCAGTATGGTCCTAATAGTGATAGGTCTTGGAGCAGATATATATGAGGTTACCGGGGCACTCCTGAAATAAGGTAGTAGAAGATGACATTCTGTACATGTTTGTACCAATTTGCAGGATGAAGGTTGAGCTACAGTATTAGGATGTGCATGTGATGGAGATTTGTAGATTGAGGAGATGACCCATCACCCAGTTAAAGGGTTTTTACTATTTCTCTCTCTCTTGGCCCTCTTCCTCTGTTCCCCCTTCCCTACTTTCTTTATTTTCTACTGTATTTTCTGTCCACTCTCCTTCTATTTCTCTCTCTAATCTTTTGTCACTCTCTTTTTTTCTCATTTTACCTTTTCTTTTCCCTCCTATTCTCTGTTTTCTGTCTTCTCTGTCCTCTCTTCTCTATCCTTTTGTCTATTGTATTGTCTTTTTACTCTTATCTTCTTCCCCTCCTTTCTCTTTCTTCTCTCTCTGGCTCTCTCTTCTCACATTTTTCCATTTTTTCATACATAGATCAAGATGTAAAACAATAGGACATCTTTTTGGTGAAACATGTGGAGTAATGTTAAGCTTTTGTTCTCAATTGTTAATATTCTTTTAATTTAGCTTGTTGTGTTTTCTGGACATATATAGTCCATATATATAGTCCAAGTGCATATCCAGGAATAGTTTGAACACAAATATGGTCCTTTGTTGGACCCATAGTTAGATGCCGATGGCAGTGGGGCAAGAGGGGGCAGGAAAATCCACCTCCTACTCTACCCATCCAGGCACCTTGTTAGTTATTGAAACAGAATGTCTGCATCATGATGCTCTGCTTCAATGCATCATAATGTGAAAGTTGTGATCAGGTCCCTGTGTCAAAAGAACAGACCTCAGTGAATTTCACAGCTTAGTGGGCCAGGCAAGAGAGATTAGATGATCTCCTAAACTGGCCCGTGATCACCACTGAGCACAAAAGCAGGACAGTGATCAAAAGTCATAACTGTCTCATTTGAAGTGAGACATTTGGGGCTGTGTCAGTGTGTTAATTATATATATATGTCAATGAGGCATTATATTACAATTTGTTTATGGAATATACATTGTGAGACTGTGAACCCCAGGGAGTTGATTGGCATGGCATCTGGGTACAGCTGCTATGCAGATCATACATATGGATCCCTGGGGTGGAGCAATTGTAGAGCAGGATGGGCCAATGCTCCGTTCCCCTATTCTGTGGAAATTCCATGCCGGCTTTTCCAGGAGGCTAGAATTCTGCAGGATCCGGTCCGGGATTCCTATGGGGCCGGCATCAGGCACAGGTGCTGGGCATTAAAAACCCCTAGAGCCTGATACTCAGGGAGACTGTTGGGGGAAGAGGAAGTTTCCCTGAGCTCCCAGGGCAAAGAGAGGCCCTGAAGAAGAAGACCATCCCGGAGCCAAGTGAAGCATTACCTGCCTGGACATTTTGTGTGCTGTCTGGGGGAGGTTTTCCAGAGCCTGGCGTAGTTGGGTCTGGCTGGGAGGTTGAGGTAGTGGGTGATTAGGCTGGTCAGTCTGGACCAGCATAGTTAAGGTAGAGAGGGCTCCAATTGGGAGCTAGGTTTTCTTTTTATGATTTGGTTTTGGGGTTTGAGCAGTTACAATAAAGTGCTGTTTTGTTACAAGCTGGTTTTCCCTAGATGACTGTGCTTAGGACCCCTAAATGTGACATGTATGGCCCTCATGCTACAGGGTTTGTCACAACATGTAGTAAAAAAAAAAAGCAGCATCCTATCTGTGTAGTTTTTTATATTATACTTATTTTTGTTATACTGTTAATATGTTATTTTCCTGGATTACTTTTTTCAGTTACTTTTCCTTTTATATATATGGTCTTGCACAGATTTTTTGAGAGTTCCAAAGCATGTTTGCATTAGAAAGTGCACCCCCTTTGCGGACCTTGGTACCCTGTGTAGCAGGCATCTCTGCACAGATGGGGCATTGGTAGGATCATAGCTAGGATCTACAGAGCAGAATATATTGGCATTATGTGTGGACATGCAGAGAGACATTGGGTAAGTAACCAAACCGTGATCCTCATATGAAAACCACATTGTAATGTGAAACATAAGTTGATGCCCAACCACAGCAAATAAGTAGGACTATCACTTTAATACTTTGACGGGCGTTTGCCTGAATAATTTATTTGGGATTGGGTGAGGGTCTTTAAAATGTGTATGTAAAGTAGGTCCTGGCTGACCTGCAAATAGTGTTTGTATTTTTCTAGCCAGTGTATTAAAAGGAAACTAAACAATTTCACTCTCCGAGGCTAAACTAAAATTGTTAAAAAAAAAAATTTTTTTGTTGTGAAGCCTTGTCAGTTTGTGTACGAGAACATGTACTTTGGAGATATCCAGGTTTACTTATACATGTAAGTTGTTCCTAGTAATATAAGTATTTGAAGGCTTACTGTCCCTTTTAAGTGGGCTGTTTTAATGGAGACTGGGGTACTGGGGAGTTTACTTCGCCATTAATTGCACAGGACTAAAGTGGCTCTGAATAATTAATAGTTAAACTGACAAAGTAACATTCACATTAACTATGCATTATACAGTCAGAGCTTGCCCTTACATAGGTCCTGGTGGGTCCATGGGACCCAGGAAGCACTTTGACAAGGGCATCCATTTGCAGCCTGAAGCTTGTGACAGATCCAGGAGGGACAAAGCCAAGAAAGATGACAGCATGCTTCACAAGTTATGTCCCTAGTTTCAAGAAGAAGACGGGATTGAGCGGGGTCACGTAAAGTTGTGTTGCGTGACCCTGCAAGAGTGGTGCGGCAGTGAGCTGCATGGAAGACAAGCAGAAGATATGGTGAGCGAGTTGTGTGTGTGTGTGTGTGTCTGCCTGAATTTGTGTGTGTGTCTGGATATGTTAGCATGTATGTATATGTGTGTGGGTGTCTGCTTGGATTTGTGGTTACATGTGTATGTGTGTGTGTATGTTAGCATGTGCATCTGGTTGTGTGTGTGTGTCTGGGTTTGGCTGTGGTTTTGGGTGGGGAGGCAGCATTTCATCCTTGGATCCAGGCAGAATAATGTCTTGGGCCAGGACCTGGGCAAAGTGCAACCTTTTTTGCCGGTGAAGCTCACAGGGGTTATCCCTTTATAATGCATAGTGATGCAACAGCAATCTAAACAACCCCAATAAACGGAGTCACTTAATCTGTACAGAAAGTAGGTTTTTATAGGATATTTCGAGAATAGAGTTTAAATGTCAAAGACAGACCTTATAATTTACAATTAGGGTAACTTCTAGAACTGAGAAAACTGAAGACCAAAAGCGTACCTTTTGTAATCAAAACATTATTAATTAAACTGCTACAAGGTTCTAATGATTGATTGAATGAGATGGAATGATTGATTTGGTACAGCATATTTTACTGTATTCATTATATTTATAATATTTCTTTCATCTATTATATTCTTTAAAGAATACAAAATGGAAAACCATCATGGCTCTAATAAAGGTTCTATGGATTGCAAGACCCTAGGACAGACTGTCAGATTTTGATCCTAGGGCAATTGAACGCATTTGATATTCAAGGACTTCCTCATTCTTGCACTTCCTCTGCAGAGGATGCTTGGAAGATGTACCTTGTCCCCCTCGTGGCCAAGTTTATAACTGCAGGTAAGGAAAGGGAAAAAAACAATGAAATAGTGAATTGCAGGTTGGTTGTTGTGAGATTAAGAATTTCATATCTTAGCTCATTATGTAATGTAAGAAATAGAACAAACTCAGAGGTTGACCATCACAAAACACTATTTATTAAATAAATCCTTACACCATGTGTTCTTGCTTTGACAAGGTTACCCTTCCCACTTCCTTCCCCGATGTCTAGAATTTGCACCCTAAATATTACTGTCACTTTGCATTCTACAATTAGAAAGTAGAATAATTGTAGATTGGGGGCTAACTCCAACATTATCATTCTACGATACAAATGATTGTGACCCTCTTAAAGGGTGGTATTATTTTTTTTTTTTTATTCTGTGATAAAAAATAGCACTCCAGCCTTCCAGGTAGGCTAACAAGGCCATCAATTTCAAAGGGGTAGCACCAAGTGTCCTGCAGAACAAGGAGGTGGGGGCTATATAAAAATACAGGAGCAGTTCTGTTAAAAACATTTTACTTGATTATTCCCTCATTTGCTACTCCAAAAAAATATTAGGGCCCTGCATTCAAAGACTCATGTCTGAAAAACTGCTGTTTCAGACTGTACATTTGTTAGGAACAAAATTGTGATTGATGTTGATACAAAGATACAGGGCTTATTTTAAAGGGTATTAACAGATGGTTGTGACAAGATCATAAATGTGCCTCAGCAGTATAGTATGTACTTGTGGAGCACTGGCAATAGTCACAAAGTGTTTAGTTGCGTTCCAGTACTACGAGTGATTAAGGGTTAATATTTTATGCAGTTGAATTCCAGTTCCTTATGCTTCAGCTGAAGCAGGTCACAAAGTGGAAACATGTGAACTGACTTCAAATGTTTTCCTTCGTTTATCTTCCAGAAATCACTGTCTGGGATGGATCTATCCTGTTCTCTCAAAGTTAAATAGAGATTTCTACTTATGTGTCAGTCTGAACCCCCAGGACTCACTTGTAGCCTTTTTCCCCCTTTACTAATAGAAATCCCTAATAATCCTTTTGACTTACTGTTTCAACAACAATTACCCAGAAGGTTACATAGCAGAGTTTCCCTCGTAGAGGGTCATGTGAAGATAACTTCTTCCAAATAGTTATTCCAAGCCTTTTCCCACAGGTTTTACCTAGCATGTGTCATGGTGGGAAGAAATACAAAATGTGTAGGGAAATTAGTGTCTGAATTGTAACATCTATTGGGGCTGTATGTATGCATGTAACAACAACCCAAGATTTCTAGGAACAGGTCCTAGTTATGCATCATTCACCCACAATCCCATATTTTCCAGTATTTGACCTGCAGTGGACTTCTGAGGGGAAATGCTGGCTCAGTTCATAGGCACACTGAGCTTTTTGTGGCCAGCGCTGCACATGTACAGTTTTGTTATGCATGCACATGTATGCCGCTTAAATCCTCAGGTGTCCCAATATTTACTCTGGCGTCTAAGTTAAGTAACCCTAACCAGGACAATCCCTCTTAATTTGAAGCAGGTGCACCTATTGCTTATACCAATGACCTTTTCGTTCATTTTGAGTAATACATTAATAGTCCCCATTGATGATAAATATTGTAGTGTCGTTATCCAGCTGGTGATCCATGGGCTTATCCTGTCCATGTTGGTTTTCATTTGGCTTCCATTGATAATAAAAACTGCATCCCAAATGAAACATACTCATCCACATAAAAAGACTTGGACAACATTGTATAATATTTTCTGTTCTTTATGTTGCAGACTTGCTGTTCATTGATGATGTCATTTGCAAGATCATTGCTAATGTCATTAATATATCTGGTAATGAGAAAAACACTGAGGAGAGGGCACAAATTGAACTTGTGATTAACATATGCCTTATTGTACATGGACTCACTTCATGTATTATCTGTGATATATCATGCTCTTTAAATACAGTCTAGTGTCTGCTGGCCCATGCACACTGAATCACAAGCGCTACTGAAATTGATGGCGCTATATAAAACAATAAATAATAATGATAATAATAATTGTGACTCCTCTGTTCCTTTGGTACAGTTAGGAGGTATTTACATGGCCACAGATTATAAATTCTACAAGAAAACAACATATTACATCTACTTTTAAATGTGTGCAATATTAACATGTATTTTTAGTTTAGTTTCCAGAGTTGCAAATGCAATTTAAAAGATTAAGAGCCTCTGGGGCCCCTAGGTACACACACACACGCACACACACAGAACCCCCAACTGCACCTTGCATGAGGCAGGAGCTCTACTAACACAAGGTTATGTATTGCAGAGATGTCTGACCTCTTTGAGCGTCCTTCTCCCAGGTATAGTAGAACGGAAATATACATTAGAGCACTGGGGGCCTCGAGAACTCTGGGAGCTTCTAAGCCATTGTCCACTATTCCAATGTCAGCTTCTGTAAATATTCAGTAGTAGTTCAATTTGGGATTTCTTATATAGTATTAATAAAAGAGATTGGGTTTGTAGAAAATATTTATTTACCAGTCCCTTGATTGTTAAATATACTTCTTTACTTGTACTTTGAAAGAGTGTGTTTGATACAAGATAGGAACCATGGGGATTTGAACCAGTGACCCAGCATATAAATGAATAAATGAACCTGTCCTTGTTACCACCAGGTGACTTTGGTGCTTGGTGGACTCTGTTCTACCACATGGACATGAGATCCCTACCTACTCTTGACACACTTGCTTCTCATTTATCGAGCCTTTATAAGCAGGGCAGTTCTGGTTACCCTTGCTGGAGCATTGTGCTCCCTGGCCCTGCATTATTGTGGATCTTGTTTGTTTCCACTGCGTATTTCATTGGGTTTGACCCCTGGCCTTGGACTCTGACTTTGATCCTGTTTTTTTTCCCTTTTGTGTCTGGCTTGTGATTATCTAACGTATGACCAGGGCCCTCCAAACCTGTGTTGTCATCTTGTCTGTATAATGTATTGTACAGTACTACAAAAATCTACTGGTGCTGTGCAAATTAAAGATATTAATTGCCTCGCAGGTTGGAGTTTAAAAGTGCTTTCCGTAAGGCAGCAATGCAACAAAGAGCCAATCAGATCATTTCCTGGTGGAGAAATCCATGCTACAAACACCTGTGAAGAGGGTCACGTTTTTACAAGATACCGCATTTTGTTTAGACAATCAAAAAGAGGATATATAAATAAGTCTCAATTGTTGGAGCCTGTTTCCTCTAGCAAGCCCCTATAAATGAAACACATTAGTTCTGTGTCGGTTAATGATGTGGCGTGTGTCCTTGATATTCCACCAGGTGAACTCTGAAGAGGTCAGGGACAGATCTGCCCTCCCCTACTCTTCCGCTCAACAACTGGTTTTCATTTTGAAAAAAAGAGAGGTTACAAAAACAGAGAAGTTAGAGAATGCCAGGAACCACACGATTAATCTACTAAACCTCAAAAGACTGTTATGTGCTTACAGAAAAAAGGGGAAAAAAAATCAATCCATAACCTTGATACGGGACCATAATGTAATAGCCAAGACTTATGGGTTTCAATATTATGAGGCTTAAAATAAAATTTTACATGGTTTATATTGTACTTTAATTCTGGAGAAAACAGCTTACAGCATAAATTTATGACAAATACAAGACAAAGACTAAAAAGGTAACCAACCATTTATTTTCTGAAAAAAATGTGCACTGATGTTTTATCAGTTAACAGTTTTTTTATCACTGATCTCCACTGCTTCTAATAACTTAATTATACTTTAAATTAGGAAGCATTAGACACATTTTGATATAAGACTGAGATCAACCCACATCAGTGAATGTACTTTACTTCTTGTTTTTTATGTAGATATTTTATTAACTATTACACTTAAATTTTTTGGATTATTTTTGATATCTTTTCTAGATTTGCTAATTCTTCGCCAGTTTAAACAGCAAATTTGTCCCCCATCCCTATACCAGGGTGGAGCAAGGAGCAGACAGGATGGAGGAGGAGACAGAAGCACCAGAAATCTCCCGTGTGGTTAAGTGGTCCATGGTGGACACTTTCCAATTTTTGGAATATTTTAAGGGTGTATTTAGCCGAGTTCCATAATGTTTTTCGAGTGACAAATCTTATCGGCTTGAATGACTTTAGCATAAAGCAAAATATCAGCTGACCTCCTCCTTTGGGAACCTACCCCAAATGTTGTTCTGAATCAAAAAAGGCCCCTGAATTTGCCATGTACAGGTCTATTATGTAGTATGTTAGAGCTGCCTTCATGTCACATACTTTAATCTGCTGTTGTGGAATCAGAAAATCATGATAATAGATTTTAAGAAGAAGAAGCATGATATGGAGTTCAGCGCTACATAGACTGTTTGGATGCAGAAAACATAACTGCTCTGGCTGGTAGGAAGATTCCTATTGAGCGTCAAAAGAAACATCAAGGGAAAATATGGAGGAACTTGCAAGAAGTGCCCAGGCTATGGCTTTGGCAGAGGAAAATTTGATATCATGCTGGGAAAATATAACTCAATATCTTAAAATAAAAAAAATAACAAGTCACAGATGGCTCTATCTCCAATATAACAATTCGATTTTAAATCATAACCACACAGGGAACCTACATTTTCAAATGATGTTAGATCAAATAAAGGAGATTTGAGAGATTAAAGATAACTTTTATTTTACAAATTATATTAAGTATACACACTAGTAACCACACAAGGCAAAAAAAAAAAATGAAAACTTTTTTTTTCCAAACACAGGGAATTGGGTTATATAAAATAAATATAAAAGACTTATACACTGCACACTTCCAATCAAATCCTCAATAGACCAATTTGTTCGTATAAGATTTGTTCTTTCTGGCACTGACAGCAAGTGGGAATTGAGGCAAATCTCCACAATTGGCCAATGAGCCTTGTTCACGACAAAAATACAGGCCAAACTAACGTTCTGACAGCCCTGTGCGTTTTATTTGTAAAATAGGCATTTAGACTCTAAATTACACTTGTGACTACAAGTTGTAGGCTTCACTAGCTGCACAGTATTAACCCTTTACTAACTACGGCCACCGCTTCATCCTGTACGGTTGTTAAATTAAATCTGATTCCAGTAGCCCAAAAGGCACACAGACCACCGGACTTCTAGCACCCCTTATGAACTAAAAAAGAAAAATGTAAACTGCTTGGTAGAAAGGAAAATAACCAGAATTTTCATGGGACATGAGCTGCAAGTAAGTAAAATGTTTTAAGACAGGAGGAGGGGCAGAATGTGCAGGATTGATGGAGTAGATGTGGCCATCCTAAAAAAAAAAAAACAAAACAAAAAAAAAACACCTTATTTTGCCCCTGGAAAGAAAAAAAGATGGATGCAATTTTGATATTTCTACGTAGCTTGTATGTGTCAGATTTCTTCTTAAGGTCTTCACTAACAGCACAAATGGATTAATATACATTTAGATCAACCAAACAAGGCAATCTTCTTTATTATAATTACTGGTTGAATTGCCCCCCCATTTAATATTTGAGTCTGGCTCTCACACAGTATTGTATTACAGTCTGCAGAATTACCGATCATAAACCTTCTTCATTTTTAATTTGAAAGCATAATTACGTGAAATTTGTTCGTTGTTAGATATATCCTGTATGTGTCAGTTATACAGCCACAAAACGGGACAGAACATCTGCTTTATACAACTGTCCGTGCCCCAACATCTGACCTCACATCCACCACCCCAGGTTAAATGAATAGTTGTATACCATACACAGGTTCGAAAATATGTGCTGCTTCCAACACACACAGTCACAGCCACCTAAACCCCATATTGGTGGTGCCAAATAAATTATTAATATTAAATTATATACCATTTAATTTGGTTCATACTTAAACACCATTGGGTACATCAAAGGGAAAATATGGAAAGTCTATTGTGTAATTGTTTTGCAAATCTTATAAACATACAAACGTATTTAAAATATAAATTTAAATCTATGTGGGTAATTGGCGTTTTTAAGGATTCCTCGCAGCATCAAATCTAAAACCTCCAGATCGCATCCTGTTCTTTTGGTGAGAGCTGTTGGACCCTTGCTCCCAAAATAATGCAATATTTAATACCAATATATAATTTAGCATCTCTCAGCTTCAGAAGTTGGTTCATTTTGAGCAATGTGGCACCCAATTATAATGAAATGATAATCCAGCTAAGCGTGGAGAACATTTCTGCTAACTAGATTTCCCTCTCGGTGACCAGTTTGATTTAGCACCTTGTACTGGTGGTTAGGGTAAACCCAGAAAAAAAAGAAACTTGCCCATTCTCAGAATATTAAGCCAATCACAATTTACCATATATGGTTTACATAAGCATAAGAAAAATAGAGAAACAAAAATAGATTTAGCATGTTATAATATTTATCATGAGGAGCTGCTAGATGTTTTAGGAAGGAGGACAACTGGAGAAATGATGAGGACCAAAGATGTTTCACACTTCAGTAACAACAATTAAATGGAGAGGAAACAGGACAAGACTCAATCGAACTCACCCAGCATTCTCCAACAGACTCATGGTCCTGTTCATCCTATTTGCTCTCATACCAACAGTTAAAAATCAACTGTAATATATTACAGGATCTAGTTGAGAAACATCTGCCTGAGGTAGTTGTGCTACCCGTTATAGCCCTTTGCTGCAATGGTCCCTTCATTTCTAATGGGATGTAAAAACAGGCCAACTGTGTTGGCCTTGTGATATATTTGCATGCATTAAGTTAAAGATTGTGGGTAAAACCCACTATAATACACGTTTCTTTAAGGTCTTGCCGTAGCAAGAAGAGCCCAAACATGCAGTAAACAATATTAGGTGGTTTTAGGAAACTAAAAAAGAATGAAGGAATCACTAATATAGCTATTCAGCATATAGAGTTTTATATGGATTACTTTTTTATTAGGTACGACTGCTTATTAGCACATTGGGTGGCTATAACGCATTAGATTAAGCCTTCAGACATGGTCAAGAGGTTTGATTTTCTATCAATCATTGGAGTGGGAAGGATGGTCTAGGTCAGGGGTAGGCAACCTTCCAGATGTTGTGAACTACATTTCCCTTGATTCTTTGCCAGCATTATGACTGTAAGAGGATTATGGGAGATGTAGTCCACAACATCAGGAGAGCTGAAGGTTGCCTACCCCTGGTCTAGGTGACTAGGACACTGGTGTGATTGTTGGTGACAGATGTGGTAGTTCTAGAATCCTGGAAATAGTTGTAATCCTGGCATTTTTATACTCCACGGTCTCTAGAGGAGGGTGTCAAACTATAGGCCTAGAGTTCAATGGCTAGGTGACAGAAAGATCACAAATGTTTATATTTACCTCTTCTTTACCCGAACAAAATGGTCACTGAGACCAAAATGACAGTGCTGTACACAACAATGCAGGTTAGCATGCCAATGATGTGACATTTTAGGTTACTTTTCCTGCTCAAACACCACAATGAGCCGATTGTTTATGGAAATGCTAAGGATGTCCATTGCTCTAAATATTGTCATTAGTCAGAGTGTCTGGCTGGGTGATTGAGCCCAAGCCATTCTATTCTTAGGACCAAGCAGCATGATAAGGGGCCAGAGTATCTATCTAGTAGATTAGGGTTAAGATAAAAGCTAAAGCACATAACTGAGAGAATGTCCCTTTAAGCGAGTTACTTTCAGTTTTTTTACCCAGTTTTTTCATTCTTGTGTCACTGCTTTAGCCCGTGGCCTTTATTACTGAGCAAGCCAGCGACAGCACAAGCTAAATGTCCTGACTCAAATTCTCTTTTTAAATGAAAAGTCAGACAAAACCTGCTATGTGGCTCACTGCTTATGTCACTTTCTTTGCTTGTCCTCTGGCTCTTTGACTCGAGTCAAACCCTTCCAAACTGCAGACTTTAGCGGTCTATACTGAGTAAAATTTTCAAGAACTGAAAGAATACTTAGAAATCTGGCAACGCGTACTTTTTTATGATATAGAATTCATAATTTAATTATCCTTAAACATAGTAAATTGTGGAGCACATGGCTAGTTTGCATTAATAACAGTGATAACATAAGGTGGAATATAAGCATTTACAAAATGGATCTGAAATTATAGTTTGTTCCAGTTTTGGAACAAAGAGTGGCTTTCTAGAGAACAATAGCACAAAAGCACTTGGTATGTATAGAGCAAAAGCATTTAAAACAATCACTGTTGCTAGACACATCAAACTGTTTTGTGTTCATTACCTATGACACAATAACAATATCATGCAATCTGCAAATCTAGGGGAAAACACTGACCCATCTAACAGGTTTAAAATGTAAAATACATTTTTTTCAAAGCCTTATTTTGCAGTTAAGGAGGGAATCATTAATGTTCAGTGGTTTCAAACACACTCCAAACTCCTATCATGCCCACTGTTATTCTGCCGTCGATAGGCATCAAGAAGTGTGCAGATGTAACACAGGTTAACACTGTAGAGCCTGAAATGGCTCAGAACTGGTAACATCTCAATAATATTATTATTAGTAGTATATTTTTTTGTCTTTAATATTTATATTTACAAAATACCAATACAAAAACAGATGCTATTAGAAAAAACAACTTAAAAAAAGAACAAACAAAAAAAAAATCCAACTCTTCCTTTCTGGCCACGATGGCTGGGAAGGGATTAATGGTTAGGACCAGCAGCAATGGGTTCTGCTCAGTAGTATTTGTGCGTGCCACTTCGAATACATGCCCTCTCTTCTCTCATGGCGGGGGCATCTGCTGACAGCGGGCAGGACTAGGGGGCAGCCGAGCGGCAGCACTCTGTTCTGTTCTGAAGCTGTAGTCATACTGCAGAAAGATAAAGAAAAAGGTGAATTCATCATAAACCTTGTGAAGTGAAAAAAAAAACTTTTTATGGGAAGAACATTATGGGTCATGTGAGTGACACGGTATTCCAGAACTGGAAGAAGTAAGCATTCCATGGTGCAGACATATGTCGCAATACTGCCATCTAGTGGCTCCAAGTTGAATCAAAAGGAAACATTCAGGAATAAAATTATTTGAAATGATTTGATGTGAAACTATTGTATAATAGAACCGGATTCCGTGCAGTCATTATCCTGTCCATCTGCTGCACAGAACTATCATTTGAAGCTCCCGAAAGCCAGGAACACAGACACAATGTTAGATAAACCGTGTTTATACCCTGCAAGGGCAGATAATAAGCATGACGGCAACAATGCCCTGATCAGGCAGTGGGGGAAATGATTTAAAATACCATAGTGCAAATAAAATATACGTTAATCCCATATTACCGGCACAGAACTAATTATAATGCGTTGAACATGCTTGGTGAAAGTTTTCAATTAGTACAAGTGAATAGTCATTTCTTAATAAAGCTCTCCCTGCAAACAGAGCCTACCTTGGCCACTTAAAATATATAATTCACAAAATGAAGTAAAATTAGTGATATTATACTTAACACTCAATATATCTTCCAGTAGTTACTATGTCAAAAGCAGCTTTATTGCCTCAAGAATGTCATAAAAAGCAGCTTTATTCTGGACACATGTATTTATTATGACATGGTATAACCTGTAATTGTTGTCTGCAGAACCCCTTCAAGGAAAGGTCTTGTAAAAAAAGATTCCTTTTTCTTTGAGTTTTAAATACAGTCTTGTATATACTGATGCACTGAAGAGACGTGGGGGTTTGTTTTTTTAGCATTTTTTCCATTAAATTTAGTTTATCTGCACAAACTGTAGGAAGTTTTTGATATTTTGGTTACATCGAGCACCACACTGAAGCGATTCTTTACGGCAATGCTAATGTAGTCCTGCCTATGCTGATGAAGTCGCTCACTACGGACCTTAACTTGCCAAAGGGTTCCTTTGGGTGATTAAGACCAATACATTCTTTTATTTACCACAAGGCGGTACAGAACTTCGCGTGTTTGTAATAGTAGTGTATGTAATTTGCAGTGTATGTAATTCTTTGTAAGAGTAAAACCAAATCACATAGGTTTAGTTTTACTGTACAATATTTTATTAAAATATTATACAATATCTCTGATAATATATATATATATATATATATATATATATATATATATATATATATATACACACCATATTGGCTCGAATGTAGGCCGCACTTTTTCCCCCCACTTTAAGTCTTTAAAGTGGGGGTGCGGCCTATATTCGGGGTCTAGCGCCCGACGCCCGGAACATGCAGTCCCGGGCGCCGGGCAGGCAGCGGGGTTAGGATACAGATCCCCCACAGCGGTGCAGGGGAGCCGTATCCTACTCTCTGATACGCTCAAACAGCCTCCTGGGGGGGGGTGCCGGCACAGGAGGTTGTCTAAGCGCATCGTGCGGATGGTCACCGGCTGCGGAGGTTGTTTACCCGTATCGCCGCAGCCGGTGACCGTCCGCACGATGCGTTTTACCTCTGCCCCCAAGACTTACCAGAGCAGACTCCCGGGTGTCATCCGCTGAGTGCCGGCACCGGAAGTTGTATACGCGTATTGCGTAGATGTCCCCCGCCGGCCCCGCAAGACACCCGGGAGTCTCCTCTGGTAAGTCGGGGGGGGCAGAGTGGCAGCATATCTCGGAGGGGGAGGACAGTGGCAGCATATCTCGGGGGGGGGGAGGACAGTGGCAGCATATCTCGGGGGGGAGGACAGTGGCAGCATATCTCGGGGGGGAGAGACAGAGTGGCAGCATATCTCGGGGGGGGGACAGAGTGGCAGCATGTTTTTTTGGTGCTTTTTTAAAGAAAAAAAGTTTTCTTAAAAAAGCACCAAACTTTTAGGGTGCGGCCTATATACGGGGGCGGCCTATATCCGAGCCAATACGGTATATATATACTTAAATAAGTTTGGCCTAGGAATGTATACCATCTTTCTGGTACTGATCAGCTTTAGTATATTACCTAGATACCTTGACAATTTCTTCAGTTTAAGAAAAAAAAAAATCATCACTCGCCATCCCTTTTGGGAGCTCTTCATTTAAATTAAAATTCCTTTAACAAAAACTTTCCACGCATAATTTTAAAGCTCCACAGTGGATCGACTGGTTATAAATCTCTTCTAGAACTTGGATTTCTTTATTACTCCTGAGGTGAGTTGGCCCCAAAGTGTGAAAGAAAACGCCACAATCAAATATTTATCGGATCGGGAACTCATCCAGAAGAAACTTTTACTCCATCTCAGAACCGAAATGAGCTTAAAAAATCCTGCTGCGTACACAGTACTCAAATCTCCTGTGCAAACAGCAAATTGATTTGTGTTCTATAGATCAATAATGTATTTTAATTCATAACAGTGTGCGTAATTTACTTTGCGATTACGGGAATAAAATACAGCAAGCTTTGAAATTACTAATTATCTTTAGCAATAAAAAAAACTCTAAGGGGGGCATGAGTTTTAAAACTTACGGTGTGAAGAGGTCAAAGGGAGACTTTACACAAATTGCTTAATTATATTACCTTTACCTATAGCAAAATAAAAAGGGGAATATTGACTAAACACGGGGTGTAGATTTGCACGGTGAGATGAATTACACTTAATGTATACATTAAAGCTACATATAGTTTGTGTTATGTTGCAGATTAGTATTATTGCTTTCAAGATATTTGAGTTAAAACACTATTGTAACTTACAGAAGCTTGTATCAGAACAAATCAGTTATAATTTTTTCCATCTTGATGTTATCTACTCTTTTGTTCCTTATGTTTACTGGCAAATTTGTCTTTTCAAGAGTGAATTGGAGCTGCAACTTACTGAATTATTATATTTTTAATTTTTTTCATAGATTGTTTTGCTTTGTTATTCGTGTGCTTCCCACATTAGTGTACTGTCGCCAAAAAGGGCAGTAACGGCCCAAAACTGGCGAAAATGTGCAAGTACACATTTGCTCTCACACATACAATTACATGTGTTCAAACATACACATATAAAAGGGTTTGTTCTCTAAGGACAGTTGATGTGAATTTTCTTCACTATATATTATGAAGAGCCAACCCCAGTTAGCTTCTGCCGCTGGAGGATTTTTGCCAGCCCTGTATGGTGTATACGCGATCTGTGAGATTGATTTCCCCTTATTCAAGTCCCCTTACACACTGAATCATACATTATACAGGGTTGGCTCAGCTGCAGAAACCTCTCAATGCTGGCACTTGATAATGCCCTTTATAATGAATAGTGAAGTGGCAATTAAAACCACAACTTGCCCGCTCTCCCTTTAGTGCATAAACCTCATATTCTCTACTCTTGGCAAATCCTGATCTAGTCTGTACCTGTTTATCTTATCTCATTTAACCCCTTAAGGACAATGAGCAGTCCCTAAACCCATTGAAAACAACGCATTTTGAGCCTGTACATGTACGGGCTTTGTCATTAAGGGGGTAATTAATTAATCTGCATTTCCTACTATTCCATTGTGAGCTCCATGATTTAAACATCATGCATTCTCCGCCTGCTGTTTGTGCTCTACCCCTCGCTTTTGTTTAAAGGTTTTCTTAACAATATTTCAACAATGCCAACAAGATCAAACAAGACATTTTTAAGTAAGAAAAGTAAATGACAGGATGTATTCAGAAGTACACGTTATTGACATAAAAGTCTTCCCACAACAAGATGGTTCATACATGGGAGCTGGCAAAAAGAAATCTCAATCCAAAACCTCCAGAAGCCGAGACAGAATATGCTGCTTAGATGTAACGTTCTTGATAACTTGCTAAAGACACAAATTAGATATGCGTGGCTAACAGCAATTATAATCAAGACGAATATCTCATTATTTGTAGTCTTGAGGGGGAGAGTGAAAAGGGAGAATGTGGTCAAGGAGATAAAGTAAATAATGATTGAAGAGTAAAGAGGTATATTGTGGTGAAATAGATATATACTGTAATCAGTTGCATGCACTTATACAAAGTCTTTGAGTTTGGGAGCCAAAGCATACCCACATCCTAAATTTATATTGTTCTAAACCAGTCCAAGTTTTTTCTGCAGTGGGCAACTTCATCAGAATTGTATACGTGCGAGGGCCGCACTCATTTTTCCCTGTGTGAAAATATGGCCTTTAATAAGATATGCAGATTAAAATAAAGTAAATGACACAAAACCTTTACTTTCCCTCTCACTGATTTCTGGGCCTAGAAAGTTTTGTGACTACAAATTCAGGATTCTGGATAAATAAAAATGAAATAGTTTTATTTATTTTAGGGATACACAGAAATGAAAATTCTGGACCAAAACCGAAAATTCAGGGTTCACTTAGCCGAAACTGAAAATGACCCCCCCCACATACTTTTAATAAAAGTAAGTTGCACACCAAAATTGTACAAAAAAAATTATATATTATGATTGTTAACAGCAATCTCAGGCATATCCAGATTCCAGTATGTACTGGTTGGCTGGGCATTGTACCAGTAATTTTTGTCCAACTTTAGTGTGTAACCACACTTTTATTAAAAGTAACACACCGCAATTGGACAAAAAAAAATCAACAATATGACTTGGCATGATAGAAGTGTGATTGCTAACAACAAACACACTTTTCATACCCAGGCAACCAGTAAATGCTGGAACCTAGGCATGATGGGACTGTGATTGCTGTTAGCAGATTGCTGTTAGCAATCACACTCCTATCATGCCAAGTCAGCCAGTACATGCTGGTACAGGGTGGCTGTAAGTGCAGACCCCATACTGCTGGCAGCATCAATACACAAGGGGGGCAGCTAGCCAGGTTTCAGCATGTACTGGCTGACTTAGCAATCACACTCCTATCATGCTAACAGCAATCACAGTCCCATCATGCCTAGGTTCCAGCACTTACACATCCATGCTATCACACACACACTCATTCATTCATATACTCATTCATTCACACATTCATTCCCTCACAGACATACTCATTCAAACAACCTCCCCCACCCCCTTACCTACTACAGCTCTCTATGCCGCTCACAGACTTCAGCAGGGGGCGTGGCCTCCCTCGTTCTCCCCACAGAGGAGGCAGGACTGGAGCAGAGAATAGACCAACCCACAAGTAAGCGGCAGGGCTTGTAATCCTGGCTGCCGATCTCACGCGGGCCGCACCTCGAGTTCACGCAGGCCGCATTTGGCCCGCGGGCCGCATGTTGGACGCCCCTGTTCTAAACATTGTCTGCTACCTGGGAACACTGTATCCCAGACTGTACATGGCATAATACAGACTACACTTGTGCATTGGGATTTGTACAAATTAAAATGGTAACAAAATTTACCAATTTCGTTAATGCATGTGAATATCTGAAAAGGAGGAACTACAATAAAACCAATGAAATCTAAGCAGAGAGATCCAAATTTTCACATTTCGTTTTTTTCACTCTCATTGTCTCCATACCAACAGCTTCCGTTTTCCATCCTTTTTTTTGTCCACTTCTCCCCGCTATCTGCTCCGTTAACATAACCTCCTGAAGTGCTTCTGCAACAGGGCGGAGACTTGGAGCAAAACAGGGGGATAACCCCTTCCCCCAATAGGAGGAATGGGGTGTAGGCTATCCCAGTTGTGTGTGTCGTAGTTTAGACCTTTTGCGGAAGTATTTCAAGAGGCCAGAATAATGCAGACAGAATTGTGGAGAAAGAGGTGGAGAATCTGCTCCAGGAGGCCTGGAAAACGCAGCAGGTAGCAGACCAAAAGAGTGAGAAACAAGAAGGCGCCAGACAAGATGCAGAGCTGTAGAAATGGACACAGGGACACGGGAGTGGTTGGCTGAGAAGGTAGGGAGACATTGAGACAGCACGAGAGAGTAAATGAGGGTGAAAAATCCCTCTGAATTTCGTCGGAACTGAAAGGGCAGGAAAATTAATTTGTTGTCAGAAAACAAATGGACCAAAAACAAAACATTTTTCCGAATTATTTTTGGTCCATGTCTAATACAGACTATTGTCTTTTTTTCCAACTAAATAATAGTTTACTAATATACAAAGTGATCTCCCCACTGGCACGCAGGACATTAAATAGACACTACAGAATTTAACAAGTATATAACTAGAAACTGCCACAGTAACAGATTTAAAAAAACAAAACGACTTTCTTTAAAACTTTACCATGATAGATCTTCACTTTTAATTACACAGATAGCATAGGACATTTATCTTACCTCCTTCTCAATTTCTGCCAGAGACTTTATTGTTATTCCCAAAAGATCAACCTGCTGCATCTGATAAAGAAAAAAATCTGTTAAATTAGATCATGGAACACTATTCATTGATACATGAATGGAAGGACTGGATATATATTCTTTTGATAATACCTTATGTGAGTTCATGTAATACACACAAATATTTTAAGAATAACATTACTCAAAAGTGGCATCACAGGCATTTGAGGCTTGCAGTTTATCCGGATCTCCACACGAGGGCAGCAAATCCAAACAAATGCATTTCCCTGCAAACGTATCTTTCATTGGGGAACAATACTGCCTCTGGGACCGCTATACTACCACTATACTAAACTTCATCCAACTTATAAAATGCACAGTAACTATTCCAAAAATTGATACACATAAACACAAAATAAGCAATTTTTCATTAACAAGTACTGCAGATGACCTCATCTTTTACATCACTGTCTTTTAATTTTGGCAAACTTTGCTGCAGATTTTTTGCCTGAACGTAATTCACAATGACCATCAGAACAACTAGCTAAATATTTTTGAGTTGAAAAATGGGAAGTGCATTAAAGATGCTACTTTGTCACATGTGATGTTGCTGACCCTTGATTTCTCAGGACCTGCACATAGTTTATTGGTGGTAACTGTGGGATTAGCAATTTCATACAGGAAATTCCTTGCTAAGATCTAGGTATTTTAGCAGTACTTTAGTCCCTATAAGATATTCACAAGGAACACAAAGAGGGATTAGGCGTTCTATTAGGAAAACAAAAGGAGCCCTCTGATGAAAAATATATAAAATATGTGAAAGCCCTGGAGCCCTAACTCAAGAAGATGTTCATAGCCCATGAGAACCAAACAGATGGTGCAAAGACTGGTTTTTAGTGTGTTAAGGCTAAAAATATGATGCACAGATCTGTGCTAGGGCCTTCAGATGGTATGTGTAGCAGTGCAATATAACCCATTATAGCTCAAGGGATCATCTTTACTTCTACAATACTTTTGCATGATATGATGACACTAAGGCTATTTTTCATTCATTAAAATGGAACTACAAAACAATATATCTTTACCCTAAGTAATGAATAAAGAGTGGTGCCAATGAAGAATACAAGGCTGTAAACTATTTTTAACCTAAAATAAACTAGGTTGATGTTAACTTTACACAAACTCTGTACTATACAGCTGTATACCAGGCCATATTTATTTTTGGGTACTGATAACATTTCTCGAGACCAGGACTACTAGGATCTAGAAGATCCAGAAGATGTCAGACAACTACTGGTCCGTTAAATAATGCTACAAGAAGGAGACCATGTGAAGCCAAAGCAAAGAACGTCTAAAAGACAAAAAGTGGTTAAGTCTGTGAGAGGAGAAAGTAAACAAATATAAAAGGATACATAGAAAATCATAAACAATAGTTGAAACGCTATATGTGTAAATATTTGAAAGGGGCTGTTCTACCTACTGCACTAAATGTAACTTTTTGTAACTAAATGAAACATTAAAAACATCAGGCCCAGTGCTGTTGAATTCCCAGACTCTTCCAAATCATATTTAATTTTGTAAAAATTGCCTCATTCATAATATTTCCCAGGAACACTTAAACGCTATCTGGCAAAAACAAAACAGGCACTGATAGGTTGTTGCCATAGAAACGCCATGAAAAGCCCTTGGTTTTGTTGGTTTTTACACAATTAAACCTTCAAGTGAAAGAATAAAATTACAGATCTGAGCAGGTTTATTTGCTTGGCATACCAGAGAGAGCAAATAATGTTTTATCTAAGTGGAAGAGAACCTTCAAAGTGAAACCCTTCTATACAGACATAGCCAAACTCACTCCTATTCAACTCACCGCCTCTGACGCACAAGCAAACTTCTCAGAGATCATGAAGGGCACTCCGTCCATGGCTGTAAAACAAAAAAAAGTACAATGATAAAGATGAACAAAAAAAACACAAATACATGTTTAAAAAAATGACAATACATTTCAACTATGAAAGGATGCTCAAGGTTCTCATAGGATTGCCTCCCTAGAAACAGTTCATACAAGAATAGACAAAATAAGCCAGCACACCTTCATGCTATACTCTGCACATAAATACACAACAGCCCAACACAGCACAAATATAATATACAGCAGATGGCGGATTCTCATGAGATCCCCCATTTCAGGGAATAGACGCCTATATCAAGAGAGGACATCTGAAAATTCTTATGAAGGTGCGCTGGCCTAGTTTCACGTTGGGGGTAATATTTTAATTTCTGAATGTTAATAGCTGTATACAAAGAAAGCACTAGGGTAGTATTATATTAGAATACCATCCAGGGGCGGGCTGGGCCGGGGGGCAGGGGGGGCAATTGCCCCCCAGGCCGCCCTGAATCCGGGCCGATGGGCCGGCCGGATGGCCGGCAGACGGATATTCAACGCAGCCGCTTAGTTTGCGGCTGGATTGAATGCGGCCGTCGTGCCGGTAGCGTACCTGGAAAATCACTGAAGCCACGCCCACCGTCTTCCGCACCGGAAGGACAGGACACAGAAGAAGAGGAAGAATGAAGAGGAGGAGGAAAAGTGACAGTGACAGAAAAAAGGTAGGACAAGATTCAGGAAGAGTGGATAGTGTGTGAGAGTGATGGGTGTTATGCTGAATGTTTGTGAATAAGGGTTTTAGATAGCATGGGTGTGTAAGTGTTGGGCGATAGCATGGCATAGGGAGGCTGTAATCACATTCCTTTCATGCCCAGATTTCAGCATATACTGGCTGCCTAGGCATGAAAGGAGTGTGATTGCTGTTAATTATATATATATATATATATATATATATATATATATATATATATACCGTATTTGCTCGATTATAAGACGACCCTGATTATAAGACGACCCCCCAAAATCTGAATATTAACTTAGGAAAAAAAGAAAAAGCCTGAATATAAGACGACCCTAAAGGAAAAAAGTTTTACCAGTAAATGTTAATTCATGTAAACTATTTTTTTAAATAAAAGCTATGATTGAGAAAAATATTTTTTTTGTTTTTATTTCCTTGTATTTTCCAACCTGTCCCCCAGTTACGCACATCTGCCCCCAGGCTTGCCACACCAATATGGCACTGTGGCCCATGATATGCCTTTTAACCCTCTATATGCCACTGTGCCCCATGGTATGCCTTTTGACCCCCTATGTGCCACTCTGCCTCCAGAAATGCCTTATACCCCTATATCCCATTCTGGCATTTAGGGGGTTAAAATGCATATTATGGGGCAGAGTGGCATATAGGGAGGTATAAGGCATTCCAGGAGGCAGTGGCATTAAGGGAGTTAAAAGGCATTGTATAGAGCACTCTATAAGGCATTTCAGGAGGCAGAGTGCTCTATTAAATGCCCCCTTAACGCCACTCTGCTTCCTGAAATGCCTTATAACTCCCTATAAGCCACTCTGCCCCATAATATGCCTTTTAACCCCCTAAGTGCCAGAGTGGCATATAGGGGTATAAGGCATTCCAGAAATGCCCTATGTCCCCCATTTAACACACACACGCACACACACTTACCGGTGCTTCCAAATTCCTGCTGTATTGCCGGGGCAGCGGGTTGACGTCTCCTTCCGCTGCAGCCGGAAGGAGGTGGAGTTGGCACCGGGGGTGTTGTCTGCGTCCGTCGCGGATACCTTTCCCGGCTGTCAGAGATCAGAGTTCCGGCACCTGTGCTGGGAACTCTGATTTCTGACAGTCGGGGAAGGTATCCGCGACGGACGCAGACAACCCCCGCTGCTAGCCACACCTCCTTCCGGCTGCAGCGGATGTTGTCTACGCGGATCGCGTAGACGTCAACCCGCTGCCCCGGCAATACAGCAGGAAGCACCGGTAAGTAAGTGTGGGGGGGGGGAGACAGGAGGATCCAGGTCCCCTGCAGCGGTGCGGGGGATCTGGATCTTAGTCTCATAATCAGACCTCTATTTGAGGTCTGATTAGAAGACGACCCCGATTAGAAGACGAGGGGTATTTTTCAGAGCATTTGCTCTGAAAAAAACCTCGTCTTATAATCGAGCAAATACGGTATATATATATATATATATATTTACTCACAGAGTCCATTGCACACCATTCCAAATATTCCAAGCCCGGTGCTAGTAACCAGCAGTTTCCATGTAAAACACTTTCAAAAAGAAGGTCAGCACTCCAGGTCTTTAAATAGACAATTTCATTTTATTCAAAGTCAAGTTGACGTTTCAGTCATTACTGACTTTCATCAGGACATATATATATATATATATATATATATATATATATATATATATATATAATTAATATTGTTGATTTTTTTTAGTCTTATTTTGGTGAGTTACTTTTAATAAAGTATTTTAAAGTTTTTGGGTTTTTTTTTTTTGGTTTTGGCCAAGTGAATGCTGAATTTTCAGTTTAGGTCCAGAATTTTCATTTCGGTGCATCCCTACTATATACTAAGCCAGTCACTGACGTAGTAGGCCTACAGCACATCAATGTTTGGCTTAGTATATAGTGATAGGGGTTGTAGTGCAGTATTGTCAGTGTCTGGCTCAATGTATAGTGATAGGCAAGCATTGACGTCAATGTGTGCCTCAGTATATATAATAGTTACGCTGTACCCCTGTCAATGTTTGCCTAACCATAGAAACTATGCAGTTTTAAAGTGTGTGTGGGGGGGGTGCTACATACAGTATATGCCACAGGTGCCAAATACTCTCAGTACGCCCCTGCATCGTGCGGCAGTCAGACCCAATGGCTGTGCCTCAGCTCTTTGTCCCACGTCTTAAAAGGCACAGCCATTGGGCGGTGTGGTGCGTGCACACCGGTCGCTTTGATTTCATTAGGCGCCGGTGGAGTGACTGCCGCACGACAGCCGCTTTCAATGTCGCTCGCAGCCGCTTTGGTGGCGCAATGGGCCAGTTGACTAGACTTGCCCCCCAGGCCTTGGGCTGCCAGCCCTCCCCTGATACCATCTAGCAGGAGAAAAAATGTAGGAGGCTTTATCACTACTTTTTTATATGCCTCTTGTGACCTATTGATGCCTGTCTATAAGTTTAATAATGTATCATTCTTATACAGCTTAGTACAGAAACACATTTTCCATTATTTTAAACATATTGTGTCTTTTAGGACTGTGATACATTCATGTCCAGCAAACATTCTGAGCTTGTAGAAAAGGGAGATCTCAGGAAAAAAAAGCTGGGCAGAGAGATCCAAAGGGCTCTCTCCTGAAGAGGGGACACTTGGGATGTATGAAACTGGTCCTCAGCAAGAATATACAAACTTGCTTTAAGCAAAAAATACAAAAGAAAACGCCGCAGCAGTTGAACATTGGGAATAAATAAAATGGGTCCTCAGCAGGAATATACAAACTGGAGCCCAGGCGATAGAAGACAAGAATTGCACAAGCTGGCAACTGTTCACATGGTAACAATATACAAATCGACAGCAGATGGATTCGCACATACAGCGGTTGCCTGGAAAAATATTTCAAAAAGATTTTCTGTAGATACTAGCGTTGAAAGCACACGCACACTGTGCATTAGCAGCGTTTCTCTCTCTCTCTCCCCGCTAATACATTGTGCTGTTCTGCAGGTGACAATGCTGCAGACCCAGATAGAATACACAGAGGGGGTTCTCCCTCTCAGCTGTGATACGGAGAAAGGCTCAGTATTACGAGTGCCTGTCAGCCGTGAGTTAGGACAATGCTTCTTGTAACGAGCTCTCTCTGTGTCACCTGCAGTCATTAAAACAGAAACCACTTCATCTGGGCGTTCTGCCACTGTACGGAGTACAGAACACAAAACCATGCCAAAGGCTCAGCAGTGTAATTAGCATCCTCCTAAACAAACGAGTTTCCACACAGCTGTAATTAAGCAGGCCTGTAATTAAGTATATGCCCTGTATCATACAGATCATGGTTAAAAACAGCTTGAAGAATGAATGCATTGTTAACCTGATAAGCCCCGAATGGAGATGTCAGGTATACAGAAAGCAAAAAAAAAAATCTACCATAAATAATAGCGCTACTTATGCATATTTGACGTTGTTTGCGATACTAATATTCTAGTAAGATACGTAGAAGCAGTTCTATATATTATAATCCTCCACAAAAAAAAGAATCATTAAAAAAAGGAACAGAAAGAGCTGCGTATGAAACAGATTTTATTAATAATATTTTTTTCTAAATGCAAGCATAAGAATTCTGATATTCTGAAAGAAAAAAAAACAGTCAACACAATGTAAAGATAAAATAAACGCAACAAAAATGAAAAACGCGGAAGTGAAAAGTGTTTTGGGGGGGTTTTTTTGTATCAGGAATCACACATAAGAGAAAAAGAAGGAATAAAATGTCTGATTTCATACTGTTTTAGTACCACAGACAAAATGGGTATATTAGAGACTGCAGAATTAAACCGAACAAAAGGAAGGAATTGGTACTAATCTGAATACTGGGGCAGGCATGCCTCATTGGCAGTCAATTAATTAACTGTTCATTCACTGGGAGAATGGAAAGTAAAATATATAGCTTTAATTTAGCATTTTTTTTTACAAAATTATCATCTCGCCAAATGAACTTTTTAAAATATGTAAGTAATTAAAATAAATTTTTCATATATTATTTAAAAACAAACTGTAAAATCAGGCACTACAAATACTGCTTTAAGCCATAGTATTGTCTATACAGTAAACATGTCTTAAGATTTTCTGCTTTTATACGTTTAATGAACACAACAGTCCTCCTTTAGAAAAGATAGAATGTAAATAAAAATGAGACATTTTGTTTTAAACCAATCTTGTTTGGAACCACCATTTGTTTTGAAAAATGTATATAATAAATCATATAATTCCTTTACTGTGTTTAACGTTTCTTGGGTTTTTGGTCCTTTTTGCTTTCATTGCAAATGTTGACTAAATGGGTTCAGGAAAATGGTGAAGTATGAAAGAATGTTCTAATTGCACAGTTAGGCATTGCTGATACTTTTCCTATTAGGCTTTCACTTGGAGTACCAGCGTTGTTTGCTTGTTAAACCACCGTCAACCTGAGACAAATTTAATCATGCTTTTGTTGAGTATATTTACCCATAATACTACAAATGGAATGTTAAGTATGAAAATTAGTTACCAGACCACTTTCTGTAATACAGTATTTTGTACATCAATATTAGCATTTAATGGCTCAGACACAGTAAAGAGCTCTCAAATGCTGAAAAAAGTTTTAAAAAATATACTTTGATGGGCCTCAAAGCAGCATATGGCCTACAGATAAGAAATAATTTACTCCCAACTAGCATATTTCCTCTGCTTAACACCACAACTGTTACTAAGTCCAGTCTCATAGATATGATTACACGGGCAAGGATATCTGGTCCTCATGTGTGGTCTAACATGTCTTTTGTGTCAGTCTAAGAGAAGGAGATAATCCACCATCATTTTGTTGGGTCTTCCCATTATTTTTTCCATTGGAAATTCTCAGAAAAATGTTATATCATTTCAATCACATATAGCATATGGTAAAGGGCAAGTTGAGCATTTCCAGAAGCACACTCTGCATGTTGATATCTTTGTATCTTTCATACATATCATGATGGAATTCACTATCCCTAAATATAAGATGATGTAAGAAGAAGAAAGATGGAGATTTACCCCATCTCAAGCTCTGTTCATACATAATGTTTAACACCTGGCTAGCGTCCCCAAATCACAGCAGAGATCCACTGCTGAAAGACCACACAAATATATTGTCTTATTGTATTAAATCATAGAATGAACAGGTATTGGTATTGGGGAGGTGCAGACCTTTGAAGGTTGTTGAAACTGCATTCCTAAAACATGGTATTACTCAATAAATACAATAATTCAACTGTGTTACTATCACCAAAGTGACATGACGTTGAGAGTTTTCAGATTATACTATTAGAAATACAATACAGCTGTTGGTGGTACAGCTCTATGGAGAGACCACACATCAGAGCTGAACAGAGATAGAGAGAGAGATAGAGAGCAGTGCATTCTCAATCAGCTGATTAGATGAGGACAAATAATAATTTGACTGTTCTTGCAAACTCTTCTTGCTGCATATTGCATCTAATGATGGACGGTGTAATAGATACCAGTAAAACAGATGGTCTCCTGCTGGTCTTTGAGCACTTAATGGGCTTGTGCCTTAATTGCATTATAAACCAGTGGTATAGTGTTCAATGTACAGCTTTCTGCTTCTTAAATGTAAAGGGTATTCATAGGCATCACGTGACCTGAAAGTAGTAGGGAAGTCATCTGTAAGCCTGTGCTCAAATCAAACATATCCCAGGTCTTGTGTACATACATACATACATACACACACACACACACTTTCAAAGAACAGCTTCAATGACTCTTGTTCTTTTACCCATTACCTTATTTGTTTAGAAATTGTCTGATCTCACATAAATGATTAATATCATACCCTCACATTTATTGATGTGGTTTCAGGAGATTTTTCTATTTAATTCAAAACAACAAGGCATAGGGATGTTGCGTTATATAAAGATCAAACCCATACTCTGAGGCTGCAAATGCCATAGGCATGACAGCATATAACCTCGACAGAAAGACGGTTAATATTCGTTGAAGACTCTGAGTCACTAACCGGTGGAGTATTCTTTAGATTCGTATAGGGTTAAACTTTAACGTTAAAAAGTATTATTTAGAGCATTGAAAGGTTCCTCATAGGCTTTTACAGAACAGAAATAAAAATGCTATTTGAGCGCTGTTCATCCAAACCAAATTCCGGGCACTCCTTTGCAAGCAACTTTTTCTAGGCTCTTATCTCCAGTAAGAGAAATGAGATGTAATGTAACGTTTTAATCTGCTCAAGTTTTAATGTCACAGATGTGCCTCCCATATTTCAAAACTTAAGCACTATCATAAGAGTAAACATTTTTTCAAGCTTAAGCAAACATTACTTATGTTAAAAGTAAAGTTTGCACAATCACTAGTTTAAGTGTGAGTAAAAAAAAGCTGCATTATCATATCACTGATAACTAACTTACAGTATAGACAGCCGCTATGTTTACTGGATCCTCATGTCCATATTTTATGGACCTAGTGTCGCCAAAATTTAATTTACTTCAATGAGGATATAATACAAAAAAAAAAATTTGGCGTTATTGTGGTCCCCTAAATAATAAGACAGTAACAGCGCACCCCACATAGCTGATTTAGCGTGTTTTATTTTATTTTCCATATAGAATTTACTACCTCTCCTCTCAACACATGTATATACCATACCGGAACAGCAGAAAAACGTAATTAACTACTCAACTGTTTCTAAAGTCCCAACCTAGACAAAAAAATTCATTATGAAGAAATATTAAAGAGGTTCGCAAGAAATATGCAAGCGATGTGACCCGGAATACTAAATCGAAGCTTAATTACCCAGAGAGTTACAGTGAGAGCACACAAAATGATTGCGTATACGTGCAACTATATAGATATAAAAGAAACCAAAACACAGCCAAACCTAGAAAATTCTGCATACGCTCATGTGAACGTAATGCTACTATGTTATGTACGCATATCATATCCATATAGAAGCTAAAGCACATGTTCTTCAGCTAAATAAGACTTCACTTCAATTAGTTCAGCAAAAGACGGAGCCTGCAAAGTGCAATATTTCTTTTGGTGTCTGAGATTACGCTGCCTCCAAGATCATAATTACATGGTTTTATTAATGTCTCTGGTGTTTGTATGTTTGTCCTCTTGTGATTTAAGAAGTACGAGCTGAAGACAAAAGGAATAGGGAAGGGACAGCGAGAGAGAAAACAAAACAAAGACAAGGTGAAAGGGAAAGAAAATGTTAGGAAAAGGGGTTTGGGTAGGAAAAAGGGTAAACAAAAATATAGGTATGGAAAATATAGGTAAGGGTGATTTATAAAATTGACGCACAATCAAAAAATGTGATGGTGTTAATGTATAAATAGTAGACTTGGCACCAGCAGGAAGTTTGAGTTCATTTTAGTGTTCAGGGGGAAAAATTCTTTCTTTTGCAAGATATTCATCCAACTTTGGTCCGTCGGGGGTTGCCATGGAAACAAGAAATAAACGTGTAGATGGCGAGATTCTCCTCCTCTTAGTGTAGTTAAAATGGCGGCCGCGGCGGCATACAAATGAATGAAGATTTTCATATTGCGCGTATTTGTGTTTAGTTTCTTTCTCCCAATGTTGCATTTGTTCATTCGTTCTTCAAACGAACAAAACGGTAAAATTCGGCACGAAAATGCATTAGTATGAAAATGAATGTGGAAGTCTAAAAAATAGCATCACTACACCAAAAAGCAAAAACAAGACTCAGAATCACATTAAATAGGAGACCTAATGAGTAAAAAAATAAAAGTTCAGGAATTGTGTGCCCCAAAACCAACAATTGTTGGTAAAACCGGAAAGATGTATCTACATCCAAAAATGGTCTAATATGGTACCACGTAAATTAACCGCTGGTGTTTGTCATACTGAATCGTACAGGATAACACTAAGCAGTTTATGATCGTTTTCATACCAAAAAATATTTCACGTTTATGGGAAGAAAAAAAAATGATACAGGTAAAAAGGCATTATCGGCCCCATGGAACTAACAATCTGAGAAACCAATTTAATCAGTAAACAAAACTCCACTAATTAATCCTGCTAATTAACAAATTCCATTAGCACTGGCCCCAATAAAATAACAGCTCAACATGCTCAAATGTTCAATTGTCTGGCATTGCAGCTATTAGGATAATTGAGCCTTGTAATTAAGATAATACTCAGTCCCCGAAGCCAATTAACAAGACAACAATTAGTCCCGTTCGTTAATGCAAATCAAAGATTTTTCTCTTTATTAACAGAGCAGTTGCAGAGCCCAGGAGAAAAAAAGCCAAAGTGTTTGCACTGATCTACAGAAAGGTTACAATATTCAGCGATTAATACAGACCTTGTCTCAGTGTAATTAGTTATGATCAATGGCAGGAGGAACACATCTGTCTAATTTTATGGACTTCACCCCTCAAAGTCACTGGTGGTTTGATCACATGCACAAACCAAAAGCAATGCGATCTAATGGGCTCTATTTCAATGTAATCTTGTGTGTGAGCAAATACATGATTTTTTTTTGATTTTTTTTTATAGAAAAAGCTTATTTGTCGGTAAAATTGTCTTAAAATATGCGTTGACTCATCATAAAAAATACCCTGCCAATGTTATTTCTACAGTAACTTCTGTCCATGTTTTCAGTTCAAGGCACGGCTGAATAAATTTGTTTAGAAGTTAGGAGCTAGACAAACCTGGAAGCCAGCACAACATTTTTGTAGGTGCCAGAGAGAGGGTACACCCAGGGCCGGCCCAAGACATAATGCCGCCTGGGGCGAAGTTTAAAACGCCAACACCAGGGGTCATTATCTACCCTTCCTCTCCCTCCCTCCCTATTATCTACCCTTCCTCTCCCCCTATTATCTACCCTACCCCCCCTTTGTACTTCACTTACCTTTCAGCAGTCCTGCGGCAAGTCTCCCTGTTCTGGCACGGTGCGCGCTGCATTACTGCTGAGCGGCGGAAATGACGTCATATTCCAGCGCTCAGCATTACAAGCCGGCACCGAGGCCGAGCTAGAGGGCTCGCGGAGGAGAGAGAGGGGCGCCGAGCAGGTACTGACAACTTGGTAAGCGAAAACCACTTGGCACCCCGCTTTAAAAAAAAAAAAAAAAAAAAAAAAAGGCGCTTGCCACCTCTTCAAAAGTGCCACCTGGGGCAATTGCCCCACTCTGCTCCATGGTAGGGCCGGCCCTGGGTACACCCAGTAAGTTCAATTCAAAATCAAAAAAAGTAACGAGCCAGATCTAAAGTTCTAGGAGCCTGGTTCCTGGGATTTGTCAAGCCCTGTTCTAAAGCACTTCAATACACAGATTGTGACATTCAAACCTTCCCAACTATTTCTGCCAGTGATGTTTAAAAAAAAAAAAACAAAAAAAAAAAACACACCGAAGCGTTGCAACGAATTGAAGAGGTACGGGAAGAAAATTTGACTTTATATCCTTAATGGGTAAGCTTGCAAGAAGAAGGCCCCTTTCCTTCTGCATCAATATGTCTTAATGAGCGTTAATATTATTGTTAAATTTAAAAACTTGAAATATTTTTATTGTGCCCTCTTGTAACAGTGCTATAGAATCTGCTGGCGCTATATATAAAAGTAACCCCAACAAGTCTCTGTCAAAACAGCATGCTGCTAGGTCAGTCCTAAACCCAACCACCAAAAAGAACTGAATGAGGAAATGAATGCTTGTGAATGAGTAAATGAAAGAATGTGTGTGTGTGTGTGATAGCATGGATGTGTAAGTGGGGGTCATGGCACAGGGAGGCTGTAAGTGATGTGCAGACCCCATCCTGCACATCCTAGAGGTCCGCACATGCACAGGTACTCACGGTCTTTCGAATGCATGGGTATCATTGTCACAAGGACATAATTTGCTTCAATGAACCCTAAACTATTTATCTAGCTTCTCCCCATTATTCATGTGTTATCTGATCCTGTAACCACTGCTCATTAAGCCTCCCCTGTCACCATATCCACTCCATAAAGTATTAATATAATCTAGCTAACAGCCCCATTAAAACATATTTAAGTAATTTTAAATCATAAATCTCTCTAATCTCCTTATAATGGGCGATATACTGTATTTTAGCACTAATTTGACACAAGAAATAAAAAAAAAGACATCTATTAAGCCACTTAGTCTTTTAGAACAAAACAATGTAACTACTTCAAGACCAAACAAGTGGAATATTTATTTCTTTTTAAAAAGGTATAAAACCAGTTAAATTCCTACTTATAATTATATAAACCTGTCATTTTATGCTTTGAAAAAACACTTTGCATTCAGAGCTGGACCACAATTACCCCTTAATGTTTGACTTATCAAATCCATGTTTCTAGTAGCCAAGTTAGCCAGGCTGACCCATCTGCCTCTGGGTATATACCAAACTATACCTATTTACAGACAATAGCCGGATCTCACAATAAGTTGGCCCCAGAATAAGCAAGGTGATGAAAAACATAACAAAATAGTTGAATAGTGCCCTATCCAGACCAGTTATTTATGGACTAAATGGAGAAATAAAAAGCTAATTGGAATGGCAAGCCAAATTCAGTCGCCAGTTAAGGATCTGGCGTTTGGACAAGTCAATTACTGAACAAAGAGAATGCTTAATTCTCCAAACAATGAGTAAATCCATTTATTGACAATTGCGATGTGGGCAAAACGCCATTTGTCATCTAGAAGATATCAGTTCTTCTCCGTCTAACAGTGAATAGGTGAAGTCAAACATCAAGCTTACAATTTAGAGGAATCTATTGCCATAAAAGCTTTTAGCAAAACAAATGTATTAAAATAACAAGTCTATGTATTAGGTTTGGAGATATTTTGTTGAATGCATCTCTTGCAAGAAAAATAGGTGGTGGATCCGAAAAGGGGCAATTAATGTATTTGCAAGGGGGAAGCCACAGAAATATGCATTAAAGTGACCATGATGGCTGAAATGTCCCTTTAACGTGACTATTTTTCAGTAAAAAAAGGTTACCTCAGCCAATTTAGCAAGAAATAACTTAATGTGAAAAATCCTTTGGCTATGAAAATCACAAAAACATTGTTTAAGCCCTTTGGAATCAGACAGGTTTTTAATTTTATACCCTTCGTTTTAACATTTTTGCGGTGTGGTAGG
Source organism: Sceloporus occidentalis (assembly GCA_023333645.1). Lineage (NCBI taxonomy): Eukaryota > Metazoa > Chordata > Lepidosauria > Squamata > Phrynosomatidae > Sceloporus > Sceloporus occidentalis. The sequence continues at coordinate 3,816,609 of JALMGF010000087.1, read as the reverse complement.
CGTAATTTTCTTACTTGTCATTTGCTGTACGCATTTGAGACATCTTTGAAGCCGGCAAATTCTATTTACCTCCATCAAACCACTGAAGGGTATTTCAAATGGCGGTATTGTTTGGTATTTTAACTCTTTCTATGCATCAATTCTACCACCGATCTTTGTCAAAGTCTGTGGTAGTAATCTTTTTTTAACATTGAGGCTTTTCAGCAACCCCAGCTGAGTGAAGAAAGTGATCATTGATACATTAGAGTTTTCAGGGTATCTCCCATAAAAATATGGCTCTGTTTGACCAAGTGAAGTACTGGGAGCCTGGCACCGCCTTACATCTTAAGCGTCTTAAGAAATTTTTTATTCTAAGACAAAAAATATACATGGATGCATAGCACATATGCTGGTTGTATGTACTGAACATACCACAGTGGATCCATTCTCCTTAAATCAGGACCCATAAGAAGGAAAGAAAAGAGGTCATACCAACATTTATATAGGAGGACACCATGAGATGAAGAATGGGGATTTGTTGGTCCACTGTAGTACTTGTTGAAGAGTTTAGCACAGGATCACTTACCGTCACATTTTCATCAGGAACACTAAATCGTGAGAGCCATTAATTGGCATATTGGCCAAAAATGGCATTACTGCCAAAATAAAAACAGATCAAAATAATCCACCTCCATCCAGGGGCGGGCTGGGCCAGGGGGGGGTCAATTGCTCCCTCAGGGGTGCCTAAATCTAATCTAAACAGCCGCTGCACAAGGCCGGATTAAATATGCGTGATTGAGGGAATGAATGAGTATTGGTGAATGAATATCAGTGAATGAATGGGTATCAGTGAATGAGGGAATGAAAGAATGTGTGTGATAGCATGGATGTGTAAGTGGGGGGGGGCATGGAACAGGGAGGCTGTGATGTGCAGACCCCATCCTGAACATCCTGGGGCCATTACATTACTTTCTTTCTTTTAAGAGGAAGAGTCTTAATTACCGTATTTGCTCAATTATAAAAGACAATGTTTTTTTCCAGAGCAAATGCTCTGAAAAAAACCCCTCGTCTTATAATCAGGGTCGTCTTATAATCAGACCTCAAATAGGTCTGACTATGCGACTAAGATCCAGATCCCCCGCAGCGATGCAGGGGACCCGGATCCTCCTGTGTTATGACCCCCCCCCCAACTTACCGGTGCTTCCGAGTCCCCGGTGCTTAGTCCGGGCAGCGTGTAGAGCTCTACGCGATTTGCGTAGACAACTTCCGCTCAAGCGGAAGTTGTCTACGCGAATCACGTTGAGCTCTACACGCTGCCCGGACTAAGCACCGGGGACTCAGAAGCAACGGTAAGTTTGGAGGAGGGAGTGTTAAATGGGGGCATAAGGCATTTCTGGAGGCAGAGTGCTCTGTGAAATGCCTTTTAACCCCCTTAATGCCACTCTGCCTCCAGAAATGCCTTTTAACCCTCTATATGTCACTCTGCCTCCTGAAATGCCTTATACCTCCCTATATGCCACTCTGCCCCATAATATGCCTTTTAACCCCCTAAATGCCAGAGTGGCATATAGGGGTATAAGGCAATTCTGGCACATAGGGGGTCAAAAGGCATATCATGGGGCACAGTGGCATATAGGGGGTATAAGGCATTTCTGGGGCAGAGTGGCAAGCCTGGGGGCAGATGTGCATAACTGGGGGGGCAGGTTGTAAAAAAAAGGAAATAAAAAACAAAATAATTTTCTCAATCATAGCTTTTATTAACAAACAAATTGTTCACATAGTTTACATGAATTAACATTTACTGGTAAAACTTTTTTCCTATAGGGTCGTCTTATATTCAGGCATATAAGAACATCTCTGGACGTCAAAGTTGTTGGTGCACAGGGTCTCCAAAGAAGATTTTATGGTGTGTAGATTTAACATTGTTTCAAAGGGTAAAGTTGAGAAAAAAATGACTGTTCCTCTGAACATGACTGAGATAAAAGCAGGTGCACCCCACTTGGCAGACAATAGAGGGAGTACCATTTGAGTGAAAAGTAAAGCGGTAATGACTGACGCACATAATCCAATGAAACAGACAGTGTCTACGCTTAGCCCACAGACTCACCATATGCCTATTTACATACCAGGGAGGTCAAGTGCATCGAAGATAACAGAATAAGTTAGAAAATTATAGACTATTACTCAAGGCAACTATGGAGATCAAGTCAGTCAGAGAAGAGTTGATTTTCATCTTAAATATGTATTGAAAAAATGGGGCTTTCTGAATTTGGAAACCATTAAAACAAAGAAACAATAGAGTTGTCTGTCGCCATATAAATTACCTTTACCAAAAGTACAAGTGGAGGTCTTTTACTGTATTGCTGGCCCCTCGTGTTATACTGTTGAGTAGTTAAATGACTGGAGGTCTCTTTAACACACAGATTTTTACTATGAAACATAAGGGCCCTCTCATCTTCCTAATTCTCCTGAGCAGTAAATTAAATGGAGTTTCGCTTCAATCTTTACAAAAATGGCCTAACTCCTGAAACAGCACAGAGCTTTGTGTTGCTTCACAAAAGGAGAAAAATGGGTTTAATCTTTCTTTGTCAGAGAAGAAAACGAAACAGGGAAAGAAAGGTTCCGACAAATGTAAAAGCAGATTAAATTAAACGTTGATACAAACAGTAAGATAAGAAATCTCCCCCCCAAAAAAAATTAATTTGGTGCAAAATATCTCTGGAGGAATAAAAAGAAAAAAAAAATTGTTATAATTTTGCATAATCAGCGTGTGCCATCTGGAACAATTAACAAGCGTTCCATAGAAATCTGAGAGCGGTTCACATTATATTAAGGATATGGAATTATACAAGTAATAAATCCTTGTGAAATCCAAAAAAAGAAAGCTATTTTCTCTGGCTTGTCAGAGCCATTTTCTCTTTGAATACAGGAGAACACTTGATAAAGAAATTAATATTATGCAAATGACATCTTGCATTTAAAATTCGCAATGATGGCACAGGTTTTAGTGCGGACGCTGTGTGCTTTCCTCATGTTTAATTCATCCGCAAGTTCACCTGTCAGTTTGCAATCAGCGATATGGAGAAGCGTTCACAAACAGCAGAGAGCAGGGATTTAATTGGAAAACTCTGCTGCATCTTTCAATTATTAGGAGTAAATTAAAAGCAGATGCAGGCAGCGTATTAAGGATTTCCGAAGAGGACGCGGGAATCACAGATTCATTGTTGTTGATCCGTTGCTGCGGATATAGAAACGCGAGACAATTTGGGATGCAAAATCTGTGCAATCTGGCGATTGCCAAAGAAAACTTAATATTAATCCCCCATAGGCTGGGGAAAAGGCTAAACAGATAAATAATACAGCCATTTGTATTAAAGTGTATTAGACCTTCATGGGAGTTCTGTAAGCTAAATCTTGAGTCATGCTCTATTTCACCATAAAGAAAAGTGCTCTCACTAACAGCAAAATATGTAACTATTATCTTACCATACCACGGTATTCAATGGTGCCGAGGTCAGCGGTCTGTGCGGGCCACCCGAGTTCCCCCTCAACAAACTTGGCAAACCATGTCTTTACCAACTTTGCTTTGTGCACAGGTGCGCACTCATGCTGGAACATAAAAGGGCCTTCCCCAAACTGGTGCCACAAAGCGTACAATAGTCTAAAAACGTCATTGTATGCTGTAACATTAACATTACCCTTCATTAAAAAACAAGAGGGCCCAATTCCTGAAAAATTGCCCCAGACAATTATACCTCCTTCACCAAACTTTACAGCAAACACCATGCATAGGTTGCATTGGCGATGTGCTTTACAAAACTTCAGCCGATGCTTAGTTATCTTCGGCTTGTGTGCAGCTGCTTGACCATGAAAACCCATTTCATGAAGCTCCTCATGGACAGTGCTTGTGCAAACGTGGCATCCTATAACAATGCCACGTTTAAAGTCACTGCTCTCTTCAGTAGGAACCATTCTACTGCCAATGTACATCCATGGATATGGCTGCATATGTGCTTTAAGCAGAATGCTTATGCAGCCTTTAAGTTCATTAAAAAAATATAGTCATTTGATTATGTAATGGCTACTACAAAATACTGACACTGTTACTTAATATTTTGCAGTAAAGGTTGAGTATTTTTAACCTTAAAAGAACCACTTACTAATTAAATGATGTGGGGTTTTTTGTTCTTTTTAGACATATGAGGTTTCATGAAGTCTTAAAGATCCAGATCTACTCCTCTTTTGTGGGCACTGAAGAATACAGTTTCATGGTTGTTAAAAGGGACAGAACAAAGGTGAGAATAACCATGGACAGGGTTGTTATTAACCTGTTATTAAAAGGTTGTTATTAAATAAAGAGCTAGAAAATAAACTTGAATGTAGTGAAGATATCCCGCGGTGCTGGGCAGTCTTGCAGGTCGACGGGAGAAGAAATAGTAGTAGTAGGAATGAACAAAACACTTACAGAGGCTACCTAATGCTAATGTTATTGGCAAAGCTTTCTTCTAATATAGGTTCCATAATATTCAAGCACATCTAAATATAAAAATAATTAAAAAAAAAAAGATCTGAAATTTTACTCTGGGGGTTAATTATTGACCTGACCCATTATACTGCAGCAACCGTGTAACAAATGAAAAGCAAGTATTACCATTGAAGGTTTTTAACCCCTTCATGACAATGGCTGATTTTATTTTTTTGTACCCTCGTGACAATGGCTGTTTTAACATTTCTGTGGTGCTCGTGTTTAGCTGTAATTTTCTTCTCTTTCATTTACTGAACAAGTTAATATATTGGGGCTTTTTTCAGGACAAGAAGGGCTTTCTTTATATACCAGATCACTTCGTACACCCGTTTAAAGTCATGACGTGTCTGTCACGTCAATTGTCATAAAGGGGTTAACAAGATTTTTGTTTTTGAGTTCAAATACAATCTACATATGAAATAAAATACCCTGCTTAGAAGCAAACTACATTCCCAATAGAAGACTGTGTACTTATTGAAAATTACATATGCATAATCCTTAATAAACCCTAATAAATTAGAATTATAGTGTTGTAGAAATAATACACTGTAATTCCTCTTGATTTTTTAAATTATACAAACACATGTGAACAGCACCCTTCGCATGTTCCATATACAAACTGTTTTAAGTCTAAATGTCCAAGCACTTGGAACTATAGGAGCTATCACAAACATTTCCCAGTGACCAAACCTTACTCTATTAAGCAGTGGGAGATTATGGAGTTTGTTGTCCCCATGAAGTCACAGAGGGACAGTTAACAGTTAGTCCAAGGCTTTGCACATAGGCTGGAGTCCTAAAGCACTTTATGAAAAATGGCCAACAGTCACTAACTAATACCGGTCTCGGAAACACTTTCATTTTAAATAAAAAAACTGGATATTGGCATATTAGGCCAAGAGAAAAAAAAATGGTAGGTTAACATGTTTTCCAGCGCTGGCCCAATAAACACTCAATTTTAGGTATGATTTTCCAATTCTTAAATTTGTTATAGACTCATCTAACATCCCAGGGGGGGGGGGGGGGACAGCTACCTGTTTTGCTAATGCAATGCAGTAAATAAAGGACACCGTTTTTGTTCTGATTTTAGAGTTTTATAAAACACTTGCTGAATTGTATGAAAAATACGGCTGGTGATTTAGAATTCTCACATTTGGTTTGTATTTGTATTGTAGTCACACGTACAAGTCCTCTCTCCTAAGCTTAATTTTAAAATGCACATAGTGATCAACCAAGACGGACACTTATTCCTCTAAAACATCAGGTTCTGGAAAAAAGGCCATCAGTATTGTGTCTAACTTATTAAATACCAAAAGGACCAACTAGTTCTTTTTGCTTATATTCCCATGCCAAAATCTCTATCCACAGCTATGTGTCCACAAAGAAAATAACAATGTGTATTTATCCCGATGAAGCATCAGCAACATCTTTCTCAACGACGTATAACAATACCCACGAAAGATATTAAAATGTAAAGCACCACGGCATATTAGTCTGGTGCTATGACCCACTAACAAGTACAGAATAAAATGCTTGCAAAGCAATAGTCACCAAACCAGCACCAAAGGCTGATTCCTTTAACCTTTCCCTTCAAGAAAAGTCACCCACACTCATTTCTCAGAAGATTGGCCCAAAAAAATAAATAAGATTTTCTTTTCAAACGGTTTGGAGATAACATAATCCAACCGCTATCCCCTACAAAATTCGTTCTCCGCACACAAACAATATATATGGATTACAATCTGTATTCTGACAGATAGTCTGTCTTCCCCAGCAATGTCTGGACAATAAAATCATTTGTAATAAAATTTACACTGCTAACTTAGATAAAACACTACACCCGTTCCTTACAAGTCCACCAATGCTCTGTCAGCAAATGTAAACTTTGAAGAACATACAACTGTGAAGGATTCCAAATGGATCATAACACACACACACAATGTCACTCGCAGTTGTGTTGTGGGTTTGTGTTATTACGTTTTATTTACCATATAAATACAGATCACCGGCTATGGTAAACATACAGAAGTAAACTGTAAACATACAGAAGTAAACTGTAAACATAAAAAGTAAACTATTGAGATGCTCACCTGATATTGCATATAAATTGGACTGCTGATTCTCAAAGTCCGGTCTTGTGTTATTTCTACCCCGAAATGTTGCAGGAAGCGTTAAAGAGATGTGTCTAGGAAAGAAAAAAAAAGTGAGGCATTAAACTGTTAAGCATTTAAAGTGTATTAAAAGTTGAGCCTCTATGAATAAAATAAGAAAACCCTTCAGCGGACAATTGTTGCCATGGCAATTACTTTATCACATGAGACCACTATGGAATGACTGTGATGTCACACTGCAGCGAGACATAATTATATACACACAGTTATAGTATAAGAAGATTAATATTAGGTTGTCAGTTGCTTACTGGAGACAAACCAGGCCACATTAACACTTAAAATACTGGGAGATCATTAAATGCCATTCATTACAAGTTCTTATGTGTCATTACCTCGCTAGACCCATCACAAGAGCAGTTTTAACTGTATGACATTATAAAAAAAAAAAAAAAAAAAAAAAAAAAATCAAACATTTTAAATGATACATATATGTTATCTAATGTTTCCTGTTTTTTTTAAAATGTACCTGTTATTATCACAACTAAGCCCGAGAACTCAATGCTCAATGTAGTACTACAGGGCCCTAATAATTAAATTCAGTTTTATGCCAAACTAGGGGTCACACCTGGCCTACCGATGGCCAGTAGTAGCCATAATCCTGTATTGTTTTATCATTGCAATCGCCTTCTTAAAAACACAACAATTGGGTGGTTCTAACTAACCAAACAAGGCCAATCGGAGCAACAGGAACACGTCAGGTGACATTATGTGACCCAGAGCGATGATGTGTGTGACAGAGCGGGTATGTTTTAGAGTGAGTGTGTACCTGAGTGTGTTAAAGTGAAGGCATGTATTAGTGTGTGTGCGTTAGTGTGTATGTTATGGTGGGGCATTCACCTGTTCTTGCCCCCCAGGCCAGAAGGTGCTAGGATTGTATCTCCAATTATGTAGTTGTAAGCAAATTATGTGTGAATGAATCTTCTTTGGCATTTTGTTATTCCTTTACCTTCTTGTCTGGTGTATTATTAATATCGCACCACCAGGGGGCAATGCAGTTACTGAATCATCTCAAAGAAATATAGATTGCTTTAATTTCAATACAAGTTCTATATTAAGTAATGGAGGGATCAAAAACCCTTCTGTGTTAACAAGAATCTGCCCACAGCATAGAAAATGTATGGTATTTTGGCAATGGACTGCTGTTTTCTCTACACAAAACCATTCTGTCTTTCAGTCCCTTTTGGGTCACACAAATAATTATTTATCCCTGCACTTGGTTAAATGCCACTGTAATGAGCCTTTTTATCTCTATATAAAAAGAGAAATGCACTATATGGGCAAAAGTATTGGGACACCTGACCATTACACCAACAGGGAGTTTTATGACATTGCATTCTAAATACATAGACATTTAGACTGGTCCATTCACCATACCAAGACATTTTGGAAAATGCTTCCAACTTGGTGGGAACAGTTTGGGGAAGGTCTTTTTCTATCCCAGCATGACTGTGTCCCAGTGCACAAAGCAAGGTCCATAAAGACATGGTTGGATGAGTTTGGGGTGGAAGAACTTAACTGCCCCGCACAGCGCCCTGACCTCAACCCCATCTAACACCTTTGAGAACTGGAACGGTGATTGAAAGGCCAGGCCTTCTCATCCAACATCAGTGCCTGACTTCATAAATGCTCTACAGGATGAATGGGTAAAATTCCCACAGAAACACTCCAAAATCTTGTGGAAAGCCTTCCCAGAAGAGTGGAAGCTGTTATAGCTGCAAATGGGGGACCAACTACATATTAATGTCTATGTATTTAGAATGCAATGTCATCAAAGTCCCTGCTGGTATAACGGTCATATGTCCCAATACTTTTGTCCATTTAATGTATTTAATTGTGGCAGTCTCACTCCTTGTTCAGTGTTTCCAGCACAGCACAAGAGCATATGGCAAATCAAATACCTGTTAAATGTATACTTCGCGCACGAGGAGCTAATCCGGGGCACATTTTCATTCACATTACAGTCTTTATAATTAATCATCATTTCAGGAAACAGCGCCTGACACTAAACAACCACTCTGAGTTCGTAATTAGAACAAACTTCTTCATCATATTAGGGGCAACACAGGAAGACAGAAACAATTAAAATATTTAACTGGTTAACAGCCTTGTGCTTGCAAGTAGATGTGTCAGCCTGTGCAGTGAATATTTTTCCTAACACGATGGCACATTGCATGAAAAGCAGAAATTAAACCATATGTTTATATGTGTATACCAGTGGAAATAGTGGATCTTGCACAATCTCATGCTACCTGGCCTGGGAGGTGCAGAACAAGGTATCACTGGGGTATAAAGAGGGAATTTTGATCTATTTTTGATCTATACCCTATCTATCCAGTCACTTGTGTACTTGGTTTACTCTAAATTACTGTAAAATCACACAATGACACATGAATATTTTATATTTTGTTTGCTATGGTGATAAGCAATTACAATGCAAAACCCAGTCAACTGGCACTTGGATAAAATGATCCCATAGTAATAGTACATAGACTACTTAATAGAAAAGTAAACTTATACATTTTGCTTATATTAACCTGTAAAGTTATAGCTTCACTTTAGGAGCTGTTCATTCTTAATATCTGTAACATGAATTCTGTATTTCCCTATTTCTTATGCTGTGTGGACTTTAATAAGCATTCTTCTAAAATGCAATGCTGTGAAATCTTCTTTCTTCCTCCATGATCCCAAATTTATTGGCATTGATTGGCTGCTTAAGATGTCAATCAATGGCAGTAAAGTACTAATGAAATGAGCAGGAAAATGTTCGTGTACTGATTGGAAGCTTAAGCAGCCAGTCAGTGGCAGGGAAATGCTCCCATTGAAATCAAAAGCAGCACTTTCCATAGAGCTGACTGGAAGAGAGTATGTCACATGCTGGGAGATGCATTCAGCTGAATGCTTCTCCTGTGGGGCATTTAGCTGTGGGAGCAAATTTATTTTCGGGGGGGGGTGTTGCAGACCCCATGCATTTGCAAAATAGATCACACACCTATCATGCATTAAAGTGCACATGATGGCTGGAGTCTCAGCATCCTTTCAGGACTTAACTTTCAAAAGCTTGGTCTAAAGACACAGAGAAAAGTAATAGGTTGATAAATGTAAGTTATTTCGATCGTGTAGCAGCCAATAGACGAGGCCTGCAAAATTTGGAAAACGCTTGGAGACCTTAGAGGTTTGGAAAGACTTGGATGAAAAGATGGCCCTTGAAGTTTGGAAGAAAATGCACGTGTGAAGTATTGATGCAAGACTTGGGAAAGTAATGGTAAGTATTGCTAATGGTATGGGGAGGTTTGACCTCATACAAATAAGAAAGGGTTGGGCCTGCAATTATTTTTAAAAATTCTTTTTACTATAATGCCATCAAATTCTGCAGTGCTGTAAAATCAGCAAACAGGACATGAGTAGCACATCACATAAAAATAAGTTTTTAAAGAAACAAAAAAGGAAATCCCTGCTTAAACTATATCCTGAGATTTAAACGCCTACAAGCCAGTACTTGATATAGTTTATATCTGAAGAAATGTAAACGGACCTAAAATTCTAATTTCAGTCTCCATGTGACTCTCCGTCTTTTTCTATGAATATTTTGCTCCAAAAATCTGATCGCTTACATGTACAGACCATGTCACAACGCTCCATTTAAAAAAAAAAACTAAACGACAACAACGAAAATGTTAGCAAACAACTTTTGTAAAAAAAAAACTAAAAAAAAAAAAAAAACTGGCTTGACAAACTGTAAAAACACTTAAAAAAGAATTTCTCAGTTCGTTTTTGACCCATTCGCGATCGTACAAATTCCATTTCCTGGCGGTTTGTTTCAGATGAAAATCGGGGGCTTATTTTAATTTCGGGAATGAACATTTGTTGTCTGACACCCATATTTTCTCTCATTCTCTCGTTTCGGACTCTCACACTCTCATTGTCGCTCACACTCTCTCTCATTGTTGTTCACACTCTCTCTAACTTTTCTGCAGACCACTTCTGCATCTCAAAGCTCAGCTTCAGTGTCTCGTGTGTTCTTGCTCTGCATCTTTTTGGTCTCTTTTCTCCTCTCTTCAATCTTCTTTCTTCATCCACATCTTCACGGACTTAACCTCCCAACAAACTTCCACCAAAGTGGTGGAGTTTCCGGTGACATCATCTCCCCGATTCGCCAATCAGGGGAGAGGCCGTCACCAGAACCTTCACCGTTTTGGTTATCGTATCGCAAAATGGCAGAGCTTCTGGTGATGTACTCTCCTCAATTCTCCAAACTAGGGAGAGGTAGTCATTTCGGTGGAAATTCACCAGGAGGTTATCTTTTGCATAGATTCTTACAATTTGACGAAATTGGTACTTTTTCATTAAATTTGTAATTCGTACCAATCCGAATGGAAATGTCTGGTCTGTACCTGAATTTGCAGGGTCTTTGGAACAAATTTCTGTGTAAAGCACTGTATGCAGTTTTTACATGGCACATTTCTTGCTTACAGAACGTTAATGCAATGATATGTATAACATACGTGGGGCCTGTTAAGTCTTGCCATTTACGCATGATTTATTCCGACAAATATTTCCTAGCACATAAAGATTAACCGCTATTCAGCCTGTAGTAAAAACACAGGGTTTTTTCATGCATGGCTTCATGAAACCAAGCAAGTGAAAAAAATGTAGACTGCTGTATGAAAGTCATACTAACATATGAGGTTTGGAACTTTCCGACTGCAAAAAAACGTGATCCCACCTGCACAGTAGTCTTATTATATGTAAATTCATAAGCCCACAAGATGTTTGCTAGGCATCTCTTGTAAATATTCCAGATTCACAACAATGGTTCAAACATGATAAGTGGCACCAGACATCGCTCTCTCGCAAAGGCTATAAAATCATGATAAGTTTTGGAGAGACATAAACATCTCATCGGGGAAGCTGGCCGCTGATTACATACATAGAGCTCGGTCATACATCTGAAGACAGACAGCCAGGTTTTACTGTACACCATTAATAGAACTCTCAATTATTCCACAACACACAGTATGTTTTAACTCAATAAGATTACAATACATTTTATTCTGACGCTTGTTTTATTTGCGGAGTAAAACAAAACTGATTCAATTTCCCAACAAAGCCATAAACTGCAACGAGGAAAGAACAGATCCTTCCCGAACGCATTATTTGTGAACGAGAGATGCCAATTTTAGTCAACAGACAGCAGTAGGTCTTATGGAACGCAAGCAAGTTTTCCTGAGTAGATGAACGATAAATAAGGATTGGTTTATGCAGGATAATAAAAGTGTAGACACATGTTTGTGTGATACTATTTGTCAAGTAAGCATTACAGGGAGTGGGCTATTAGTGTACTAAGTTATCGTGATAAACACTTTTGGGTGGTTGAAAGAACATAGACCAAAATATAGAAAGAAAAGCTCATAATGGTTTTTTTTTTAGTTTTTTTTTTTTTTGTTTTGTTTTTTACAGGAAACAGCACTGGAAACTAGAGCCCTGCGCGGGACTGCTTTTTCAATCCCTTTCCCGCAATGTGGGTGTTCCACTCCCGCCACATTTGTGGCCAATCACGCCCACCTCCTTACCTGAACTGCAGATTTCCCGCACAGTCCCACGAGGCTGCCCTCGAGTTGCTCCCTCACAACGTCTCTTCTCTTGCTCCGCCCAGGAACAAGGCGGAGTCACAGGAAGTGACGTCACATCGCGTGACTCTGTTTTGTTCCTGGGCGGAGCAAGACAGGAGACACTGTGCGGGATTACTGGGACCCGCAGGTACTGTGCCTGACCGCTCGCTCCCGCCCGCAACCCCAGCAAGACCGCCTGCACCCGCAGATTTTGTGGCGGGTCCCGTGTGCAGTCCCCTACTGGAAACCACATTCTATGTTACAGAGAGCTCTGCCTATAAAGAGCTATGTATAGCAACACAATCTCAGTAATCAAAGAGAGAGAGGCATTTGCCCAAGAAGTTTTAAACCGTATTGTGCTTCCTGGGCAGGAAGAAGGAGAAACAATTGTGGGCAGGCCCGGACTGGCCATCGGGCACACCGGGCATTTGCCCGGTGGGCCGGACCACGGCAAGGCCGCATTGATTTAGGGGCTGATGGAGCTGCAGCTCCAGGCCCCTACCCTACCTACGGCCGCATTAACCGCCGCAAAAACCCGATGTTTTAATTTAAACCCTGTGCGGCCGCAGACCCCTAAGGCCGGCCATGGTGGGGGCTTCCCGGCCCCTTAGAGCAGGGCCGGCCTTTGGGGTGTGCGACCGCACAGGGCGCCACACTCCAGGGGGCGGCGGCGGGGGGCGGTCCGCACCGGGTGCCGCTCATCAGGGGGTGCCAACTTGCGGCACCCGGCACCCCTCCAGAGACGGACAGTAATGTCCGCCGCTGGAGGAGCAGGCTCGCAAGGGAGCGGTATCGGAGGTCTTTAACAGACCTCCGGTTCCCTTGAGTGATTTTAAGCCGGGTTCAACCCGGCTTAAAATCACTCAAGGGAGCCGGAGGTCTGCTAAAGACCTCCGATACCGCTCCCTTGTGATCCGCGCGGCAACAGCTGCTGTGCGCCGGGATTTGTTGTCAGATCCCGGCGCACAACACTGAAGCCGCGCCCACCGCTGTTCATGCCCTCTGACCCGGAAGAAGACAGAGAAGACAGAAGAACTGAAGAAGAGGAGGAAAAGGAGCTGTAAGGAGAAAAAAAGGAAAGGTAGGAAAACATTCAGTGAGAGTGGATTGGTATATGTGTGGCTTAGTATATATGTGTGGCTTGGTATATATGTGTGGATTGGTATATATGTGTGGATTGGTATATATGTGTGTGGATTGGTATATGTGTGGATTGGTATGTGTGTGGATTAGTATATATGTGTGGATTGGTGTATATATACGTGTGGATTGGTATATATATGTGTGGATTGGTATATATATGTGTGGATTGGTATATATGTGTGTGGATTGGTATATATGTGTGTGGATTGGTATATGTGTGGATTGGTATATATGTGTGGATTGGTGTATATGTGTGGATTGGTGTATATGTGTGGATTGGTGTATATATATATGTGTGGATTGGTATATATATATGTGTGGATTGGTATATATATATATGTGTGGATTGGTATATACGTGTGGATTGGTGTATACATGTGGATTGGTGTATACGTGTGGATTGGTGTATACGTGTGGATTGGTATGTGTGTGGATTGGTGTATATGTGTGGATTGGTGTATATGTGTGGATTGGTGTATATGTGTGGATTGGTGTATGTATATGTGTGGATTGGTGTATGTATATGTGTGGATTGGTGTATATATATGTGTGGATTGGTATATACGTGTGGATTGGTAGGTGTGTGGATTGGTAAGTGTGTGAGAGTGATGGGTGTTATGCTGTACCATTTCCAATGTCTTTTTCATGATCTAATTATGCTCTAAAAGTACATCATAACTCCCATCACTCTATACTGTTCCATACAGTGGCAGAGCTGGGAGGCAGAGGCCTTGCACCCCCACCGCAGGACTCCTGAAAGGTAAGTGAACTTCAAAGAGGGAGAGGGTAGATAGTTAGGAGGGGGTAGTTGCGGCGGGCTTAAGGGGCTCTGCGTTAATGCAGCCATAGAGGACCAGTCAGTCCGGTCCTGACTGGGCTTATTTTAAGGTGGGGGCCTGGAGCTGCAGCTCCATCAGCCCCTAAGTCAATCCTCCCCTGCCACAGGTGCGGTCGCAGTTGCTGCTTGTTCCGGCAACAAGGTAAGTAGGGTGAGGGAGGGGGGTGCAGTGAGAAGAGGCAGAGGGGGGTTAGATAGTGAGAAAGGGGGAGAGGGGATAGATAGAGGTGGTACATATTGAGAAGTGGGGAAGGGGGTTACATAGTGAAAAGGGGCAGATAAGATGAAGAGAGGAGGTAGTGTGAATGCGTATGAGAATGAATGAATAAATGTGTGGATGAATTGTGTGAATGCGTATGACAATTAATGAATTCATGTGAGGATGAATTGTGTGAATGATTTGTGAGACTGCATTAATGAATGTGTTAATGATTTGTGTGAATCATTAAATGCAAAGATGGTACATGAAGGGTGGGCTTTAACAATAAATAAATAAATAAATATGGGCTGCTCAGGCTTAAATGCCCGGGCCTATTTTTTGTCCCAGTCCGGGCCTGATTGTGGGTGAATGGCTCCCATCACACCTCTAGGTATGCATGTGCTTCTCTAAGGTATACTAATCAGTAGTAACATTACCTGGCTATGAATCTTCTTATATTACGTAAAATGAGCAAACCTGGTAAAGATTATAAATTCACTGGCTAACTGAACTACAATGGATGATACATTTTCCAGTCTACTTAAATCTCTTCTTCATGCCGGAAGAGACCTAAATAGCAACAAAAGCCATTCAGTTAGCCCATAAAGTTCTTATCTTTACCAAACAGTCTGGAGAAAAGGCTAATCATCTACCCAATTCATACTAAATTATTATTATTGTTTATGATTTACTTATTACCAGACCGTGGTTCTTAAACATGCATATAGATTATGGCACAAGGAAAAGACATAACTGTGTTCACAAGTGACAGGGTACCATTTTCTTTAAATGCAGTTGGTTTAATCACCTTGTCAGACCTGAAATGTGGATTTTTAATATTATTTATTAATGTAAATTATTGGAAAGCTGGTCAGAGTTCTTCATATTCTGAATGCCTAGTTATCTAAAGGTGCAGTTACACCTTCTTTGCTAAATGTGTGTGTATATATATATATATATATATATATATATATATATATATATATATATATATATATATACACACACACATATATATATATATATATATATATATATATATATTTTATTTATTTTTTTTTATTTTTTTTTTTCTAAATGCTGCATTAGAATCATCATTCATAGTACTGTTAAATGTACAAAACTTTCCCAAAAATAATTCTATAGATATTGAAATGTATGGCATTTGTACCCTTTGCCGAGTAACAGCATCTTTAAAAAAAAAATAAAAAAAAAATAAAAAAAAGTAATCAGTGTAGTTGTCAATTTGCTTCTAGGACAGATTTTCAGCAGTCTATAATGAATATAGGACAAGAGGTTTTTACAGTAGCTGCTGTCAAATTGTCCTGTGTACTCTTATCATGCAACCACCCTTCCCTTATTTCACATCTTTTCATGTGCGTTTATGTTTTTCATAATTTGTAAATAATCATTCAGATGAGTGCCAAAGCTTCACAGTGGATAAGTTGCTTCTATTTTATTCTAAAATTAAAAAATACTATTTGATATTGTACTACACAAAGGCATTTTTTTTATTATTTGTTGAGATACCTACCTTGGAAGATTTGGGGCTGATGCAGAGGTGACGACAGCAGAAGGGGAGGAGGGAGAAGACAGCTCTGGCGATTCTGGGGCTCGAGGGACCCTTCCCATTCTGTACCAGATGCCCATATTATTCAGCTCACTGTTAAAGCATGTACAAAATAAGACCATGTTAGAAGAATTCTGTCAGACAAAACTGTACAGAAATCATAATCCATTAATGCCACAAGAGGCGAGGGCTCTGCTTTATCTTATAGGAACATAGGAACGAAGAGACACTACAAACTTTAAAAAGCAGAGCACAAAATGTGACGCATCTTATAGTATACAACCTCTAGCTCGAAGGCAGTATATACACAGAAGTATAGCCATAGGAACCATTGGGGAAAAAAAAACATCAAAATAATATTCTTTAAGCATGGAGCCGTGTCTGAATAACAATAATCATGCCCTGAGAGTCCTATATAAAACTTAAGCATTTACACCACTTTCAGAGTCTGGCTTGGTATATAGTAATGGGAGTTATGGTGTATAACCATCAATGTCCGACAGAGTACATAGTGATGGTAGTTATGCTGTACCACCATCTCTGTCTGTCTCGATCACTATATAATGATAGCAGTTATACTGTTGTGGTTATGGGAGTAGTGGTATACAACTCAGCATTTATTAATGGGTGTTATACTGTACCACCATCAGTGTAATGCTGTTTGGGCACAAAGATGGCACTGGTAATTTTTTGGGTGGAAAAATGGCACTAGTATGGAAGGGACAAAGATGGCACCCTTGTTACATAGTGAAGTGTGGAACCCAAAGTGGTGTAGTAGTCTCCACCTGGGCCGCCAAAAGATGTTTTGGCATCAGTGACCACTGGGCGCTACCTGCAGAACCAGATTATCAAATTGACACTTAAGTTTGGGCTAGATAGACACACATATGTAAAACAACCCAATCCGGAGTAATAGGGTTTGCAAAACAATCATCCTCTTTGGGGTAAGTAAAGATTTAACTGCATTTAAGCAGATTAAGGGGAAAAAGCATAAATAATATTAAATTAAATCATTTTCGTTCTACTTGATTAAATTGCATTAATCGTATTGACACGCAGTATAAAAGGTCCAGACTCACCCTATGAATGTATACTGTGGGGGTGCTTGTTTAGAACGGCTCAGGATGCGGATATCACATATTGCGGCTTCCGTGGAATCCCGGGGAATAAACTTAATGCACAGCCGCTTTTTCCGAAAAGCTATTTCTTCTGCGGGAATAAAACATACCAAAAACAAAATTAGATATGTGTTTTGCTTAAACAAAATTTTCTTACATTTCTGTGATATTCTTGTTAGCTACAGACTTGGTTTCAGTTCTGCTTGTTAACATTCTGAATATTTAGCAATATAGAATTTAAGTTACTTATGAATCGCTCTTAGCAATATAATTGCCACACACTGAGCTCAATCATTAAGAAATTAACCATTTCACTATTCATATAAAACAATAAGAGCTTTGCATAAAGCACCTAATGTATTCCATATCTAAAAGACATTATCACAGGGTTACAACATCATCTGACAGCCATATAAACTGTGTGACCATTCACACAATGCAATGTTAAGATTTTAACTATCTTTTTATCACACAAAAACAAAAAAAACACCAGCTACAAATATTTTAGGCTGCATTAGCACATTATATTTAGGTGGGGTTTTTTTGTTGGAGGTCTGTGTTTATTGTCCAGACATCATTGTTACCTGTGTGCAAGGTGGGCCAGCAAGGCCAAAAAAGGAAAGGGGGAAATTACCGTAAATAGTAACCAAGTAATAATGAGAAGTACAGAATGATCTCATCACACCTGGAGTAAACGCGTCCCTCTACAGAATGAAGAAAGGGTTCACATGTTGCTAGGCAACACCTAACAGAGCTTAGGAAACAGCGTAGGTCGTTGGCTGAACAACGTCAATGACTACTGGTACCTGGGCGAACAATCTTCTGTTTTATAGTCGATTCAGATTCTACACACAGCTATCTTCTATATACACATGCAGACACTTTAACCTCTTAATGACAAAGCCCGTACATGTACGGGCTCAAAATGCATTGTTTTCAATGGGTTTAAGCATGCCCATTGTCCTCAAGGGGTTAACATATTGACACAATATTCCTGTATATTCTGCATTTTTTTAGCAGAATTGAAGAATAAAGATATAAGTAGCCTTTGCTAGGAGTTAGAAAATGCTGTCCGTGTAAAGCAATATGTTTTTATTGTAACATTTTCTTCCACGTGAAAATGAAAGAATAGCTGTAATTTCCCCTTTAAGCCATGTTAACACAGACTGAGACAGTCCACTCCATATATTTATACAGTTTTAACTTACGTGTGTCCACAGTTTCGTGAATGGGAATAAAGCCCACAGGTAAAGTGTCTTTTATGTCAATCAATTTCATGTCAACCAGCACATTCCCCAAGTGACTCTGAGAAGAGATTAGAAGACTGTTACAGCGCACGAATGCCAACCGGTCGCTGAAATTTATCTCATCTTCTATTCAAACTAGCCAAGATTAAGTTTGCTTGGGACAGAGAAGGGATGGGAAACCGACACTATAAAAACCACAGAAACCACTTTAAAGAACAGCCATGGCAAACTTTATAGTATTTAATAAAAAAGAAATGCAAATAGTTTTCCCAGTTATACGTTGAAAAGCATGTATAGGTGGATACTGTACTAAGCTACACTAAACTTTTCTCCCTTCTCTTTACTTAACCCAGAATCAACAAAATTCAAAGAATAAATTATATAAAACATTTCAAAAATAGTTAGGAGAGCTACTCTCTGGCATACAAATAAGTATATGCTTATTTGGTAGGGCTACATTAATGTTCATAGATACAAAAGTTGCTTTTCTCAAATGAACTACACAAGGGAAAACAAAGAACAAAAAGTTTTTTTTGTGACCATAAAGTAACAGGTGGCTTTCAGCCGCAATAAATGGAACTCACATTCTCCCGGGAAAAGGTTCTGGTGAAACAAAGGTATCTCGTCACCTTGGATTTGAATAAACCATCTTTCCAAAGGTCTGCATCCAAACCATCTGTAGTCTGAGACACCTGCCAGGATGAGAGATAGCAGGACAGTGAAAATGGAGAAAAGGGATGAGGGGGGGGATGAGATCCTGTCTTTTTTCAGTAAACTCCCTTACTGTCTGTTAATGGATTTAATGTACATAATAAATACATTTCCAGCCTCAAACAGCAGTACTGCAATTGTAATGCACTTACCAAATTACTACACCAATGTCAACTGCAGAGATGGGCAAGCAACACAAGCAACATGTTATGGGAGTCAGAACAGCAGCTTGAGAGGATACTGTGAATATAGATGGAAAGACCCAGGGACGGAATGGTTATTTTTATTTTTTTTAAATTATGGTGCATTGGGCTTGCAGGAGACATTTTGCTCTTTTGATGGCTAACCTTTAAAACATACCATTACTTTTCCTACGCTTAAACAGAATGGACCGATACCTCAAAAAATGTCAATGCCATTAGAATGTATTAGTCATTAAAGAAGGATGTACCTTCTAAGCTGTAAACCGGTAAAAACTCTAAAGCTGCCCCGATGTTTAGTACTCAACAGGTATGTTTACTAAATTATATACTTCTCTTTAGAGAAGTAAATGTTTCCCTGCAAAAATATAAAATCCTTAACAAGATGGGAAATTATTCAAAATTAAATTTAAAAAAGATATGGTTAAATTTAAGTGGCTGAATTTTGAATATAGCTGCATTTTTTTGGGTTGCGTGCCCAACCCTTTTATAAAATTAGCTCTTATTATAAAAAAGTGAATCTCAAATTTTTCCGGGTCATGTGACGCAAAAGCAAGCACAAATGGGTTGTTGCCAAGGAAACAGAAAGCACTCCTTAAAAAGGTGTCTGTGTTGTCCATCCCCAACATGTAGAACTTGATGGTCCATCAAAACCAAAGATAATGACTGTCCAATCATTAAACTCTAGACTTGTGTTTTAGGAGACCACCACTCTGACACTTATAAGTCATAAGGGGTCTAATCAACAGTTACAAAAAGGTCTGTATGGAAAAGAGTATCTAAACTGGTGAAGCAATATTAAAACTAAAAATACTAATTTTCACGTTTGACTTGTTCAACTATTTACATCTATATAAATTACTTTTATGGTAACCCACAACAAAATATAAATTATATTGGTATTAACCTTTTGTCGATACATTCCCCAATAAGTACCTGCAACACTAGAGATAACTATTGTCCTACAACCAAAACGCGATTCTGAGTTGATTCAGCCCATTTTGGAGTTTTAGGAGGCCAATATTCATTGGAATCGGGAGTTCAACGCAAATTGACAAGCTACTCACACTTGTTTCTAGAGCTAATACTTTTCTAAATACTCAATGTGCCTTTTGAACACTATAGAAAGTAACACAAGCTCTCTCTCTCTATATATATATATATTAGACTGTTTGAATTCATTCTCCCATATATAGAGGAATAAATGAAATGAAATTTGGAACACTAGATTATGACAGCTAAATGGCCCTTAACCAGGTGATTTATTAAGAACATGCCATTTCTTGCAAAAGGTTAATAATTCTAGTCCACACCCTATAGAGCGTCTTGTAATGTTACACAGTATCACTATTATTTGAAAACCGCTCAGCCGCGCAGCAAACCACAGCATGTGTACATTGGCGGACCGGCAGGATTTGGGAAAGCCTCTTGTGGTGGATTTGGAACCCACAGTCATCAGGGCAGAACACAGAGGCTTGGATAAAGAAGCAGTTTATCGTCTGCTGTAGGGTTTCTTCAAGAACCCACAAATTGCACGGGGATCACTTTCTGAGAAAAAGGCAAAACCAAAACAAACAAAGGGCTTATAATTACGAATGTGACATTTCAGCATAAAACACACTTCATAGATGCTGAAGATTTTTATTTATTTATTGACAAGGAAAATCCATACTCTGAAAGCCATAAATTACAGTCGCAATGATTTTAATTCATGCTGTCTGGTAGTGACCGCAAAGCTACTACATGCGAATAATGTCCTAAAATGAAATATATACATTTGTCTCTTTTGCTAGCATTACAATGGTTTTATAACGGCAATAAATACATGTATATAATGCAGAAAATGGGGCAGTAATGCTAATGTAAAAGTGAAGCACAATATACCCGCTTCACTAAGCAAGTCTGGCACAGATTTATGTAGATGTTCAATCAGTAGCTTTAGGTAAGCGTGCGTGCGTAGGCCGCTCTGCGAACATTTACACTCTCTATTTATTGGGATAGTGGCTGGGTCAGTAATGACCATACAGGCGAAGGAATCCGTCACACAATGCAAACACTATTAAGGTGTAGATCTAGGATAATATTGCTTGTAAAAGAAACGGTAAAATCTTGTGACAAAGATGTACGTCAGGGTTCCTATAAAGGGAACTGTGTAGTTTGTATGTTGGGTAGGTATTCCTTCTGATGAAGCCACCACTAAGATGCTGTAAGCTTTTAATGTGACGCTGCATCTTTTTCCAACTTAAGACGCCCTGCTTTCTTATGAGTCCAGCATATCCATTTTTCTTAAATAGGGTACTTGCGCTTTGAGCTCTAGGGGCCACCTTTCTGAATGTGTTCATATGTACTGTACCCAATCAAAATGTATGTATGACTATTATACTTATTATATGACTGCACTTATTGTACCTACCCTTTATTATACTGTAAAAGCACTAAAGAGCATCTGGATACATAAGATAGGGACATTTTACTTTTTTTTGTTTAAATATGACCAGATTTTGACATTAATGTTGTGCTGATTGACATGCTGCTGGAGCCAATCAGGGAGCCGGAGAAATTAAATTTAGCACTGGTCACACCTTGCAGAGGATGTTGGTACATAGCAGCGGTGAGGGAGTGGACAGGGGTTCAAATGTTTGCTACCTACTTTTCAATAAGTAGTATCTTTGTAGATCATATAAATTATATACGGTCCACTTTTCATGCTAGCAGGTTTATGGGGGGGGATTAAAGAGGACTTGGATGCCTTGCAACATTAATATGTGGACCATATAGGCAAGTTATGTACTTTTGATTATTTGCACATCCCACATTGCCATATTTGTGGCAGATACTTAGAAACATTTGGTTCACACACACACACACAAGAATTTAGATTTTTTCGTTTTTTTCTTTCATAAGCAATATTATCCACATTCTCACAAAAGACTGCACTTAAAAAGTCTGGAATAACAAAAAATGGGTCCCAGGAAAATTATTTGCTATTAGCTGAGATTAAAGTGTCAAGAAAACCACATAAGGGCTTAAACTGCTGTTACTTGGATTAGCATTTATTCATAGAACAAAGCTTGTAAAATATGTTACTTGCAGAGCTTAATACATTGAGAAGACAGAGATGATGGATAGTAAAATAGGGGCGCCTAGCATCCAGGGGCTAGGGAAGGGATGGGGAGGTAAAGTTGAGAATAAGAATTAAAAATAAACTAGAGCTTTTTTCTTGTGATTCAACCCAGGAATGTGCCCAGTTTAGTGAATGAATAATTGGAAATATCAAACTAACTTCACAACCAATTCTACTTTTTACCTGTTATTCTATCATGTACAGTGTTTTGATACAAAACATATTTCCAATTATAATAATCTTTTATTTATATAGCGCCAACAGTTTACATAGGGCTTCATACAATACATATATTCAAGGGGTCTGACAAGACTAGAATTGACAGACTAAGACAAACCGATACATTAGGTGGAGAGAGCCCAGCTATCATCATTAAAATGTATAACAATTAATAATAGCATAGTAAAAGTGATCCATCATGACATGTTCTTTAAAGTAGACCCCTTATCTGCAATTGAAGATTATATGGTCAAAAACTTAAAACCTGTAAGAGAAGAGATTTGTTTGCTTTTTTACTATCCTCTCTGTTGAGCAGGCTGTGTATGTATACGCATGTTGCATTCTAGGATCACGCCAAGTGCACTGTGGGCTAGAGGTGAACAACCCTAGCCCAAAATGGATCAGAGTACAGTAAAACGATTCAGACAAATTTTTAGTTTCGTTTTTGGTCAATATTGTTTCCTGTCCTTATGGTTTGGATGACATTCGGAGGGCTTTTCTTTTTTTATTCAGAAACACTGAACTTTCCCTCATGCTCTCTCAAAAGGTCCCTGACTCCTTTTCCACAGCTCCATTTCTTGTATTCCCTCTTCTTGTTCTTCCGTATTCTTTCTTGGCCCGCCTCTCTTAGCCATCCACTGTGTTATCCTGGCCTCCCAGAGTGCTTCTGCAAAGGGGCGGAGCCTCTGTGCAGGCTCTCCCCATGGGAAGTGCGGAAAAAGCTTCCCTTTTCCTCATTCAACAGCCTCTGTAGCATTCCTCCAATCAGGAGAAAGGGTGTGTACAGAGACGCCGTCCTATTGCGGAATCGCTCCTGGAAAAGGAGAGCAAGAAAGAGGACAGAAGAACAAGAAGCAGCAAGACAAAAAGCGGAGCTGCGGAAAAGGAGACGAGGAAACCTTGAGAGAGCGAGTGAAAGCAAAAAGCTCTCTGCTTCACTTTTGTTTGTTTTGTTGGGGGATCCTTCCTCATTTTCGAAAATGTTTACAAATTCAGAGATGTGGTTAAAACTCGTATGAATCTAAATCCAAAAGACGAGTTAATACGTCATTGGTCCTATCACCAAACACATACACAATATGACCAAAATAATGTGGACACACGACCATCATACCTATACGAGTGCGTTATATAGTTTTCAAGACAATGGACAGTAATATGAAGTTGGTCCCTTTTGGGGGGGAAAAAAACAGCATATGTGAGGTCAGGCACAATGTTGGATGAGAAGGCCTGGCTGGCATTCAGCATTCCAATTCATCCCAAATGTGTTCAATAGGGTAAAGGTCAGGGCTCTGTGCATGTAACTTGAGTTCCTCCAAACTCCTCAAAACATGTCTTTATGGGCCTCGGTTTGTGCACAGAGGCATAGTTATGTTGGAACAGGAAAGGGCCTTCACCAAACTGTTCCCACAAAGTTAGAAGTACACAATTCTCTAAAATGTATTTTTATGATGTAGCATTAATGTTACCCTCCCCTGGAACTAAGAGGCCTAGTCCAAATTTAAAAGACAGTCGTTATCCCTCCACTAACAATAGTGATCTTTGGCTTGTGAGCAGCTCCTTGGCACAGTGCTGTTGTTGATGTTGCTTCCAGAGGCAGTTTGGAACGCTGTAGTGAGTGATGCTACAAAGGCCAGGAATTTTTTTTTACATGCTACCACTTGGTGGTAGCAGTTGAGTTGTTGTTTCTCCTAGACGCTTCCACTTTACAATAATAGCACCTATAGTGGACAACGTCAGAAATTCCACAAACTGACTTTTCGCAAAGGTGACATACTATGATGGTGCCATGGTTAAAGTCACTGATATCTGATATTCTACTACCGATGTTTCTCTATGAAGATGACACAATTATCAGCTTGATTTTACAGCAACTGTTCTCTGTGTGAGAAATAACATAACATTTCTAAGTAACCTTTCCAATATCTAATGTATTTTCTTTGCCCATATGGGTATTTTTTTCATTAATGTCAATAGTATAATTATTTGGATTAGCCTCATATTTCTTGCTATGCAACCCATACTTACTTCTCTAACACAAAGGATTTCACACCAGTTAGAGGCAAATGTTTATTCAATTTTACATAAAGAAACCATACATAGAATTTGATGGCAGACAAGAGCCATCTGGCCCATACAGACTGAATATCTGTAAACCTTCAGACTTTAATAGGTTTTTGGCTCTGCCTTATCTCTAGGAAAGCTTAATACCTGTCCCTCACTGTATAATCCTCCACCATGCATGTACCTTATTTTACTTTAATATACATTGTTCAAGCTATAAAAATATATAAAATGACTAATCTGTAGGAGAAGCTGCACCACCAGTGGTACCCTTGAAACCAATGGCGGCACTTTCTGTGAATGTACACAGGGGGTCACCTTAGATCCCCGGAACCATCACTAAGCCAGCTGGAGCTGACTCGCAGTAAGTATATCACGTAGGCACAGGCAAGGCTAACTATGAAGTATATTTGACATATTAAAAATGTAACCATCCTAAAAATTACCTTCCTGATATTTAAAGTAACATGAAACATTGTAGTCGTAGTCTATATCATTGTACACAGTAGGGCAAGAAAGGAAAGTAAGCACCAGCTGAGATTTGCCAGGTCATTCCAGACATATAAAGCTTTCTCCTGCATACCTTACACCATGATCTACGCTGCTTCAGAGGTGCACGTATTTTATGAAATGATGATTCATGTCCTCAGAAGCTTCCAAGAAAACCAGCTTCCAGCTTGATTGGATTACACTTTTTTTTAAATTATTGTTAAACTAAACCGTCCTGGCTATAAAGCAGTAACTTTACATATGGTTGCCCAGAAGTCAAGAATAACAAGACAGGAATCAGTCTTCTGGGATCCTGTACTGTGTATACAAGATTCTGTCAAACATACTGTATCCTATTTTCCTGTACCTCTTTACCAGTATCACTAGGCAGTGATTGTTAATGCAGTCAACCTATTAAAGCCCCGATAAAGCCATAGAGTGGTTCTACTAAGACTGCCATCACTTACCACATCATAGCCAGAGGGTGCACGATTCCGCGATGCTACTACTCCGACTCCTGTGATGGGATCCATGGACAAGTCAGTCAAAGCATCAGAAAGGTCCCGCACCTCAGGCATTATAGGGTGATCCTACAGGGAGAAGAAGCCATTTGAACCCAACTATTTACACTCCTTCCACTTCACAATTGTATAGTATAAATTACATAAAATTCATTTGAACAAAGCTCTACCCTACCATTCTCCCAGTGTAGACAACGTTTGACATTACCTTAAATACATCTATGTATAGCTTACTATTTTTTTAGGAAACAATAGAATATATTTAATATACAATAATGTGTAACCAAAGTGAATTCTTAAAAAGTAATAAATAATTATATGTGCCTTTATTGATGCAATTAACCGTATTTGTTTGTCAGACTAATGGAAACAGGAACTGGTTTTCAGAACACAGAAAAAATATATTTTCCAGAGTCTCTGGGGAATGACATTTTGATCCAGTTAAAAAAAATCTACAGATGGTTTTATTTATCATTGTTACCATTAAAAAATAATTTTGAGAAGATGGGAGTCTTGTATAAAAATGTATTTTAATGCAGCTTTAAAAAATTGACTCATCACCATGGTAACCACGTGAATGTGTCTTCTGACTGGACCATTCCATTGATAGCTATGATGATTAGACCATTTTTAAAAAGACATAACTCCTATTTTCTTATGGAACATGGGTAGTAAGTCACCCAAAGGAAATCATAATTCATGCTTATTACATTAGGTCTCAAACCAAGCTCCTAGGTATGGCAAACATAGCCAGCTATCAGGATCTCCATGCAACTACATGGTAAGAACATAAGAATAAATGTATAGTAACGGATTTATCACCACTATTACTGGGTATGAACACATTCTGAGATTATACACTGTTGAGTCGACAGGGATATATTCAAGATAAGCCGCTATATGAAGTAGAACCATTTGGGAGTGCATGTAACTTATCTCCAATGATATCCACAGGGTGTGATAGAACTAAAATGGCAACTGTAAAGTATTGATCTATTGACCTCATAGAAGCCTCATACTCCTCCATTATGGTTTCAAAAGTTATATTTAGCAAGCATATTACGATTACAACACCACATAGTTCCAGTCCAGCATACACCAACCGGTTTGTAAGATGCAAAGTGCCATTCTCAAGGTGAACCATTAAAGGAGATATACTTAAAAAGTTAGAATTACCATTTTCGTTCTACCACACCCTGTGCTTGGAAGAAAGGACGCAATCCTGCTTACATCTACTCCAAAATGTGCAAACTTCATATAGTAGCTTATCTTGTAGTAGTATAGTAGTGTGAGAAGATATAAACTCCTGCACTAGTGACTCAGTGACAAGGATACATAAGATTAAAACCTAAACATTCCTCCGTTAGAATTCCAGAAAGACAATTAAGATGAGAGCCCACTGTTCATTTATTATGTTCTCATTGATTCACCTGTGATCAAGCAGTGATGGCATTAAAATACTGGCTTGTTAAGGCTTCATTGAATTTGAGAGCCACTGGCCTTTCACAGCAGTACATTCACAATACCCATTAACTCCGCTGGAAGCCAGCAGCAAAATGTCCATTAATAAAACTGTAAGTGAAGCTATGTCTTGTCACATTTAAAAAAAAAAAAGTATAAACACATCTTTACAATGTTCTGAAAATATTCAGCTTGGCAGAATTCCTAAACCATTACGTTAGCAACCAAATAGAGGATTACTAAATTAACTTTGTAGAAATCAAGGACTGGTATGAGTCTCTATTAAAAAGGGCAGTCATCCTAAAATTCCTATTTCGGGGATCAGTGAAGCAAAGTGAGCGCTTCACCGATTCAGGTTCAGAAAACCCAAGCCAAGTTCCACTTAACCAGTGCCCACTATTCTCCATCTACACCTCGGACACCTGATATCTTCCTTTGGTATCCAGTCCCACCTATGTACAGACAACACTCTAATATATATTTTATCTCCTGATCTTTCACCCTCTCTTCTAACTCGCCTCATTGACTGTCTTTCTGGAATTGCATCATGGATGGAGCTCAACATCTCCAAGACTGAATTTATGGTTATCCCACCATCTGTCCACAATTCCCGACATATTGACTGATGACAATTCCACTATCCAACTGACAGACCAAGTCTATGTCTCAACCTTCCTATACAAATACACCCCTAACTACTCTCTTTCTTCCCCTCATGAATTGTGTCTCTCTTCTACTGTCATTACCTCTTGTCACTCCCATATTCAGGATTTTACCTATGCTGTACCCCTGTGGAATCCCTCGACCCGTCAGACTTTCTCCCTCGGAACTTTCAAAAGCTCTCTGACATTTTGAGAACCTTTCCTTCTAACAATCTGAACGATCAACAACCTCAACAGATCAACACGACCCTATCAACCCGTCCCCATCCAAGCATCCAACTGTTTTACTTCCCCCTCAACTATATTGTAAGCTTCTCCTTTTGCACCAATTTCTCTACGGGCGCTTTAGAAATAAATGTAATGTAATCGAAGCACAATGGACTCCAGTGCATTCACTGATTATGGAAATTGTATTATCTTCTAGTTATATAGTGCCAACAATTTACGCAGCACTTCTTACAGTGCTACAAAAAAATAATGACAAACCTAGAATTGACAGATTAAGACAACCCAAAACATTAGGTAAAGATGGCAAGCAAAACATAAAAGTATTTTAACCAGAGCAACCCAAGATACAACCTTTATGCGAAGGAAACTAGATCATATTTGGGACCCCGTTACAGGAATTTGTACCACATGACTGCACATATTTCAGAAAGCGGAGTGGATCCCAGGGAAACCAGTAGGTCGAGCAGAAGGGATGCTGTATTTACATACACTATATATAGTGAACTGTATGGTCTGGTTTGACACAGCAATCATATAAATATTTACATATTCTTTTAAAATTAACATTTTCTTCTTCTGGGAAAGGTAAATGTTATACTTTAGATGACTTTTGAACGACCACAATACATCTAACTGTGCTAAGAAATTTCCATGCAATAAAATGTGGTAATGCATGCAAAATGGACTTTAACATGCATTAAAAAAATGTAAATACAACTTTGTGGACCACACTGTTCCTTCGTGATCGTCTTTAACTATGTTCATTGAAACAAAGTATTGTATTTCTTTAGGTGGAACAGAGTGCAATTTGTAGCTTTATGTCAACCACATCTTAATAACAAATGTCTAAAAATGCAAGTTATTAATAACTTTTAGATTTTTCTAAGGAAAGTTATTTCATGAGAAGCTATTTTTTAAACGTGATCTTTGAAATTTCACATATGGCATAATACTGTCCTATTTACATTCAGGGGATGGATAGTTTAAACCCCTATAATTCATTCTGTATCAGTTGGGGAAAAAAGCACAGCGGTATTTATGCATCTTTTTTTGTCAGTATTTTGATTCCTTATCACCAAAACGTTAAAATTTTCCCAGAAAAACAGGCAGCCTACTTTCAATTAAATGATAAGGAGAAATGTATGTACTTCAACATCCATTACAAAAACTATTGGAAAGGGCAAGTGGTTAATCCTACTGCACTGACACGTCAGGAAACAGCTATATTACCCATTTGTTGTTACTATATAAGTGAAGCCACAATGAAACAATTATAGTACTTTATTCCGTTAATCACACTTAGAAAGGCCAGGATAAGTGCTTTCTATATGCATTTTAAATCAGGGCATCAATGGTAGGACCGGTGATTCTGGTGCCTATGGAGCTACTACAGGGACCATTGACCCTACAAATAAATGATAACATATAACATATTTTGGAGATAGGCTACAGTGGACACATTATATTCAGCAGTGTATGCGTAATAGATGGGAGAAGCTACTGATACGTGCCCTTAAAAAGTAGCAATGCAAGTACATGCCACATCTGCATTAAAGCAGAATCCAGTTACGCTTTCAAAAGTTCTAGGAACAATTGGGGGAAAAGCATACGTAGCGTTCAGACACAGGACCATCAGGACAGATCTTGAATTTTCATGGAATCATTCCTAAGTGAATAATATAAAATGGTATGAAAATATAGAATTATGATAACACAACATAATACAAGCTATATATTTTACGTCTCAAGGAAGGAAATGAAAATCATTCAACAAAAAAAGAAAAGAAAATGAAAATTTATAAAATATAAACTACCGGTATATTATCTGTATACGCATTGGCATACAGAGAAAGACATCTTTACTCGATATGTCATGGTTTGGGGCCCTAGCAATATATAGTCGGGCCAAAGTGGTTTAATGTTAACACTACAGCGGGTGAAGCTGGAGCTTGGCCCAAATCCCCAAACAGCTCTTCTGCCAGAGTCCACTGCTGTAAAGCAGCACTAAGACCTGTGCCTTGTCCATCCAACTGACTGCATCATGGCTTGGCATTATATTCTAGTGCCCTTAGTCAAGACAGATCTTTGACCATAAATTGCTAAAATTCTATTTTTACCTATTTTTTCAGGACCAAAATAAAAAGAATAAGATATATCAAACAGTTGTTACTCTTCTCTGCTTAGAAAACATGAACATTCCAATAACCCATTGGAATACATTACCAAATACAATGGTAAAGTATATATAAAACGCTATAAAAAAAACAAGAATGCTTTATTACACTGTGCATAAATCTATAACTGTATACGTGATTTTCCAAACTGTATATAAGATTTGCTATACTCTAAACAAAGTCAATTATTTCCATTGAACTACAGAAGAAAGTTTGTATCAGTTGAAATTTCAAGTGTTGCATTGACATCTTCCATCAACAATGAGAAACACAGGATGTACATAGTCACTCTCTTTAGGTAGCAGTACGAAGGGTTAATAGAAATAACTGTTTACCATACACCCTTATAAAAGGGTTAAGCCCTCAAGAGTGTGTATATAAATAGTATTTACAAACATATATATTTATATATATTAGATATATATATTATAAAAAAATATAAACGTACAAAAGGCTAGCTTACCGAAGAATGTCATTATCTTTATAAAGTGCATTTATGATAGACACTAGCAAAAATGCTGATGCTAAACTAAATGTATAGATACCCAGACATGTGCAGAGCTAATCTACGACTGCCAGGCCCTTAATAAAGAGGCCTCCCACTTCCTTCTGTTTATCAACAAATACTGCCCGTTATCTTCTTCAAATCCTTTGTTGTTTAAATAGAATTCACTATGGGGATCACTTTCCCATCCCAAGTCACCACACAGGGACATGGTACGGCTTCACAAAACCCTAAATAAAGCATTCTCCCATTATGCGCTATATTATTTACATGCCGTCCACGGGCAGTAATCCTGAGATAAACCCCTGCATGGCTTCTGTGGAAACTGGAGGAAGGAAGGATGGCTGAATAGGGGAGGTCTAAAGAGAGAGAAAAAAAAACACTCATAGGAAATTGAGTCATTTTGCATTTTTTGTTTTTGACAATGCCTGGGTATCCTTTAAACGGGAGAACACAGGTCTCTCTTTGTGGTCTCTCCCTTAAGGGGTTAAGCAAGCCTACAATCCGATGGGCTCAGGCCTGCTAGATTTCTGAAAAACAGCTGAAATAAAAATGAATATTAAAGCTTACATTTTGCTTTTACTACTGCCCACCGGATCTTAAAGGGTTAAACACAAATATACAAGGGCTGGTTTATTCATTAGGTTGGGGTCTAACGGACACTTAACTGTTAAGCGTGGAAAATCGTCCCTTCTTTTCATGCAAAGGCAGCTGTTCATTGCCAGACGAGGAGGGAGAGAGCGGAGGGAGGTCTGGGAAGGAGGGGGGAGAGGCTGAGCGAAAAAAAAAAAAAAAAAAAGAAAAAGAAAGATTATACACATGCAAGAAAGGAGGAAAGATCCTTACCCAGTAGCTGTCACTCAGGGTAGATGCCCCAATATCCCAGTCCAAGCTGTGCGGACGTCCATATGCTTACATCAGACACCCCTGGGCATTTAAACTTTAGCCCCTGCAACCAGTACTGACGAGGTGTTGTGACCATGTGAGGGTGTGTGTGTGTGTGTGTGTGTGTGCAAAAGGAAGGATGCAGCCTCAAGTGGCCAAGATGCATAACTGCAGTTTTTTCCATCATACTGTATATGTATACAGTATATATATATATATATATATATATATATATATATATATATATATATATATATATATATATATATATATATATATATATATATATATATATATATAATACACACACGCATTTGCATGTGCACTTCTATTATTGGCATTATTTTAAAAGGGGAGTAAGGAACACATCTGACATTTAAAGGGCCCTACAGCAATGTAATTATCATAATGCAACAGTAAGGCTTAAAATACCATAGGCCTGAGCTGCAGAGCTAGCACTCTAATAAAGTACCAGAGACTATTTACATTGATCGGAATTTCTGATGGATATGAAATATGATAATTACGACTAGGAATGATACAAGATATGATAATATAATATCACTACTAGGAATGATACAAACACCACTATGAATATCCCTCTGCCTTTTTGGTGACTGAGCTTTTAGGACATCTGCATTACTATATGTTATATATGTATATATATTTATATATATGATATTTCATACACTGTTTCCTAAGATCCTGTATGCTAAGTCAGCACTAAAAGCCAGCATGTCTTTCTTGTGGTGATAAATGCTACAACTAGAAATTCTAACATGCTGAACAGAATACCAAGTTTACTTCTGTGTCACTAAAGTGAAGTGAAAAAGGGGGTATCATTTTTTCAGAAGTTAAATATTCTATAGATTATTGGTTTAATATAACTGATTTAACACAATAAGCATTTTTAACAAATAGCTTAGAATAAGCCAATAGACACTGGTTATTCTCCTGCAGTATCTGATCTGGCCCACACTCATATTTCATCCTCGTACAGGGCCAGACCACAATATCTTGTTGCATTCATCTGGCACTTTGCTATGAGTTGAAGTTTGTAATGTATTCCCATAGATTAAACTACACATTTTAAATATTTTTGACAAGTTAAAATTGTACTATTATTAATGATCTAGCTATCAATATTAGTTGATCAACTTATTTTGAGCAATCACTACAGCATTTAAGGTGAAAAATACAGACGTCTACCATTATGCGCATATATATATATATATTTATATATATATATATATATATATATATACATACATATTTATATATTATTATTATTTTTTTTAATTCAAGCAGAATGAATTTGTATTTAATACTATTAGTTCCTGAGACATCCAGAATTTTGAGACAAAGCGTACAATACACTACACATACCACTAAAAAGAGAATTGTGATAACACATTAGGAGGTTTGAAATTGTTAAAAATGTATTCTGGTTAATAACAATCTGGTTACACTTGATCTGTACTGGTAGACTGGTAGTCCATTAAAAATGTTATAACCTGTTCAATAGATAAGTGTTCCATTAAAATCCTTGCTATTAATAAGCTGAAGTCTTAACTGGCACTAAAACTTACATATGTCCCTTACATTAGTGCACTTATTCTTGGCCCTACACACACCATTCATATCCATTGCTCCTTGTAGGGGCTAGAACTGCCAAGTGGTATTGTGTGTGTGGTGTGAATGGGGGTCAAGTACTCAGAGAATAATGTGTCCCTTGTAAACACATTTTGTATGATTGGTAAAACACTGTTAGAAAAAAATACTATATTTTCATACAGAATGTTGTGAATGTGTGTTTATGTTTGTATGTGAATAAGCAAGTAATGTTACAGTTCTCATACCTTAGGTTCTTCTGTGTGGATCTGAAACCCTCTCTGTCTCTTGCTTCCTCCCCCTCCCATAACCAATGCACTCCCCTAACCCTTCCCATTTACAGCTCCAGTGAACTTCATCAGAATGGTCTTCATGATGTCACTGCCTTTATGACACCATTGTTTAACCCCTTTTAGCACAGCTGAAAAAAAGAGTGGCGATTATACTTATCACTCACGAGAAGTTTCATTACTTAGGATGTTGGCTGTTAACGTCACATCATCAACGTGGACAGAAAAAAAAAATATATATATATATAAAATTCTCAATTGGGTAATATTGTGATATTCTGATGTCACCATTACTGTGATGTAACTGACAATCAAATAACTACCAATTGTGTCTATATGACCAAATTCGACAGAGGGACCAACTTTGTCCAGCACAGAAATAGTTAATGTAGGCTGTCCCCTGTGGTCTTTATGGCAGGCATCTCAGTAAGTTATAATAGGGCCATCTGTGGGGGCTGTGCTATTTGAGAGATCCTATTCATGGCACAGACTCTGTAGCCTGAGGCTCAATTCTTCTTTGTTTAAAGTCGGCAATCAGACAAACATCACAAGAAAGGAAGAAGCTATGCCATAGACGCCATTCAACTCCAAACAAATTCACTTGCATTGATCCTTCTCGTCACCTTCGCTTCAGTTCCCTCAACATCTAACTGTAACTGTAACACTGGCCTTTGTTTTTTTAAATACATTGAGTTCAAGGAAGGTATTTTGCAGAGAGGTGGCTGGTACCATGGTTATTGCACGGCCTGCGAACAGATGCATCTGAACGATTTGAAAGGATTAATAAGAAAGCGAGAGAGACGTAGAAATGAGAGAAGAGAAAGATGAACATGAAGGACATTTAATAAAACAAAGCAAAGATCATCCATTACAAAACAATACAACACTTAGAATCAACTTAAGTAGATCCACTGTATTGCTACCCAGTAGGAAGGGGCTTTACCATTTTGGTTTTGGTCCAGTCCTGCATCACATGGCAAAGATTCTTGGCAACCCAACTTGGCCTGTCAAGCTTATCTGAAATGCTTGCAACCATGATCAGACATTTTTATAAGAGTACATAAGAGGTCCAAGAATTCACATGTCTGTTAAGCAGTATGATAATGACTGCATTGAAAAACAAAATTGTTAGATTTACCAACGCTCTACTGTTTGTCCAGTGGTGAGTATGGCCTTTAGGATCAGGACGACAGATACAATGTTCACTTTGTGGAAATAGTTTGAGAGTTTACTATGATTTGTAATAATGTGTTATGGTATCTGTGATGACCAATGGCCAAAAGAAATCATTTTCCAGAGAAAACTAAATCTGATAATAAATTGTTATACACTAGCAATTTCACATACAGAACATGTGAGGAGGGCCCTGCTCAAATGAACTTACAATCTAGACATTGCCCAACATATATGTATCTTACCTCCCCATATTTCAAATGAGGGGAGGTAATTGTTTTAGGGGGCATAGAGGGGTGGCTAGGGAGCTGACTTTTTAAGTGATTTTGTTAGCTATTAAAATGTCTTTATGTAACTAAGTATGGCGTTTAGGAAAATAAAAATGGATTATTACGCACATTATTATGAATTTTAGGGATGCAGAATTCTGTCATACTCGCAAATATTCTAAGTTCCCATAAAAAAGGGACATCACAGGAGGTAAGAGGGATAGAGAAACTAGAGGCCCAAATAAGTATGATATGTAGTATACATGGTATATATACAGTATCTCACAAAAGTAGGTACACCCTTCACATTTTTGTAAATCTTTTATTATCTTTTCATGTGACAACACTGAAGAAATGACCCCCCCACCCTTTTAACCTCTGCAGCAATGCTGGCGGCACTCATACGTCTATTTCCCAAGGACAACCTCTGGATATGATGCTGAGCACGTGCACTCAACTTCTTTGGTCGACCATGGCGAGGCCTGTTCTGAGTGGAACCTGTCCTGTGAACCCGCTGTATGGTCTTGCCCACCGTGCTGCAGCTCAGTTTCAGGGTCTTGGCAATCTTCTTATAGCCTAGGCCATCTTTATGTAGAGCAACAATTCTTTTTTCAGATCCTCAGAGAGTTCTTTGCCATGAGGTGCCATGTTGAACTTCCAGTGACCAGTATGAGAGAGTGGGAGAGAAATAACACCAAATTTAACACACATGCTCCCCATTCACACCTGAGACCTAGTAACACTAACGAGTCACATGACACCGGGGAGGGGAAATGGCTAATTGGGCCCAATTTGGACA
Organism: Sceloporus occidentalis; assembly: GCA_023333645.1. Lineage (NCBI taxonomy): Eukaryota > Metazoa > Chordata > Lepidosauria > Squamata > Phrynosomatidae > Sceloporus > Sceloporus occidentalis. The sequence goes on along the minus strand of JALMGF010000087.1, from coordinate 3,780,828 downwards.
TTTCCACTTAGGAGTGTACTCACTTTTGTTGCTAAGGTTTAGACTTTAATGGCTGTGTGTTGAGTTACTTTGAAGGGACAGTAAATTTACACTGTTATACAGGCTGTACACTCACTACTTTACATTGTAGCAGAGTCATTTCTTCAGTGTTGTCACATGAAAAGATATAATAAAATATTTACAAAAATGTGAGGGGTGTACTGATATATATCAGTACCTCTTTTCTGAATAATTAATTAATCTAAAAGACGCTGTTCTCGTATGCAGTTTGTGACACTGAACAATCAGACTTGCTTAAGGTAAATTAGTTATTACTTTAAGAACCATACAGAATGTGTTCACAGACAACTAATAACCTTTTAAATAGCTGCTATAAAGGAATCGCACTGTACCTCAGGAGAGACCTTGTCGGTGTCTGTGTAATATTTGAATTTCAGCTAGGCAATACAATAATCTAATTTAACCTATGACTCCGACTCTGAATTAAAAACTCTAGGTAACAGTACCTGTTTCTGAGCCAACAGCATCTATCGGACTAAGAGATGTCACAGAAACATTTAAATGCTTAAAAGGATTTCACAAAGTACAGGAGGGGAGTTTGTTTCAAAGGAAGAGAGACATTAAACCCAGAGGTCATAATCTAAAACTAGAGGGTCAGAAGAAGGAAAGGAAGTTTTACTGAGAGGGTGGTAGATAAACGGAACCGCCTCCCAGCGGAGGTGAAAGAAGCTAATACAGTGAGGGAAATTAAACATGCATGGGATAGGCATGAAGCCAACCTGAACCAAAGGCAAGGCAGGGAATCATTTCATTTTTATAGGTTGTGGAATGCATATGAAAGTACTTACAAAGAACTTTCATATGTGTCCTTCGTCGGTGGGCTTGCATGTGGTCTATCTCTGAGACCCACATCTACTTTTCTGTACATGCTGCAACATGAAATGTAGCTCTTTAGTATGCTAGTGATACATTTCACTGAACCATGTCTTTTAAAGCTTTGAATATAAGCAGTTTAAATGGGCAATTAGGTACTATTAAGTCACCACACCCTTTTACATCCAGTTGGTGGAACTAACAATACATATGTGTTCTGGCTTGTGTTCTATTAGTGTCCTTCAGAGTTTCATTGCCCAGTTAACTAAATACCCTATGGCCAACTCATTTTATGTTTATAATCCTTCCACAAATTCCTTTTCATTACTTTACAGACCAGTGGGCCCGCACTACCACTTACATGCACAAAAAGTCTGTGAAGCCCCAGCAGATCCCGTGCGGCTATACAAGTAGCTCCGGATGTGATTTCATTTTATATCTGGCCCTTCTGATAAAGCCGCGTGAAGCCTGTGGTGGCTTCACCAATTCACTACCCCACCAGGGAACATGGCAGGAGATGCTGGGGACATATCAGAGGCTTCCAGGCACATGACAATGGCTGAATGAGACATGGCAATGGGTGGAGGGGACATATCATGACTGGTGGAGACAATATAGGGCCTGGGGACATGGCAGGGGTTGGAGTGGACAATAAAAGGGCTGGTAGGGACATGGCAGGGACTGGGGGAAACAATAAAAGGGCTGGTAGGGACATGGCAGGGACTGGGGGAAACAATAAAAGGGCTGGTAGGGACATGGCAGGGACTGGGGGAAACAATAAAAGGGCTGGTGGGGACATGGCAGGGACTGGAGGGAACATGGAAGGGGCTGGAAGTTTACAATCAGGGAGTCTGTGTAAATATAATATGCACTTTGCACCCAGCCCTGGCACTTTGCACCCAGCACTTTGCACTGTGCCCCTGCACCCAGTGCGAATGGAGCCACTAGCACAGAGCGAACCGCTCTGTGCGAATGGAGCCACTGGCAGAGAGCGAACCGCTCTGTGCGAATGGAGCCACTGGCAGAGAGCGAACCGCTCTGTGCGAAAGGAGCCACTCGCACAGAGCGAACCGCTCTGTGCGAACGGAGCCACTCGCACAGAGCGAACCGCTCTGTGCGAACGGAGCCACTCGCACAGAGCGAACCGCTCTGTGCGAACGGAGCCACACGCAACTAAAAGAAGGCGGAGAGTGCAGCGGAAGCGGGGAACGCTCGCGGAGGTAAGTAAAAGGAGCCGAGTGCTCCAACAACGAATCGATCACTCGATTAATCGATAACGGAAATCGTCGACAACGATTTCCGTTATCGATTATTATCGATTTTATCGATTCGTTGTTTCAGCCCTACTTTTAACGGCTCACCTATGTACGCATTTTATACTTTCCAACTCGTCTTGGTTAGGTCCGGATAGTCTTGGGCAGGAGCTCATGGGGCAGCCCTCGCACTTCAAGGCCAGTGGCCAGATGATGACGTAAGTGTGGCCCACGGCTTTATACAGCAGGCGAACGGGCATATCCAGACACTGGCTGAACTCTGCAGCATCCAATTTGGAGCGGCAGATCGGCTCTGTTGGCCAGTCCGGGTCTAGTCTTCTACGAAATGTATTTCACTGACTGGCCAACGACCAATGTCCTGTCTGGAACTTTGATCACTGTGCTTGTTCACTGCCCATAACTTGTGAAAGGGGGTGGGCCTATGCACATATGTGGGTGGAGTCTGATGTACGGTCTCTACAACATAATGTGGGTGTAGTGACACCATCTGGGCAGAGGATGATGTCATCTCTACAGTCTAACATATATAAATACATACTATAGCAATACAGATACTGATGTGCTAATAATTTACTGATATGTATTGCTATGTGTGTAGCATTCAATGAAATAATATAAAATAAATACAAAATATCAAGAGGTAAAATTTTTAGACGTTATGTTATTAGGAGTTTGCTCAGTAACGTAACATTTGCATGAAAATAAATAAATACGTTATAAATACATTTTCCATTGGTGTCATGAGTACTTAGATACCAGCTAAGTGTAGGGTTATATGGTTTCTCAATGAAAGGTTATAAATTAGAGTGCATTACAACTTTTACATACCCATTTTTCAAAAGTGCTTTAGAAGAAGCACTTTGACTGACAAACTAAAAGGCTTTCCAGAAAAAAAACAAATCGCCCTGGTAGTAGTATAAATTGACTGAAATTACACAGCCCAGAAATTTAGACATTGCTAACATCAGACTTAAGAGAAATGTGCCAAGGCAAATGTACGCTGAAGGGTATGTTCTTTATAATGGCGTCATAAATTTTTATTTAATTAAGTAAATTAATACTAGTAGATAATGTCCAGCGATCCCCTTAGTATGTATATTACATACATATACATTTTGTATATTAGCTTGGCAAAAAAACAAGCACTTAGATTTGTAACCCTCATAAAACTTGGTCAGTCAATATAAGGGTTAAAGGGTGCAGGCTCACACATACTAACACTGGCAAAAAAACTGTGTACAAAACTTTCACAAGAAAAAAACTTTAAAAGACTATCCTGTATCTGTTCAAGTAAACTGCTGGCTGACGTCAGGTGGCAACCACCAGGTGAGTGAATGAAATACTCTTTCTACGTCAGGAAGGCATGGATTTATTGAGGGACTTGGTGGTACCCTGGCTCGTGCACCATTTTACTACTGAGTGCTGCATTCCAACCTTTCTTTTTGTGAAGGCATGGGCAGGACATCAAACGCTCCTTTTCTGTGTTTTCTGCAACTTTTTTCATTCCACATTCAAAAACATAGTAAAACTAACTTAACATAATGTATACGGCACCAAAATACCACTCAAAATACACGCACAACACACCTGGTGGTGTTGTCAGCAAGAAGACAGGAAACAGCCACCAGGAAGGAGAACTAGTTTCGTTTCTCTCTGAAACACAGCCTGTTTTACTAAAAGCATTGGTGAAAGCAACCCTTCAGGGCCGTAGACAATGTAAAATATACTATTATTAAGGGGGAAGGTGAGTGTCGCAAAGCCGCCAGCACCCAGTTTATAATGTCATATGGTGACGATTTTATTACCTGTGCACAGCTGTCAATCATCAAGTACTTGCCTGACTACTTTGTTTTTTAATTAGGTAACCACTTTCCAAAGCCCATATCATACTTCTTTACCCTCTTTGGGTTAGCATCCGACAATAGCGCATGGGAGGGTAGAGATAAGTTCAGCCAAGTGGCCAAGTAATGTAGCGAGGCAGATAGTGACTTAATTGAGTCTTACACAACATTCACTTAAAGGGTTCTGCATACAAAATGCATAAAAGCAGCACAGAAAATCTCCAAATTCTCCATGCTCTCATACCCCCTCCACTTTCCCATCCTCATCTCCAACAGCCCCAAAAAGAATAGGGGACTGGCGTATTACCTATAGTAGAAGTACATTTGGTATTATCTAAAATATTCTATTGCGACACAGACTAAACTAGAATGAAAACTTCCAAATCTCTCCACATTTATAGAAAAGAGACCCTTAGTCCATGATCAGCGGTTCTAGGTGCATTCTCTGAGTGTAGACTAGCATTTATACACTGGCTCCATTGCCTGATACATTATATAACAGAGGCCTTAGATAAAAACAAATATTGTATTAATAGCAAATCGGAAAGTCTTTGTGCTACAGCTCTCTTCTTCCAAAAATGTACATGAAGACACAGCACTATAAATGGGTGGAAGCTACCATATGGCATACATTAGAAAAGATAGCTACTTCATTGTGATGTTTTTATAGATAAGTGTTTTTTCTTTGTTTTCATTTTATTAACATGGGGATTTATAAGAAGATTTTTCAAAAGCAATATAATAGTTAACTAAATAACTATACCAGGCTATGAAAATGTAGTCTTGCTCTGTATTTAGGAATATTAGATGAAATAGTGCAAATAAAATACATTATTTTTAGTATTAAAAAGTATTTAATATACATTCTTGCTTGGTTGGGCTGTGTAGGACACTGGACTGTTTCCTTTACATTTTGCATGCATATAGACTTCCCAGAATGGCAGCTACATAAATATCAAGCTTTGTCCTGTTTTTTCTATCTGGCTCCTAGGCATATGGTGGGCAGATATTTAATTTATCATCAGTTGAATGGTAATGTCACACTAGCCTAATATTGCCTTTACACAATGCTTTATTATTAATAATAATAATAATAATAAATATATAGCATACAGAACATTATGCTGAAAAGTGTCTAACCTCAGGCCATTAAAGTACGAAGTTAGTCCTGATCTTACTCCAATAAACCTTCCCTAATCCATCCATCAGAGACAGATGAAAAGAGGAACAGGACATTTTTAGGAGCAAGGCAGAGACATGTAGAAGCTGTGGCAGAAAAAAAACAGAGGAAAGGAGACAAGGACTAATATCCAGCTAGTTACATACATTGGATCAAAACATAAAATGATAAACAGTGATAGTCAAACATAAACAAATCTGGGCAAACAAATACCTTGGAGAGAGGGAACATCATGGACTTCTGGCAGGGAAGGAGAGTCTCTTATACAACCACTCAGCAGAGGGTGTGGTGAGCACTGAAAAGGCAGGGAAGAGATGAGAGGGCAAACTCAGGTTATTGGGTGAGTTGCAGGCCCTCTGTAGAACCCATCTCATCCAGCCAATTTCCTAATATATTTGCCTCCTGTTTTAGCAATGCTGCTTATTTATCCAAAAACATGCCTACAGCATGACTTGGTAGAGAAAATTGGAAAAAAAAGAAAATTTAAGACCCCACATAAAGAAAGTATCTTCTCATTGTCCTGTTCTCCAATTCTCTTTACCCAAACTCTGTCTGCCTGGGACTGGTCTTCTTCACCTGTATGAAACCAGGGTATGATTGCCATGCCTCTCAGATGTCCCTATGTAAAAAGGGCAGTCCTTTCTGGACCCAAAGTTTGAAACATTATTAAAGTAAAATGTGTTATTCTCACAAATAGGTCCAAAAAGCACATAAAGCACACATTCCACTGACCTTGTCCCCTAAAATAAAAGCGCCCCTTATCCTACTTGAACATTTGAACTGCCTTCCCCTCCTTCATTTTTCCCAGGAACACTTGATTTCACATTTACCCTGCCACAGGGCCTCTATACATATTAAGAAAAACTTGACCCCATTTTATAGTCTGAACTATTTAGTTAAAAATAATCCCTACCCCTTCCTTTTGATTTATGGCCCCTGTGTTCAATAAGAAAGCCCCCTGCACTTTTTCCCATTGCCTCCCAATACCATTATTAATCAAAAGTCCACCATTTCCCAGGACTGAAAACATGCAAAAACTGGTTTAAAAAAGAAAACAGCAAAATATTTTTGAAAAAAGATTTTCAATCTTATACTAGTAGTAATTAAAAATAGTTCCATATAAGCTGGTTCATTTTAATAAATTGGATACAGAAAAGCAGCTCTCTTCAAAAATGTGGAATTTAGAATGTAGTGTGAAAAGGACAGAGAAATGCAAAAAGTGGGGTTTAGAGAATCATCATGGAAGAAAAACAGAAGATTTCAGTGAGAGAGACTAACAACAATAAATGAATTGTGAATACTAGTAAATAGTAGACTTGTGCATTCGTCTTCGGGCGAACATGAAAACGAACACGAAGAGTGCGTTTTCGTGTTCGTTCCGAAGACACCCCGAAGAGAAGACAGCGGCGGTAAAACGTAGGCGAAGACGAAGACACACACCACGAACATCTTCGTGATCGTCTTCGTCTACCACTCTCCCCGGTCCCTTCCCCTTCTAATTTACCTTGTCTTCGCGGCAGTTCACGGAAGTGGAAATCCGCAGGTTCGCCGTCACGGGTTACAGGGCAGTGCGAATGAGCCTATTGGTCGCCTACAGGGACCTCCTCTGGGTCTTCCTCCTTGATGCCAGAGGAAGACCCTGCAGGTGACCAATAGGCTCACTCGCACAGCCTTTGTAACCCCTGACAGCGAACCTATGGATTAGGATCCATAGGTTAAAGGGCCGTGCAAGCGACCAATAGGCTCACTCGCACCGCCCCTTAACCCAGAGTCGCTCGTACAGACTTTAAAAAGTTAACCCCTAATGAAGCAACTTGTCCGGCAGATCCCACTGGTCTCCCTGTTCTATCATTTATTAACTGATAGAACAGGGAGACCAGTGGGATCTGCCGGGTAATTTGCTCGTACAGACTTATAAAACCCCAATGCTGCAACTTACCTGGCACATCCCACTGGTCTCCCTGTTCTATCAGTTAAATGTCCGTACAAGCGACTTTATTGGTCGTTCGTACGGACATTTAACTGATAGAACAGGGAGACCAGTGGGATGTGCCAGGTGAGTTATAGCACCAGGAGCCTAAAAGTCTGTACGAGAGACCAACAGAGTCGCTCGTACAGACTTTTATAAGCCCAATGCTGCAACTTACCCTGCAGATCCCACTGGTCTCTCTGTTCTATCAGTTAATAAATGCTAGAACAGGGAGACCAATGCCGGAAAAGTTACGGCACCAGGAGTTTAACAGTCTGTACGAGCGACCCTATTGGTCGCCAGCAGGGGGCTCGTCTGCCATCAACCAATGGCAGACGAGCCCCCTGCTGACGACCAATAGAGTTGCTCATACGGACATTTAAACTCCTGGCGCCAGAGCTGCTGCGGTACGCATTAACCCCGTATTAACCCCGTATTAACCGGAAAAAACTAAGAAAAACCGAACACGAATGGATGAGGGTAAGGTCAAGAATGTTAGTGGAAGGCGAAGAATGTAAAGTATAAGAAGAATAAACGTCTGCAACGTATTCTAGAATGAAGAGGAGAAGGAGTTACTAAAATGTTGGTGAGAACAGGAAGGGTAACATACACCTTAGGGTTTAGGTTACAAGAGTCAGAGCATGGGGCAAGATTGGACTGTTACTGGCGCTTTAAAGCAGCCTAGATGTGTGTTTAGTGTGTGTTCACATGTATCCAACATACATGCTCACAATGTTATTACATTGGACACCTGAGAAGCCTTGACGCTGGATGGGAGGGAATATTGGGCACCAATATTTGTGGCCTGTGGCCAGTCCAGGCTTGGACTAGGGGCCGATTGAAAGACAACTGATCACAATAAGGTAGAATATTCTCTTCACCCCTCTGTTTTCAATGCACTAGACTTGAATTATAAATTATCACCTTAATGTCCCATCATTGTACTATACTGTACTGTATAGTAACTTTTGGCACTTTTTAATTAATCAATATGCATTTACCATCATGTTTACTCCAGAAGATGATTATGTTACAAGTCAACAAAAGTTAACTCTGTTATACCTTTCTACATCATATTTCAAAATCCATACAATGCTTTTAGTTGTTTGTGTAGTATACAATGGCCTACTGTGTTTTATCTCCTTTTTATCTGTGATACATTTTCCCAGCACCTCAAATAAAGATTTATCACGCCTGTTCCTATTAGCTTGCATATTCCTCTACATTCCATACTGATAAACTAACCATAGCTTTCCCTGTCAGGGACAAGATGTTATTTCAGAAAAATCATACTTTGTATAATTGTGCTAAAGACATGCAAATATCATACATTTTTTATAGGATGTGCTGTGTCTCATTTCTGAACAATTTGGCATATTTGGAATGTTCCCAATTGGTATTGGTCTTTGTTTAAACAATTATGAGCGTATGAGGCAGTTTTTCCAAATGCAATAATAAGAATAATAATAATAATAACAATAAAGATGGACACGTTTTAAATACAATGGTTATCGTCTCTACTTATAATATTAGTATATATATATATATATATATATATATATATATATATATATATATATATATATATATATATATATATATATATATATATATATATATGCATTCTACAGTGTCCATTTAATAATTAACTTAGAATTTCACTGATCAGTCATAATGTTAAGTAATAACATCGCACCTCATATGTTAATCAGTATTCTTGTTACAGCCGGGCACATCTGCCTTGGTACTTGGACCTCATAATATTCCCCTTAATAACATTAGCCATGCCATCAGTTCTAGCATTAACAGAGGCTGGTAGGGTTACCTTTGCCAGACTGCAAATCTCCAGCCAAACAGCAGTCCAGATGTAAGAAAAAGGGAGAATAAGAAAGGGAGAAAGAGGGTGTTAAAAGTAGAGTTAGAAGCTATACTTTTGTAACTCCACACACACTAACATGTGTGTAAGTGCGAGTGTCTGGGTATAGAGGAATATAAGACATAAAGAGGGAAAGAGAAAGAGATGGCAGGCATGGATGAATATAAGTCATATATTCTTCTACCCCTGCCATGTCTTTCAACCCTTTATGTCTTATATTGACCTTCACCCCTGCCATCTCTTTTCCCCATTATGTACTTTCCATTTCTCTTATACTATATACGCCATTTTTATCTTTCTTGGGTGGTAAGGGCAGTGCGGGCATGGGAGGCACGTGACGTTGTGGCTTACATGCCATTGCCCCTCTGTGGCACTGACATCATCTGAAAACAGCCAGCAAGCATGAGGCGGAGAGAGCATGGAGACATTTTATTAAAGGGCAGGTGAAAATCCAGCCTCCATCTGTGGACGCACATGCTTCCTACCCACTAAAGGCAGTCAAGGGCTAGCCCTGCACCTACACATGCCTCCATGGCTGCACCTCTAAAAAGAGGGGGGAACTTTGGGTAGCCTATCCTGGGAAGTTTTTTCTCCAGTCTAATAGTATTTGATCTCTCTGCTGCTTTTGATACTGTTGATCACCACCTTCTTCTTGACTCACTTGCTTCTACAGGCATTCTAGATACAGCTCTCTCCTGTTAAATACTGTTAAATATTAATTCACATGTAAACAATTTTTTCTTATTTAATAAAAACTATGATTAAGAAAAAAAAACATTTCTTGTTTTCATTTCCTTTAATTTGCCAACCTCCCCCCCAGTTATGCACATCTGACCCCAGTTATGCACATATACCCCCAGCCTTGCCACTCAGATATGCCACTCTGCCCCAGATATCCCTGAAAAGGGGGCGGAGCTACACAATGTGGAATCACCCTACAGGATTGAGCTTCAGGCTCCTGGGTACAGGTACTCCCTGACACTGATACATCCTAACTCCTATCATTATATATTGATCCAGACAAAGATGGTGGTACTGCATAACTCCTATCACCATACACTGAGCCAGACATTGATGGTGGTACATCATAACTCCCATCACTATATACTGAGCCAGACATTGAATTGATGGTGGTACAGCATAACTCCCATCTCCCATCAACATCATTTTTGTGCTCTCACACACTTCTATTTCCCTCTCTTTCACTCTCCTCCTCTGTTTTGTTCTGTCTCTTCCTCTTTCTTTTCTCTCCATCTCTCTTTTTTCTCACTTCTGTTTTTCTGTCCTTATCCTGTATTCACTTTTTACTTATTTTTTCATTCTTCTCTTTCTCATCCCCCTTCTGCCTTTTTCTTTTTGTTCTCTTCTCTCCCTCTTCATTTTCACTCTTTTTCTTCATCTCTTAACTTTTTTATTTTCTCTCTCCCTCTTTTTATTGTTTCATCTCCTCTTATCTCTTAATTTTCTCCTTCTTTTCTTTCATTTTTTCTTTCAGAAATCACAACTTATTCCCTCACATCTACCATATGATCACTCCCATCCCACCTCATATACTTCACATCTCACTCTCACACTTCCATCACATCTCACTCCTAGCATACCCAGCCATCACACATCAAGCTTATCATACCCAGCTATCACATATTATACCTCACTCCCATCAAAGTCAGCCATCGCTAATCGCACACAATGCCCATCACAAACACTCACTCAGGGTTCCACCCTGCCTGGACAATTTCTATGTACCTATGCTACTAATTATCTGAACAGCTGAGCCACATTACCTGGGTGGAACGCCCTCTTTTAATACCTGGAATTTCCATCATTCAAGGCCTTTCCATTGGAGTCGACAGATGTTTCTGAGTTAATCTGTGTTTGGTCGTCTGCTAGCAGCCTTCTGTGTGGATCCTACCCGTGTTGACCTAGCAACCCTGATTTGGCCTTCTGTCTGTGGCTTTGGATTGCTGGGACCGGCATCGAAGGACTGATCACAGGCTGTGTCCAGTAAAACACTGGCTGGCTGGCCTATGCTCAAGAAGCAGCTGCTTTGACGCCCCCCCCCCCAGAAATGACTGGACCCGGGACAGCTGCCCCTTTTACCCCAGGTTAAAGAGCTCCCTGTTTGAATGTATGTATTGTAAGAAACAATGCATACATTGATGCGTGATGTCCCAGGCCATGCATTGAGTCAGTAATCATACAGGAAATTGCATTGCTGGGTCGCAGCATTATGCCATTTTCACTCATGTTCCCGGGCCAGCTTGAGGCAGGAAAGGAAATAGCTTGAACAATTTATAGTGTACCCATACTACACTATAATCTCTCTAATACCTCCTAACATTCGAAATGGCCGCCACAGCACATCTGCATTTTCTGTGGCCTTTAGAAGGATCAGTAAAAAATAAAACCAAGGATAATGGCATATCACTAAATCAGGACTGTCTTTGGAACCTATGTTCTCCAATTCATCAACTTTTCAGGACTTTCAATATGTGTCTTTTTTTAACCATGTTTTCCCCTATAATAGTAGTCTCTGTATCTGAACACTTAAATAACAACTTACTTTTTAATAACTATTTTACTTTCTAGGTTTGTACTTTTGTCTTCTGTTAATTTATATGTATAGTCTGTTAATTTATATGTATAGCTCCCCAGCACCCGTAAAACCCCTTAAATCCTTTTGCAGCAGTATAACAAACATAGTCATATTTATTGTGATTTTTTTTTACTGCTATTTTTAATTTAGCTCACCATAGAAAAAGGGGATATGTGGCATGTAAAAAAACCCCATAGTATTTACAACAGTGTCTTGAGAATAAAACATTAATCTGATTGAGCAAAGGACTAGTCATATTAATAGCATTCAATTTATAGAGGCATAATAAACATAGTATAAATAATTAGCTGAGATATATGGCTGCTAACTGACTTCTTACCTATAAATCTAACCCCTATGCACAAGGCTGAAGTCACCACCGTATCTTGTTATCATAAATGCCCCCTTCCTTCTTAAAAATAACCAATGTATCTAGTCATAGCAAATGTAAGCGAATTTTCTAACACGCCTGTTGCTCAACACTTAAAAATTACATTTTGTGTGGATACGTTTGGGTCTGGAGTGGGAAAAAAATCCATCTTTCATGTCAATTAATACATTTCATTTTTTTACAAAGACAAAATTACATAACTAGGATCCAACATGGGATCTATTTTGCTTTTGTTATGGGAGCTTTATATGGAACCCATTTAATTGAATATTAGATAGGACTTGACAGATTACAAATGTATCTAGTCAATGTGCTGCATTTGTTTCTGGGTCAGTATGTTACCAGGTCATTTGGCTCAGCTTGCTCTCTTTTTTTCAGATAGAGTGATAATATATTTATTTTTTGTGTGATTTATTCACAGAAGACTGGTTTTCAGACACACTTAAGTCACATTGGACTGTTATAGATGTAGCTGTTATTTGGAAATCTGTTTTAGTTAAAATGATGTAATGTGTCAGTTTTCTGTATATTTGCAGACATTGGTATTGACATTGTGTCATTATTATTATTATTTATTGTTTTATATAACACCATTATATTCCGTAGCGCTGTAAGATGGGTAGGCAGGACATAACAAGTAGTATATAACATTTTGACAGAAACAACAGGTGACGAGGGCTCTGCTCAAAGAAGCTTACAATCTAGAGGGCGTTAGGGTGTATTACGCAATAGGTAACATTGCTGTAACATCACTCATGTTACTTCTAAACTAAGAACAAAAAAAGTCATACACACAAGTAAGGGAAGGAATGTTAAAAGATTACGTTTATAGGCTATAGGTACATCTACTTTATTAGCTAGACATAGGCAAGGTAAGGAAAACACCAATGGAAAAGACAGGTTTCATTTGGGATACAGAAGAAAGAAGGTTTCTTATGAAAATATATACTTTTTCAGGTTTCAACCCCAGGTTGTTAATTGTATGCTAATGACTGCAAAAAATTATGTCAGTAATGGGTTTTTCTGGAAATGTTCAGATGTTGACCTAAACATGTTCACATCTAAAGTATGAGGAATATGCAAATCCCTGGACACTAAATGGAAACAATAACAAAATCCTTCATTTTTTAGCTATAGGCTAATCTTTGAAACTGATTAATCAAATGAGATGGCTTGTGCGTGGCATGAGCTTGGGCAGAGCCTGTCCCAGTTTGTCCAGCTGAATGCCAACTGAACCAAACTCACTAGCAGCTTAAATAAAGTCCACGCAACAAGAACCAAAAAAAGCAAACATGATGGGGCGTTTGAGCAGACTCTCACTCCTTCACTCTTGTCCAACCTGTGAAAATAATTAAATTTCATTTGGAATCAAGAGATAATTCTTACTATATAGGATATTTTAAGATATAGGAAGCCCTTTTAGAAATACCTACTAAATACAACAGGGGATAAATCATAGTCCTAAAAATTAGCAACATAACAAAAACTAATTTCCCGGTACATATTGGGTACAACAATTTTACCCATATGGTAAGAAAATAAGGGTTTCCTATACTGTCCGTTGAAGAGGGGTGACTCTTGGAGAAGTGATCACCATATCTTGGCCAAAACTTGGCCAGGAAATAAAGTAGGGTCAATCTATAAAAAGTAAATGAATTAACAGCATTTAGTTTTTGTTTTAATGTGGCCAGTTTCTTCCAAAGTTCTTGTCTTGTTGAATCAGGCACAGCTTTTAGTTTTGCGAGAAGACGGAATAAAGCAATTCAGATATATATTTGATTAATTGTGCAGAAACTGTCAGGTCTGCAATTATTTGCACATCCTGAGCAAACAGAGCGATGCAAATTCATCATATTCTTACTAGACAGATTCCCTAAATGATGGAGAGCTTTTTTTCTACAGAAATCTTCCACTTTATCCTAAATGATGCACTGATCTGGTGCCTGGTTTAATTTGGGGTAACCAGAGGGGATTTCATTAGGGGCTATATAAATGCAGAGCTGTAAGGCTTGTTGTTTCAGTCTGTTGAACATTATGCATGATGCTTGCCAGAGGATTGTGGTGGCCTCTGGCACTATAAGGGTTTGTGGAATATCCCAGGTAAATATCAGATACCTGGCTCATTCATCATCATTTTGCTGCTCTCGTTGTGTCACAGCTGTGAGTATTTAAGGAAGATCGATGATACAAGATGTCTCTTCTTCTTCTCGCCTCAGACGCCCCCCTAACACTTTCTGCTTCAGGGGCTACGTCCAACGCAGGAATCATTCAGGGCCTCTATCATTCTCTACTCAGCGTATATGTCACTCTTTCTCCAGATGCTGTCATGGGGCATCTTGTGTGGAATACTCGGCCAGATCATAAGTGGTTAAGCCATCCTTGTCCTGGGCGGAGAAAAAGGGCAGCATGCAGTATTTCATAATGTCTTGGTTTTATCTATCTATCTATCTATATAGATAGATAGATAGATAGATAGATAGATAGATAGATAGATAGATGCATTGCCTGATCTTGAAGAAAGAAAAATTGGACAATAGGACAAATGATCCACAGAACAAGACTATTACCATTTAACATTGATGTATTGTGTGAACATATGAGTTGAGTCCTAGTCTTTCATCTTATTGGATTGAATCTGGGTAATCATGAAGTGGGGTGTATTGCAATTGACAAAGTTGATGTTGCTGTTTTTAACTTTCTTTAATATACAAACAAACATAGGGTGGGAAATTGTTTCTTCTCAACACCGACAGAGCAAACCCATAGTGCTGATTTTCCTCCTTATCATGTGAATTAACTGCCTACAGACATAGTAGATTCGTGTGCACACATAATAAAACACAACCACACAAGGGTGAATAAGATATGTGCAGAAGTACACATGCTCCGATGCATGCGCTATGTGTTTTATTATGGCCACTCACTTATATACAGAATATTTGCAACCAAGCTTTTGTGTCAGTTTTGCATTGATGACCTTTTAATGTTGAATAGGGTGACCATATTTCCTAACTGCCATTCAGAGACATTTGCTTTGATGAGTGCATTGCATCAAAGTTATTCTCGGGAGTGGCGAAAATGTATTCGCCAGCTCATTTTCAGTATTTATGCAATCCCTGACTACAGCTTCCAATTGCCAACCATGTCCCAAAAAAACAGCTTCCATTCCCAACCTTGTCCAAAAAGCCGTTTACCACTGGCAACCTTGTCCAAAAAACAGCTTCCCAGTGCCAACCTTGTCCCCCAACAGTTACACAGTGCCAAGCTTGTCCCAAAACAGCTACCCAGTGCCAAGCTGGTCCCACAAACAGTTTCTCACTGTCAACCATGTCCCCTAACAGCATCCCAGTGCCAAACTGTCCCCAAAAAACAGCTACTCTGTGCAAACCTTATGTCTGTCTGAAAACTAATTAAACCTGCCCGCTCAATAATTTTCAATGTAAAGGGCCACCTGAGATTGCAGGACTGTCCTGGGCAATCTAGGACATGTGGTCACCCTAGTCCCCAAATGCTTATTATGTTACTTTTTCTGTTTGTCACTGCATGAGACAATATGTAAATAGCTATACGTGAGCTAAATAGCTATAAGTGGCTTACCAAAGTTTACTATAGACATGCTATGTAAATGTATTACTAGTTCAGCACATATCACAGTAAAACATTGGGCCTTCATTAAAAATCTGAGATATGCTTCTATTCCTCAAAATTATATAGTACTATTATATATATTTACTTTTTATTTTTTTCATAATCTTTATTAGATAATTGTTCAATAAACAAATATTTCCACTTAATACAAAAGTATTATAAATGTAATATAGTAATAACATATAATAATAATATTATTATATAATAATATAATATGATATACTAGTTTCTTATTATAATATTACAACACAAAAAATGCTAATATTTCTTATTTATTTGCATATTTATTACAAGGGACCTGGGATAAGTATTATCCAACTTTCCAGATATAATCAAATTTGTGTTTATGCACAGGGAATTCCCCTTCCAATCTTAAACGGGAAATTTTTCCAACCATAATTTTCAAATACGTTTTTAATAAGTTAAGAGACACCTGTTTCTTTAAATTGGTTGTATTTAATGATTCATTTGCTCCTTACTCAGTGTCTGGCTTTAGAACCACATTCTTGATAAAACATTTTTAACTGCCATTAAAACTTGAATAATAATATACATTTTGAATAAAGATATTTTGGTAAAATTTTTGGAACATTCTTGCCTTTTTTAACTGTAACCTCAAAAAATGTTCCCGTATCTTTTTGCCAGTGTAACCAGGGTCTGGTATATTTCTCATCTTTTGTCCATCTGGATAAGATCATAACATTTAGAAGTTAATTTAGGAGAAGTTTTAAAGAATTTAGAGAAATGAATATAGTAAGTATTTTTTTTCTGGGATTATTTAATGCTTTGTATATGATTTTATTCTCAAATATGTAAAAAATATTTCTTGGACTCAGATTGTAACTGGAAAAGATTTTTATCCTGTCGCCCTCCAGAAGCTCTTTTAATTGATCCAGTGCCTCTATTCATACATTACTTCATATCTGTACTTTTTATGTTATGTTCCAGGATTATTAACCCCTTTGTGACAATTGCTCTTTTAACATTTCTGCAGTCTTTGTGTTTAGCTGTAATTTTCTTCTTACTTATTTAGTATACCAACACAGATTATATATTTTTTAGGACAAGAAGGGCTTTCTTTATATACCAGTATTCCGATCATACCATATTATGTATTATAAAAACAATAATAGTACTTTTATTAGAAAACTATTTTACTCATCTACAAAAGCTAATGTAAAAAACCGCTAATTGGATTCCAATATTTGTCCTGAGTTTCGAAAAACAACGTTTTTATGTTTCTTTGGAGGTTATAGGGCAATGGGTACAAGTAGTGTATTGCTATTTTATAAGGGTATAAAATTCTTATTTTTGTATTTTGGGGGCAAGAAAGGTTTTTTTTTAATGTATATTTCTAGCGGGAGGATCAGGATGTGTTTGGACACCAATTGTTTAATTTATTACATTTTCAATTATTCGTTACCAATTTTTTTTCTATGACATCTCTCCATATTATTTTAAAAAATATATATTTTACTCATCACAGAGCAGGGGCTCCATTACCCTGCATTGCTGATTGCAGCACCTATGATCAGCCTGCAAAGGAGCTTATAGGTCCCATGTCATTTATGGAAATGTGAAAGAATACACTCTTTAAACTTCAAATATGTATCATAATTAACACCTGTAGATCACACAACCAGCACACGGGTATACCTAAGGGAAGCATTCTTAAATGGTAAGTCCATTTAGGAAGAACAATCTACAGGTACATTATGCGTTCATCACTTAAACACTTTCCAGGGTGCTGCGGACAGGCCCATGTGGCATTGTATCAATAAAAGAAAATTAGAACTATTAAATAAAAGCCAAGATAAATAGTATGCGTCCAGTCATAAATGATTCCTAGGTTACCTAGGGTGCCTATATGAGGCCTATATGACTTCGTTTCTCTAAGTACTTGATGGAGGTTGGGGTCAAAAGAAAGAAAGAAAGAAAGGGGAGAAGAAGGGGATGGAGAAGAAGGGGGAGATGAAAGAGAGAAGAATAAAGAGAGAACAGAAGACAGAAAAAGGACATTAATGAATCAATCCCAGACAGGGCTCGTCCCAAAAGGGCACCGAAATCCCTGGAGGTAAACTGAATTCAGGTAAACCAGGTCACCATGTACCCCTCGTTTTGTCTCCTCCAGCGCTCTAGTCTCCTCTAGTTTTTCCCACCCAGTCTCTTTTGGGGGGATCCTACTAGTTTTCAAGTGCAAGGATATCATGCATTTTACAGTGTTAGGGAGATGGATTGTGGGGGAGCGCTTGTAGGTCCACACAGCCCGTAGAGTATAATCGAGAAGCATTGAACCCGGAGTCAAAAGAGGTCAATCATTGATCACCCAAGTATTCATGAATGGCAGCACCAGTTTGCATTCCCATTATAAATGGAGGAAAGTGCCTTCCAACTTGCAGTACCACCAGCATAGTGGGTCTGTGACAATCTTGTGAACCTTGAGGCTATACCAGAAGTTTAATATCTTATTGGCGTTCTCCTGAACCTGGGGCATCAATGAGCAGGGGTGTACTAGGGTGCAGAATTTTGACTGACCATAGAGGACGGAAACTTCCCCGGGGGGGGGCTGCCTTGCGAGAACTAGCTGATGTAGAGGAATTCCTACATATACCAGAAGTTTAATATCTTATTGGCGTTCTCCTGAACCTAGGGCATCAATGAGCAGGGGTGTACTAGGGTGCAGAATTTAGACTGACCTTGCAGGACAGAAACTTCCCTGGGGGGGGCTGCCTTGCTTGTGTCCTCTAGCTGATGTAGAGGAATTCCTTTCGACGAGGGTAATGACCTGAGAGACTCTGGTCGGAGGAGGCATCTACAAGAAACCAAACATCCACTCGCCATACCCACTGGTAAGTCTGGATTGTGAGGGTCAGCATCAGTAAGGGAAATTAAGACTAAATGTCTGGGGGATGTGAATAGGCAAATCCCCCTTTTGGCCTGTTGGTGTGTTATTAATCCACCCCTGATTTTCATAAACAATGGTGAAAAATCCTAGGAAGCCAAATCCAGCTAAATATTGCATTATAAAGACCGACCACAAGGTGGAAACCTTGTAGTCTGTTTAACAAGCTTTACTAAATGTATCAGGTTGTGAGTTGCAGCTTTATGACAAGCAGGTCTGAGAGATCGAATTTAAAACAATGCACAATGCAATAATAACCTGATAACTCATGCAGGCTTTGCAGAGCCAAATTAGCACTTTGTGGGCCCCTATACAAGTTACCAATTACCCCCCAAATATTTTTTTATATTAGACAATTTTAAAAAACATATCAGTGGTGGTGACCCCTACCACCTCGGGCCCTTGGAAACTCTTCGTCTTTCAACGTTTTTCTAATTTTTCAAAAATACACTATTTTCCAAACTATTTTAGCAATACATTTACTGAAGAAATGTGTATCTTTGCAAAAAAAATCTACTTCTAATTCCACTTGTTTCTTACAGTTTTGATAAATGCATCATTGTCCTTATCATACCAAGTTGTCAAAAAGACAGCACAGGGAGGATTTTGTCACCTAAGTATTTAATCATAAAACATTATATGCCTATTGAAATAATTTATATTTGCACACAAAATTAATGTGGTGTAACAGCTGAAAACAGTTGATATACTGTTCTGTATCACTTTGCCACATTTCTGTAACATTCTGCCACCATCATCTAGATTTGACCAGTGCTTCTTGAGTGGCAGAAGTAGCACAGTGCAAAACTGGGACAGCTTTCTTTGCTTATATGTTATATTCCAACTATCTAACTGTAATTATTGATTAAAAAAATAAAACATGTTAATGTAAATAAAAAGTACAATATTTTCACTTATTACTTAAGATTAGAGAAGTCATTGCACAACAAAAGAACTTCCATTCCCTACTTTAATACCAACTACTAATGACTTAGTGCTAAGTATTTCTACTTATTTGAATTAGGATGTATACTCTGGTCTTATTGTTGTTAATACTGATAATTAACAAGAGGATAAGACTTCCACAGGTTCAAACTATCATTAATTGCATGTGGGCTAATGTTGTCTTTGATATCTATCCTGACCAAGATGTATGGTCTTGAGATGTTGGTCTATAGTTTAGTTAATTTTTGGTCAGGACTTAAATGTCTCTTTATCACCAATAGTTCATACATCACAGGCGCCTGGCCACCTGCTGAATATGTCCAGTTGTATGCCATGGGGCTCATTGAGCACTGCCCTACCATGGCGATTTGATGTACTTGATGGCCAATCTGGGCATGGTTGTCAGTTGAAGTGTAGCTGACAAATATAACTTGACATTCCCAATCAACAAGTATACATGATTTATTGACAAAAATAATTGGGACACCTGACCATTACACCCACAGGGACTTTTATGATATTGCATTCTAAATACATTGCCCCCCCCCTTTGCAGCTATAATAGCTTCCATTCTTCTGGGAAGGGTTTCCACAAGATAGCCATAGCATAGTACCAAGACATGCTGGACAATGCTATGCTTCCAAATTTGTGAGAACAGTTTCTATTTGTGAGAACCATTTTTATTCCAGCAAGACTGTGCCCCAGAGCACAAAGCAAGGTCCGTAAAGATATGGTTCGGTGAGTCCGGCCAGCACAGAGCCCTGACCTCAACCCCAAGTCAACCCCAAGTCAACCCCAAGTCAACCCCAAGTCAGACCTTCTCATCCAACATCAGTGCCTGACCTCATAAATGCTTAACTGGATGAATGGGCAAAAATCCCCCCAGAAACCCTCCAAAAATGAAATGTCATAAACGTCCCTGTGGATGTAATGGTCTGGTGTCCCAATATTTTTTTCAATATAGTATATATGACATATAACATGATATGCCTTATACTAAATAATAGGAAAAGTTACTTTCAGAAAAGTTTGGGAATGCCCATATGTATCATTTTAGTATTGTGCTTGAAGTTGCATGTTACAAGAGAGACTGAAGATAATGACATGTAATCCCACACATGGCTAGCATCTATATCCAGATCTCCTACAAACTCTCAGAGATTGTATTTCACGCTACACTATCCGCATGGCTTAGCATGTCACCTCCAATATCCGTTCCCTGCCATTCCCCACTTTCTTTCCAGCTGCCTTTCAATCACATTCACCCCCTCAACAAAATGTCAAAATGTCACTTAGGTGCATGTAGAGCCGTATACATATGGTTAGGATAATTTCCATACATTTTAGTTCTTGAGTGTCAATAGTATTGATACACAAAGGTTTTTCCGGGGATGAACCTTTAGACTGACCAATTTACACATCCTTAGGAGTAAATTGCAATAAAAAACATATATAGCCTTTCGCAAAAGTAAATATATTAAATATTTAATACTTCAATTACCAACACATGTGCCAAATATTTGAAAGTGAGCTAAACCTAATACAGCCATAAGGCAACAAGGATTCCTCATGCTCAGGTTAGTTCCCGGGAAGGAAATTCTGAGCCGAAACGATGTATGCAAAGTCTGTGTTTTACATATAAATTAGGTTATGTTCTAACCTTGGGTCTGATAACCAGTTTTCTTACGTTGGTCTTGCATACAATGTTCAACTATACTGCCAGTATAAAGCATTTGTAATACAGTATGTTAAGTGGTGCATCCTAGACTGCTTATATAAAATAGTTAAATATAACCGTAAAATATATTTTACCAAGTAGCCATAAATATGTAATTTTTTTTTTTAAATTAAGGTGCCATGTAGGTACAAGTTGAGACATCTTGATAAATTTGATCATTGGTAAAGAAAAAAGTCAGTCAGTGATATTTTAGTATATTGTCAATAAAAATAATTTTATGTAGTTGGGAACCCAGGGGTGATTTAATGGAAAGGAATATGGTCATCAACAATAACATAACTTAATTTGCATGGTGCCATGGTGTGACTTGGAGACATGATGTAAGCAAGGTGGTGGTGGAATTTTCTAGCCTGGCAGGTCAAGCAAAGCTTAGTGGCTTGCCTAGCTCCTGCTCATTCTAACACTTTAACAAACTCATTCTGAAATTCACACTCACTCTACAACACACCGTGCAAGCTGCTGCTCTTTTACTGTAGGGTCATGTAACGTCAGCTACTCCAAAGTAGTGGAGCTGTTTTCCCACTGGGGGAAAAAACATCCTTATTTCATATGTTCACATCATATACTGTGCAAAATTTGGCATTGAGTAACATAGGACATTCAGCGTACCTACTGAATGTATACGCTGAGAAAGCTGTTAGTCATAACTCTTCCATTCTTTATTCTGGACCTGGAGTCTCCAGCCTTACATTTCATCAGAGCTTTTTTATGATTAATTAACAATTTCAACAAAAGAAAATGGCATTTTATGAATATATGTTAAACATTTTATGTGTGTATCCTGTTGCAAGTTTATTATTTAATTGTATTTCATTAAAAGGGTTTTTTGTGCTGAGATAATTATAATACCCACCTCCTCCATGCATCAAAAAAACATTTTCTACCTTGGGATGATGTTGGAAGCTAGTTGGGTTGGACATTTTACCTACTTGTTATGTCCTAAATGTATTTGCATTACATAGTTGGCTGAAAACTTTAAACACACTTGGGATTTTTCTATGTACAGTAAGTATAAGGCTAGTCCTTTGCCTATAATGAGAGGAATGCCCCATACCTGTAATATATATAATATTTAAGATATTTTCCTTTTGTGAACATTGTCAATGGTGGATCCTTTGTTAGAAGGGAATCAATCACTACTACAAGGGTACATCAAACTAATCCTGAAGAACACATATCAAAGATATCCTGATTAACAAGAAGCAAATGTGATTTGTTTTACTTTTATATTGTTCTATAAAATCTCCATTGTCCAGTTTTTTTCTATACTAAAGAAGCCTTTATGTAAAACGGGATTCTCATTGGTACTAGAGATTCAAAAACATCCTGGAAAAACATCCAGAGGTACTTTAAACTTCTACTCAAACCAGTGGGAAGCCCAATCTTGTAGACAGTTCTCCACTTTTGGATCTTCTACATGTCTTGTCTTAGTATAAAGGTACCACAGTAGGTATAGACACCCGATTTTAAAATGTGAAATTCCTATTTCCACAAAGAAATGACCAATTTGTTGGTCAACATTTTTCTTACTAAATATACACAGGATTTTCCCCAAAAAAATAATATTTGCAAGATAGATGCAAAAGCTTCCATGAAGTGAAACTGTGAATCCTTAATTAGTATATTATTTTCCTAAAGACCACAGATCCAATATTGCATTGTATTTTCAGTACAACTAAAAATACTGCTATGGTGAAAATACTTAAAAAAAATAATCTTGCACATAGACCCATTTATTAAATGCAATGCTTGGCTATACCTTACACCTGGCTGATCATCTCAGGAGCATTATGGTTCATGTAGTTCTGTAACATCTCAAGAGCTTTATGTTGGTTACTCGTGACCAAGGATACAGAGTATCGTGTATCCTTACACTACACAGTATAGTGTGAGTCTAACCTCCTTTTTTATATGATGACATTAATAAGACTTGGCCTTAGATTATACAAAAAGTAAAGGATATTAAATTCAAGTGTCCCTTCATCTTCTTGTAAGAAGAATACCCATTCCTCCCACCCCTTTCCTGATACGATGTTTCAAAATTATATATTTTTTTTCTCATTTCTAGCAAATGAAATGAGCCAGATGTAGATGTTCAGGCCATTATCCGGTGGCTTTTCATTAAGAGACGTGCCATTCTGTCATTGATACAATCTTAATTGAAAGTGTGATTGCTGGAAAAGGCTCACAAGGACAGGAATTATTAAACCTCAGTCCTGACACTACATTAAACAATTAATTTAAGGATACGCAACTACTGTTATCTCTGGCATGGAGCAGCCAAGAAGGCTTTAAAATCCTACTGCCAATTCGAAGGGGGTTTATACAGGGATGGGGATGTGAATTGGTTTATGATTGTGAGCTGAGAGATTTTCTGCTAATCCTTGCTTATACTAAAAATACCCATTTTTGTGGGGGTCCCTTAGCCATTGAGTTAGCTCCAGGGCATATGGGCAGGTGTCCACAATAAGTGAAGCCCCACATGCTACATTTGGTTTTAGTTAATAATAAGAATAAGTGATAGTAAAGCTTTTTGAAATGCAAATTTTACATTTATGTAAAATTTACATATATGATGACACTTAGATTCTAGGTGGAGATTATGTGTTAGATCCTTATCCTGAGGAGAAAAGACAAACTCACTATGTATGTCCAAACGTGTTGATATTTCTTCAATACTATTAATATTACCGTCTTAGCTGTGAAGATATCTAAATAGTTACATTTAAATGAACAATTAGTCAGTTAGAAAAAAAACAGAATTATGATGAAAAATGTATAGTAGACATGCATTATATCTCCTTAGTGTTGACCCTTTAAAGATGTTTCTGCCTTCTTTTTACCTTCAGGCTTTTCATTGATGGAGCAAACTCCTTCCTTTAAACAAGAGGAGATGTATTATGTCATTAGTATGTCATAGATGGAACATCAACAAAGCACATGGGGCAAGGGAGTTAACATTCACAGCCACACTTTGTTCTTTTGACATTCGTGAGTTTGAGTGAAAGAAACATTCTTCTTGCTCTTGGTTACTAGCTGAGTAAATACGTCCTAATAGTGAGTAGTAAAAGCTGGGCAGCCAACACCAGCAAGGTTTCATTTGAAATAGTAGACATAAGTTAGGCTGGTTAGGAAGAATCTCAATATGTGACAACATACCAGCGATTTCAAAACCTAATGTAATAATCATATAATAAACTGCTTATAGTTACCTTGTTATGAAAGACATTACTTTAAGTTTAATGAAGAGAGGCATATATGTTGGCATTCTCTTCCATGAGTTGGACTTCATAAACACGGCCTTTTGTTATAAAGGGACAATAAAATGTAATAGTCCAATATTCCACCTCAGTTTAGGCACCAAGCTTTATGACTGATTCTCCTATAAATGCTGGCCATGGTCGCTGGTCTCCAAGTTTCACATCCTCCCAAATGTTTTGAGAAAATCATAGATGGTGGACATTTTTAGGTTTACAATGTCTTTATCAAGATTTTAGTTACTAGTAACTGTATATATTCCCCTGAATTCATCTTTATGGACAATAGGTAAATCAGAAGCCAATAAAACAAAAACAAAAAATACCAAAAAATTAATTGTTATCCATAACTGATTAATGATGTCAGTTAATCTGGTCTACTGTATGTATATATATTACACTTAAACAATGAAGTGCTTTATATCGGCACTGCCATTGGCATAACATATGTATTCTCCATTTCTGTCTTTTCTCAACCTGCAAGAAATATATATATATTTATTTTTTTTTTCATTTGAAATATTAGTTTAATAAGACATGAGAATAATATTATGGATACAATTGAAGTTCATTCATTATTTACACGAACAGTGTGATTTAAAGGATGCATTTGTAACAAAACAGCATCTCTCTCCTTATATATTAAAACCAGAAAATACAACGTACGCCTAGAGAGTGTGTCCGCTGATCTGGGATGATGTGATTTAACATACACACTTCATCAAGGCTGGCCTGCTTCATGGAGGAAATTGTGGCTTTTATGTAGAGGTATAAATAAGCAAAGCTCATAGCAACTTTAAATTACTTCTAATGTGTTTTACTTATGCTCCCTCAAGAACAATACATGACAATAGCAGGGATATTCAGAGTAATAATATTGGTGCATTTAGAATTTTTTAGTAGTGTTGTTATAATGTTTTTGTTGCTGTCATAGAAACTCTGAGTTTAATATTTAGGCACAGATCTGAAATCTCAGTGTATAGAACTGGAGTTATATAGCACATGTCAAATATTTTCAATGTTGCTAGGATATCATAGGGAATACGTTGGTAATCCATACAAAACCCCTTAATTAAGTAATACAGAAAATAATACTACTAATAATAATACTAATACCCCTGATGATAATAATAATGGAGATGTAAAGATAAACATAATTAGGTTGCCTTCCACCATGTCTAAGTCCATGAGAGGTACATGTTCGATGATCAAGTCTGCACAAGACAAGGGTTAGGTGTCAAAGAAACAATGTATGACGCTTGAATAATAACATAACATGAATAAAGTCTGTTTTCGTTTTTTTTCATTTTTCGGTTAAAATAGATTAATCATTTTATGATTTTTAATACTCACAATACTAAATGAGAGTTCACAAAAGTGTACATTTTCAGTACCGATCATGAAAGTCTTGGGTTTTAATCACATTATAGAGCTCTACCTGAACCAACCTAGTACTGGTGACACACAAAGGATATTATGGATCATCTGCAGGTTCTAGGTCCATCAGAACCTGGGACCTCGGTGGTTGGCCGCTTTAAGGAATTTACTAGCTCTTCATCTGCATCCCTCAACCAGCCTAATATTAAGAGTTCACTAGGAGCTTATTGACTTTCCACCTGAGAAGTCAATATGAAGGAGAGGGACAGTTCAATAAGTAAATCATGAACCTCCTTTTAATAAACATAGGTACAGAAAATAAAATACTACTTAGTATGGATGCCATTGTGCATATTTATATGTATATATAAGAAGCAGCAAAGTCACAAGCAATAATCCTAGCAGTTGCATTAGTTGGATGGATACCAGTGTTGATGGATATATGCACCCTTGGCAGTTTCCATGCCATTCCTGGTCACTATTCTAATTGGAATACAGTTGCATTGTCCTTTAATGCAATGTTGTTTTATGGTTCTCAAGGACTAAATTCAGAAAGATTTTTCCAATTCAAAACATTTAAGACACATTTTGTTTCTTTTTAATTTTTAATGTCAGGGAAAAAGGCAACATACCTACTATGAGTCTGTAATGATGGGGGCATATAAAATAATTGCTAATTGCTAATATTGAGACCAATGTACACAGTTAAGCAGTTATTACATTATGGCTTTGGGGGGGTTGTTGCACATCTGCCTTATCCAGTGTAATATGAGTGTTCAACTCTCCTGCTACTCGTCCATCACTGGTAATGCCTCTAAGAGTGAATATTTCTTTGTTTCATCTTCTCCGTGCCTTGCATATACTCAGAGATAGCCAGGGTCATCTTTCTAGCACTGCTGTTATAGCACAGTGTATATTGATGACATTAAAGTCATGTCCATCTGGCCAGGTGGGTGTTAGTGCCATCCAGGTCTCTCATATCATTTAATTAGGACAGATGCATATAGAAACGTAGATCAGTTGCAGCTGCCACCTGGAACTGCTGAAGGATAGGAATCAATGCTGGGCCAGCAGCTCTGTGGGGAGAATCGATTCCCCGGCACAATGAATTGGTTTCATCATTTTGGTTTCACCTTATCCAAGTCAGTGCCGGTTTACATCAGTCTGTGACTTTTTTCAAGGTTTTCATACCTCCCTAATCTGACCATGTCCATGGCACTGCCTAATTGTGATCAGTACAATTCATACATTTGTCTGTGGGACATTCCGTTTTGATTGTTGTATGGCAATTTATGGGCTCATCATCTGGAACAATTACCCTAATTTCTATGAAACACTAATACACTTTAATCCTGGGAATTATTTTTGTCAGTGTCATGTCTGGTAACAGTGGCAGTTGATGGATGTCAGTGTGATTCTATAAGATCCAAGTACAGATCCATGTGTTCTTATGAGCATTCGCCATACTTAAGATCATATCAGGCACACGTGATCATGTCACGAACCGGGTAAGCAGGTCGGGCAGAAGCAGCAGGGGATACTTGGGGTTCTGTCTGTACCCCACGATGCCTCATAGCTGAGGGAAAATACAGACAGGCGCAAAGAAAGACACCACAGGCAGGATACTAGGATACAAGATATATTGAGGAAACTAGCAGGACAAGTAAGTACAGGTAACAGGTAATAAGTCTCTGGCAGGGCGCACGGCAGGAAGCCCAATGGCAGGGCGCTCGGCAGGAAGCCCACTGGCAGGGCAGACGGCAGGAACAATACAGGGTCAGGTACAGGGCCAGAGCAAAGCGGTCCTCACACGTAAATGCAAAGGCCCTGACTGAAGGGCAGGGCAGGTTTATAAAGGCAGGGTTAATCCAGGTAACAAGGCCCAGCTGCTTGCAATAACAGAGAGAGAAGGGCAACCATTAGTGGTTGTATGAAAACATGAGAGTGAATAAATAGTGCATAGTCCTGGAAGGCAGGGTGGATCCTGATAGATCACAAAATGAGTCTAAGCTTACTCAATGCTGCCATTCACATCCACAAGCGGAGATAAGAAGGGGCATTTTCCCCTCATGGATTATTACCTACTACAACACTAGGACAGTATTAAAGAACTGAAATAAAAGAAAGTGGATTTAAATAAGGAGGAGATCTGTACAGACTGTAGTAGTATATAAAACCTTCAACTTCTTTATTTTAGTAATAATCTCTTTTGTAAACAAAATATGAAAAAATGCATATTTGGGGGGGGGTTTAAGAAAAAGGAGATATGTGATCGTATGACCCCAAGTTGTCCAAGTGTTGGCTCTCCAATTGGGTTGAAGTGTTGGTTAGATTCACCTTCTCCTTCACTAGTTCCATGCATACTCTGCCCATTCAAATACTGTCATGTTGGTGGCTCAGCTAACCCGGCTTATTTCATCCCCTCTATGCACCTGGGGACTTCCTATGTATAGCTTTACAAAGGAAAAATAACACATATTAACACACCATTAATACAATGTTGGTTGCGGCGCTCATTCCATCTTTCCACAGGTTTCTGCACAAGGTAATTGGGTCATAAAGTTAAATCTTGGCAAAGACCCCTGTCTTAGTCATCTACCAAACAAATGGCCTTCAGCTGTTTCCAATGCTGAAAACAATTTAAAAGAAATCTGATTTAATATCATGTTAATTTGCACAAATGTTAAATATTCACAAAGAAGATCTACTGTATGTAGTGCAACTTATTGCTGAATATTATTAGCTGTCTCATGATAATTATTATTAGCTGTCTCATGATCATTATAGGCACAGGCTATATCTTCATAGCAGACCCAGAAAACCACTCGACAGAACTTAACCAAGCCAAATTAAACAGAAACTCGTCCATGTTTTCTTACGAGTTCAGTTACATCGTTATTGAGTTCAGCTCTATTGCTGCTAAGTTGAAGGTCAAGTCTGTACGTTAGGTTAATGAAGTTCTGGGTAAAGTCTCCTGCTTCTGGGTCAAGTTAACTTTGATGAGTTGGAGCTGCTTTTAACTCAACTGCAAGTACAACTGAAGTTTAATGTCTGTGAATGGACGACTTGCTATGCTTTTTATCACAATTCACTACAAGCCGGAAGTCATATTGGATTGGAAAAGTCAAGTTCATTTCAATGAATAGAATAAGTTGGTTGATTTTCACAAGCTCAGTGAAGCCGGTCTAAGCAATTTGACCCCACACTGGCAACTAGACATAACATGAACCTTTGCGAATAGACCCCAGAGTCATTTTTTTGTAACATATGTACAATAAATACTTTTTAAGTTTGTCTAGTATCTACGAGGTTTGTATACAATTAACAACAAAACATTAACGCAAATACTGTGCAATCAAAATCATGACCTTTAACTGTTATAAAACTGTTACAGGCGATCTAGAAAATGTTCCTAATAATAATAAAATACCATTGGACATCCGTGTAATATACTCTATTTATCCCGGGTGTATAATGCACATCTATATTATATCCACAGTCTGTGCAATAATGCAGTTCTAGACTATGGTTCATATCTAATGTACAGAACATTAACTCAAATACAAGCAATTATTCTCTGGAATTAATCTGCAATTATGTCTGTTTTTAGGTATGTAAACAGTGTCAATATTATGTATGAATTCAAAGCCTGCTATAAATAATATATAAAAAGGCTTATGAATTCATAATTGCATAAACCCAATTTGTAATCATTCGTTCAAATATTAAATTAAGTCTACACTGTTTACCTGGCACTATCTGTTTTAATACCGATATTTTCAGAAAGCATGATTCCTGGCAGAAGTCACTAATAATAATAATAATAATTTGATTTATCATTTCATTCACTGGTGTATAGTCAAATTTGGATCAAGCTTATGATTTTGTACACGGTCAGGACTGACCTGTACACCAAGGAGTCTTTAGGGGTTAATAACACGTGTGTCCCCTCCAATCTACATGAATTCCATAGGCCTACATTATCTTACATGCTAGCCAGGGGTATGTGTGCATAAACATTTTGTTTCTAAAAATCAATGTTTTTGAAACAGAGATTTATAAAAAACAAAACTTTAATTAAAAATAATTAAATGGAAAATTTACATTTTTGCACCAATGCAGAAGGCAAAAATGGATCCAGGACCCAAAGCAATATATCAGTCGATGGGAACTATTTTGACTTTGGTTAGGCATAACACAAACATACAAGTAAGTACCAAAAAAGGACAAAATGATCTTCTTTGCAAAAAAAAAGTCTTATTTTACAAACCATACATCCCTTGTATCCAGAGTCATACAGTAGCTCTTTTTATTGTATGATAAGACACGAATAATTGTGTATCATAAGAATTTCAACCAACCTTTAGACTATTTATATATATATATATATATATCACATGGTGTTGTTAACTATTTCATTACAGGACAAGGATTAATCGCAATTAATACTAACGTGTAACAATCATGGAAATCGAAGACAAATCTTCCATAGAGGTCATTCTATCGGTGCTATTAAAATATCTTCATTAGCTGATGTACCCATAATCCTTCCATAGACAGGATTAATGCCTTATCACACGGAAGGCTGACGTGAGACATTTCCCCTGCAAGTTTCATTGTCTACAGTCAGGTTAATCAGATACACAATTCTCACTAAATCTCAGCAAGACTACTCTGTGTTTATATAATTAGACAGCTGGAAATTCATCTTCCTCTGGATTTATCTGAAGGTCTTGGGTGAATGTGATAACATTTTATTAATGATTAGTATTTTAATGATTAATATTTCTAAGTATTACTTGAGCTTTGTAACCTTACAGCAGAGAGAAATGTATTTTGGAGATGGTCCGTCAAATTAGAAAGTGATCTTTTCTGGACTGCAGTGATTCTTAAGCCACGCGTCAAATCGCTAACGGATGTCACATTATTTAGTCCAAAGTGTCACAAATTACTGATTAAAAAATGATTGAGCAATCTATTCCTTTATGGGGGTTGAGGACAAGAGCAAATCATACAGCGCCGAAAGGCAACATACAGTTATATCCAGATCTTATATACTGGGCAGGTATTAAAGAGATGACCAATGGTCAAAAGTGGCCGTTTTACAAATATATACAAATTGTTTAATATTGGTATATATAGACGAGTGTTACAGTAACATACAATAACTTTATTAGCGTGGTATACGCAAAATCAGTTGTTCAATTATGTGCCAGATGTGGCCCTCATAGGGGAACATGCAATTGAAATACAGCTACATGACTTAGGTTTTTATATGCCTAATGCGGTAGGAAAATCCACCACTTCAAGCAAATTTAAAGCCGGAATCGATTCTTTCCACAATGTATGTTTTATGATGCATGCTCTAATTGCTAGGTTACCTACTGGTTCAATTACCAAATTGAATGGTAAATTGATATCTAAAGGCAACTGAGGACTTTCTAGCACCCTCACTATTTCAAATTGGGTATCGGTTTTAATCAACTATGAACCTTAGGGGCCCCGGAGTATTTCTAGACATGGGGCGTTATCTCTGTAGGAGCCAGAAAAGGTTTTCTGCTGTAAACTCGCTGACAAAAATGCAACTGGCCATTTCAATTAAAGTCAACTCACATTTCCACTAAAAAAAAAAAAAAAAGCCGCAGAGTGTCGGTATACTTAAAATCACTGCCCACCCCCTTGGCACTCAATGGGTGCAGAACCTGTATTTAACATGCCTCTTCAGGGTACATTCAGCATGGTCAGACAGTGCTCTTCGCTCTTAATGGAAAGGGGAGCATCCAAAAAAGTTATGCGAGGGGGTGGGAGTGGGGGTTATATTAGGGAACCGTACCCCCAAGGCTCCTATTCTTAGTCCCGCATCCCATCTTTGTTAATACGAGACCCTGGGGACCCCCTAAGCCTTCTTTCATTTAACTCCCATGTAAAAAAAACTGGTATATCCATAACTAAACATAGTCCCAGGTTTTTAATGCATTGATGATGTAGATTGGGTGGACAAGGTGGACTTTTTGTGAATCTTCGAGGCAATTGATTTGTTCTGTTTGTTATTTTTTTTTACTTACTTGTTTTATGTCATCTTTAGGGAAAAGGCTGAAGTGTCTAATGTGCCCTAGCTCCTTTTTTGTTGTTTCAGAAATTACTCAGTTTGATTAGTGTGCCAGGTAAATCATATCTTTTTGTGATTTACTGCTCACCACCCAAAAAAGCCACGCGATTACTATAGCTGAGCAAACCGGTATGGACATCAACGAGTTCCTGGCTTGGCTCCTCAGGATGGGGGTAGTGTGTTCTCTTATGTTGTTCTGTACGCTATTTAGGACTAGGTCTATAAATAATGGATTTATATGCATATTAGGTGATAATCTCCCTTTAAATACATTTCACCACCGAGGTGGCTGCACACAATCCCATTTCTGTGGCTTTAAGCAGCACCTTATTGAGCATGTACCTTAAATTTAATTCCATTTGTATATTAACACTTTTACTCGTTTCTGAATTTTATTACTTCTTCATTTTTTATTCTTTTACAATTAGCTTATGAAATGCAAATAATGTAGATATGAGAAAAGCCAAATCCAGCTGATAAATGCAAATGGATGTGAATGATAGATTAGACGCGCAACTAATAAATAATACAAAGACAGAAATAACGGAGAGGAAAAAAAAGAAATAAAATGTGGTTTCTAATATTTATCACCTTTCTTAAGTGTCTCTCTCTGGACTTGAGGCCGTTCATCTCTTAGGAAAATTATAACCTTACAAAAGACTCTGCTTGCAAGATCCAGAAAAAAGGCATCTTTCATTAATGTGCTGAAACCTAAGATGCATCTTGTAACAAAAATGTCATTTTATCATAAGCGTTGTCAAAAGAGTAGGTACATGTGGCAACCACGTTCAACTGTACTTATTGGTATTTGTGCCAAGCATCCTTAAGAGGTGAAATGTGAAGGTAAGCAGGGCAGCCCAGGGCAACTCCAGCCAAAAAAACCCACCTCTGGTACCCACCTTAACTATATCGTTTTTTTCCCAAGAAAAGTAGTGCTATCTTAATGAGACCAGCCTTCTATACTTACATTACTTTAAGTTATAGAAAATGGAGAAAAATGGCAAAAAAAATGCAGTGCACATTGGGTCATTTAAATGACCCAAATTCAATGACTCCCAGTGCAAAGAGCTGATATGCTGTACTGTGTCTGCCTCTCCACAATAACTCTCCAGTTTCTCCATAACAGGCTAAAATAGAAAATATTGGTTTCTTCAGAAGAGAAAAAAATACTTGTAACTTTACAACAATAAAGAAGTAAAATCCAATCCCCCCTTTAGGCAGGGATCAATCCATGGAGCAGGCAACCTAATATGGCTGCTTACTACCATGGCAACAAGTCTAATGTGTCTTTTACCTTCCAGATATTTTATTGTTTGGAATGCATGTGCAAACTCTAAAACCCCGTACACTCTGTTGAATTGCGTATTAGAAGCTGTTTCCATTGATTTTGATCACAGTCTGTAATCCGCAATGGCTATTTGTAAATTAGCCATGGAGATGAGTCGTAAACCATGGATTTTCTACCACCACTAACACCAACTAGAGGGCTCATTTAATACGGCTCCTCATTCCTAGTACCAAAACCCTTACTAGAAATAGGTTTTTTAAAGATTGTTTTTTTCTCTAGATGGAACAGCATGTTTACCTCTGCATTAACAAAGTACATTAAGGAAGTATATTTCAAATGAGGAGGAATGGGTCTATAGATAAGTGGATCATCCTCTTGGCATAAGCAGTAAAGGTTAATACAATGAGGGTTTTCAAAAATAAATGAGATCGGCATATCGCTATCCTGACGATGAAGGATGGATTAAGATTTACATATCTGAGTAGGAATTTATGTACATTTTGATAGAAAAAAACCTTACTATTATTATTTGTTAAATAAACACTTATTTAAACAAATGTCAGAAAGGTTTGGCAACCTGGATGCAACATTTGGCGATCTCTGTATTCATAATATTTGCATGCAAATATACTTATTTGTATGCAGATATTATACTTGCAAAAACCGTATTTTCTCCAATGCATACAATAGTTTCTTAGAAACGGTGTATGTGAATGAATATAAGAGATGCTGGTCACCAGAGGGTAGCATTGGTACATTATGTTAAGGACAAAAAAAAAGCATTTTCATCTGAAAGGGGGGTCCATAGTGGGAAAGATGTATACAAGATCCCTGCTGCAACGGCATTTTGAGTGTGATCGAGATATCTGTGGACATTTATAGAATAATTACCAGCAGTGAAAACGTATTATTTGCGGTTTGGTCGAGTATTTGCAATTTGTGTCACATGTGTCTCATAAAATTATTTGGAGATAGGAACTGGGTGTGGGTCACGTAATGCGATGTTACGCGACCTTGCGTTAAAAGCGAGGCTCCTCGCACAGTGTGCAAGCAGCAAAAAAAAAAGTCTCCGGGTAAAGTAAGAGGATAAAGAGGTAAAGGAATGAGGGAAGCAGGGAGTGAGAGAGCGATGGAGTAGTTTAGTAACTAGACTTGTGCATTCGTCTTCGGGCGAACATGAAAACGAGCACGAAGAGGCCGGTTTTTTGTTCGTTCCGAAGGAACGTAGAACAGAATACAGTGCCGGCAAACCGTAGGCGAAGACGAAGACTCACAATCACGAAGATTCGAAGATTCTTCGTGATCGTCTTCGTTTTTGCCGCGCAACCGCCAAAATTTCAAACAGGAGTGAGCTGATCCTCGTCTGTCCAATCAGCTCACTCTTGTGACGTAACGCTAAGGGTCTCGTCCAATGCCTGTGCTGCTGTTTTTTTAATTCTGAAGGCGCCTTTATAAGACCAGAGCTTGCCTGAGAGATCCATTCATTTTTCGCTGTGACTGCTTTGGCAACACTGCTGTGCTGCATCCGAGCGTTACAGAGAGAGATTGTTCTGTTCTGTGTGAGACTGGTAAGCCTTAGCCTGCCATTTCTCACTGTGTACTTCATCCTCACTTCAGTGCTACTTAATTAATATATTTAATAATAATAATTTGATTAATTTAATTTTTTTAAAATTAATTTGTCATCAACTTTAGTGTAAGTGCTGTTGAGTTGACAGTGCACCCAGTGCCTCAGTGGCACTGGGGTGCCCTTGCCCTGGGCTGGCACTAGTGCCTATTGCCTGTCCTGCTTAAATAAATTAAATAGAATTTATAAATTACAATTTAATAGAATCTATAATTTAATAGTTCATTATAATATTATATATATATATATATATTTGTCAGTCATATATATATATATATACTATAGTATACTAGTGTAGAGTGTACTGTAGACATTCATCTACTAGTGTCTAATTTAAAATCAGTAATATTAATTAATATAATTAATAATTGAATTCATTATAAAATTATATATATATTTGTCAGTTATAGTTAGTAATAGTATACTAGTGTAGAGTGTACTGTAGACATTCAGAACATCTACTAGTGTCTAATCTAAAATCAGTAATATCAATAATTCTCTAATTCTTTCTTATCTTAATAGTTAATTAAATTAGCTATAAATAAAAGTAATAATATTAATTAATTACTACTAGCGTATAGTTCAGCTAATCTTATTAGTACTGGTGCTGCAGCTCTATAGTTTGTGCTTTGTTTTAGCAACAGTAAGAGACCAAGTCAATTTTTCTTAATTAATCTTTCATTTTATTTCATTTGTTTTGCTCACCTCAGTCCATCAGTGAAGTGAACTTGTTGGGCTAGTGAGTGCAGCCGCATAAGTGCTGTGTTTTTTTTTGATCAGCAAGCAGTGACGTTAACTGTTTTGCAAAGATTTTCTCATTTATTTTACATTTTATTTCAATTTTATTAAAAGTACCCTTAGTGTTTTGCTCACCTCAGTCCATCAGTGAAGTGAACTTGTTGGGCTAGTGAGTGCAGCAAGCAGTGAAGATAACTGTTTTGCTGTGACATTTTATTTTATTTCTAATTCTTTTCAAGAAAAATTGACTGTGACGAGCTGTACTAAGCAAAGCTTCAAGCTACTAGCTGTAGTACTAAAATAATTCTAATCTTCTTTAATCTTAATCTATAATATATTATAAATAATAATATTCTAATTCATAATCTATAATATAAGTAATTCTAATTCTAAATTCTAATTCATAATCTATATTCTTCTATCTATAATACATAATATATAAGTAAATTAGTTCTAATCTATTAATATTATATAACTTAATATTAATTAATAAATCATATACTGAATCTGATTTAACCTCACTTTAGCTTAGTGGGTTTGAGAGCGTCTGCCTAGAGGTAGACTTATAGTAAGGAAATATAGCTTTAGGCTAGCATAGTGGTAGGCTAAGCTCTTAGGCCCGTGTAAATTCAAATTAAAAATAAAATACTGCTAGTTATTAAATAGTTAATCTTGAGTTAATAATTTCAATAACTTTAGGATTTTGGCAGATTGCACACAGCACAGTGCAGTAGTGCATAGTTTTACTTTTTAAGCAGTAGCACTGAAGAGAACTTCCTCTAATTTTTTTGTCTTTAATTCGTTTTTCCTTTTTTTTATTTTTATTTTTTTATTTTTTTTTTTATAGTTTTTTAAACACTACACTACACTACACTACACACACAACACAAAATTTGAAATGGATCCTCCTTTTGGGACTAAGGAGGGACAAGCTCCATCTACCACCACCACCACCACCACCAGCACCACCACCAGCACCACCACCAGCTCTAAGATGCAGCCTTTGCGTCAGTCTAGTCGGCCAAGTAGGCCAAGCTCTCGCTTATCATTTGGGGAAGCATTGTAAAGGAAAGGCACCAAAAGCAGGCAGTAGTAGTGCGGCTAGGCCCACAAGCTCTATGGTTTTTTACGGAAAG
Organism: Sceloporus occidentalis; assembly: GCA_023333645.1. NCBI lineage: Eukaryota > Metazoa > Chordata > Lepidosauria > Squamata > Phrynosomatidae > Sceloporus > Sceloporus occidentalis. The sequence goes on along the minus strand of JALMGF010000087.1, from coordinate 3,744,063 downwards.
CCTAAAGCACCAGAAGCACGTTCAAAGTTAAAGGGTAGCACAAGTAGTACCAGCCCAGTGACTAAAAAGAAGTGCCTTTTGCCCCAAGCAGCATCTTCCCCATCCACCAGCAGCATGCAAGGTACCAAGCAGAGCCAAATTAGCAGCAAGACTCAGAGGGGTCCCAAACCAAAGCGATCTCATTCCTTTGTAGGGAAAACCACCACCACCACCACCCCCGCCTCTACCACCACTAGTGCTGCGCCTACTGTTCCCACTGGTACCGCCACGCCATGTCCTCCTAGTACCTCTAGCAAGCCACCAAGTCCTTACAAAATTTTTGTAAAGACAGTTAGAGAGAGGGCTACACATAGTGGAACTCCACCTAGCGAGGTAGCAGAGGAGCCTGAGACTGAGAGGCCAAGTGCAGAGTCTATTCTTCCTGCTCGCACTACTACTAGTCACGAGTCTCACGACGATATCAGTCTTAGCTCCAGCCTAGCAGGAATTCCATTCGATCTGGCTAATGAAGAGCTAGACTATGAGCCAGAGGAAGTAGAGGAGATGAGTGGTCAGGAATCAGATTCCTCAGGGAGCAGTGTCCAAATGACTAGTGCACAATTTTCCCCTGAGCCTCCACCTTCTCCGCTACGATCATCACCATCACCACCACCAGCAGCAGCAGCAAAACCTAGCAAATCTAAAGCAATTAGCAGTCCCACTATGGCCAGTACTGTTACCACCAGTCCCACCACCACTAGTTCTGCCTCTGTTCATCCACCCCGAGCAGTAAGAGCAGCACCCAAGGCACACTCCAAGGCTATGCGCGCCCCAATTTGGGAGCACTTTGAAAATGTTGAAGAAGGGCGCTATGGAAAGTGCAAACATTGTGGGAAGCTAATAAGCAGAGGGAAAGTGTCTGGCCATTTTACCAGTGCTAGCATGAAGCATCACCTCAGCACTCAACACAACGCTGTGCTATTGGGGAAAGATGCAGAGGTAAAACTTAGTGCAGGCAGCATAGCTGGTGGCCGTGGAAAAACCCCAACAGCTTCTTCTTCTGAGCCAATAGCAGCAGCAGCAGCAGCAGCAACTAGTGCTGGCAGCCAGAGACCAAGGCAGGTTGGAGCACTGCATGCCCAGCCCACCCTGGAAGAATTTGGGGCATTCCACTCCAAGAGAACGATGCCCAAACAGCAGGCCAATAAAGTAACGCGACTTATTGGTCAGTTCATTGCTGTTGGAGGGGCATCCTTCTCCATGATTGAAGGGGAGCCTTTCAAACAATTGATGGCGGCTGTGGCTCCACAATACACAGTTCCGTCACGTTCCACTTTCAGCAGGAACATTGTCCCCTCGCTGTATCGGTCCTGTGTTGCAGCAGTGAAAGAGGAGCTTTCCAAGGCTGCTGGTCAGTGTGTTCATTTCACTACAGATTTGTGGAGTGCACCTAGCGCCCAGCATGCCTTTCTTTCTTTGACAGCACACTGGTGGCAGCCCGGTGTGTCTAAGGAAGTTGCTGCAGCAGGCTACCGATCATTCCTTCTCCATGCAGAAGTGATGGATGAAAAGCACACTTCCCAAAATATTCTGCATGCGATTAGGAAAATGTTTAGCCTTTGGGTGGGAGCAGAGGCGGGCACCAATGTTGAAGTTGGTTTTGTGGTAACTGACGGAGGTGCCAATATGGTGAAAGCGCTGCGAGATGGTCATATTGTTGGTGTGCGCTGTGCAGCCCACATCATCCATCTTGTAGTGAAGGCAGCAATGTCAGAAGGAACTAATGTGGCAGCAGTAGTTCTGTCCCGCTGCAGAAAGATCGCTGGGCACTTTCACCATAGTGTTAAGGCTAGCCAACTTTTGAGGGAAGAGCAAGAGAGGTCAGGTCTTCCCGTACACTGCCTACGTCAGGATGTCAGTACACGGTGGAACTCCACGTTAGACATGCTAGAGAGGATTTTGGAGCAGCAGAGGGCAATCCATAATCTTGCCTCAGAGCACAATATTGGGATTACCTCTCCATTGAATAGGGAGGATTGGACAGTGATCGCCCAGCTAGTGGCAGTCCTTAAACCATTCAGGGATGCCACAGAAAATTTAAGCTCAAACACTGCCAGTCTGGCCCAGGTAATCCCAGTGTTCTCCCATCTAGGCAGCAAGATGGATGTGTTCCTTGGAAACCGTGAGGCTGTTCAAGGTGGCACTCTACATCCTGACGTAGCAGCCATAGTCAGGAAGCTGAAGGATCTGCTAAAAGTACACCTTCGCAAGCGAATGGAAGAGAGTCCCGAAATGATGCTAGCGTGCCTTTGTGATCCAAGAATTAAGGGAAAGCTAGCTTTGAAATTCAATGTTCTCAGTAGCTACCGGGAGCAATTGGTCAACAAGGTGCGTGACTGGCAGCGTAAAATGGGAATGCTGTCCGAGGAGGGTGAGGTGCAGGAGGAGGAAGAGATGATGTGGTCTGCTACCCCTAGCAGCAGCATCAGCAGCAGTGCCACAAGCAGCACAACACAGCTGAGTGGAGCAGCTGCGTTTTGGGAAGAGGCACTTGGCAGTATAGTTGGACCATCTGACAGAGCTAGCAGCAGAAAGGAGAGTAGTGCTGCTGAAATGGTCAAACTTTACCTCTGTGAAGTTCCTTCTGCTCCTAATGTTGATCCTCTTAGCTACTGGGATGAAAAGAAGAGTGTGTGGCCTGCACTCTCATGGGTTGCGCAGCAGCTTCTATCATGTCCGCCAACCACTGTTCAAAGTGAGCGCGTGTTTTCTATGACTGGAAACATACTGAGTCCACAGCGCTCACGCATGGCACCTCATCTGATGGAGCAGATTGCCTTTCTTAAATTCAATCTGCCCAAATTGGGTTACCCAGCTCTTAGCTTGGAAAGTTAAATTTTTTCTCTCTAATGTTTAAGGTAGTTTCTCCCCCTGGTTGCACTTGCTGCGGTGTGGCAATGCCTGCTACCTCCGCTGGTGTAGCCAATTTACGCTAGGGCCTAGTGTCTGAGCTCTGTAAGTCCGCTCCCAAACGCCTAGGACTGACAGTCTTTGGATGCTTTGCCCTGGGGTGAAACAGGTGAGTGGGTCGTCAATTGCCCACTCATTCACCTTTTTCCGTTTCCAACGCTGCTGCTGGTGGTGGTGCCAGTATCTTTTGCCAGTTCGCTTCCTGGCTGAAATCATGCCTCAGATGTCCCTAATGGAAAGGGTAGTTTCTCCCCCCTGGTTGCACTTGCTGCGGTGTGGCAACGCCTGCTACCTCCGCCGGTGTAGCTAGCTTATGCTAGGGCCTTGTGTCTGAGTTCTGTAGGTCTGCTCCCAAACGCCAAGGACTGACAGTGCTTGGATGCTTTGCCCTGGGGTGAAACAGGTGAGCGGGTCGTCAATTGCCCACTCATTCGCCTTTCCCAATTCTGCTGCTGCTGGTGGTGGTGCCAGTGTTTCTCTTCAATGCCAGTTCGCTTCCTGGCTAGTGTCATGCCTCGAATGTCCCTGATGGTAAGGGTAGTTTCTCCCCCCTGGTTGCACTTGTTGCGGTGTGGCAACGCCTGCTACCTCCGCCAGTGTAGCCAGCTTACGCTAGGGCCTTGTGTCTGAGTTCTGGAAGTCCGCTCCCAAACGCCAAGGACTGACAGTTTTTGGATGCTTTGCCCTGGGGTGAAACAGGTGAGCGGGTCGTCAATTGCCCACTCATTCGCCTTTTCCAATGCTGCTGCTGCTGCTGCTGGTGGTGGTGCCAGTGTCTCTTCTCTGCCAGTTCGCTTCCTGGCTAGTGTCATGCCTCAAATGTCCCTTATGGTAAGGGCAGTTTCTCCCCCCTGGTTGCACTTGCTGCGGTGTGGCAACGCCTGCTACCTCCGCCAATGTAGCCAGCTTACGCTAGGGCCTTGTGTCTGAGCTCTGGAAGTCCGCTCCCAAACGCCAAGGACTGACAGTGTTTGGATGCTTTGCTCTGGGGTGAAACAGGTGAGTGGGTGGCCAATTGCCCACTCATTCGCCTTTCCCAATTCTGCTGCTGCTGCTGCTGGTGGTGGTGCCAGTGTCTCTTCGATGCCAGTTCGCTTCCTGGCTAGTGTCATGAATCAAATGTCCCTAATGGTAAGGGCAGTTTCTCCCCCCTGGCTGCCTCTGTCTGCGGTGTGGCAACGCCTGCTACCTCCGCCGGAGTGGCCAGCTTACGCTAGGGCCTTGTGTCTGAGCTCTGGAAGTCTGCTGCCAAACGTTTAAGACTGACAGTGTTTGGGTGCTTTGCCCTGGGGTGAAACAGGTGAGTGGGTCGCCAATTGCCCACTCATTCGCCTTTCCCATTTTTCAATGCTGCTGCTGGTGGTGGTGGTGGTGCCAGCATCTCTTCTCTGCCAGTTCGCTTCCTGGCTAGAGTCATGCCCAAAATGTCCCTAGTGGTAAGGGCAGTTTCTCCCCTCTGGCTGCGTCTGTTTGCGGTGTGGCAACGCCTGCTACCTCCGCCGGAGTGGCCAGCTTACGCTAGGGCCTTGTGTCTGAGCTCTGGAAGTCTGCTGCCAAACGTCTAAGACTGACAGTGTTTGGGTGCTTTGCCCTGGGGTGAAACAGGTGAGCGGGTCGCCAATTGCCCTCTCATTCGCCTTTCCAATTTTTCAATGCTGCTGGTGGTGGTGGTGGTGGTGGTGGTGCCAGCATCTCTTCTCTGCCAGTTCGCTTCCTGGCTAGAGTCATGCCCAAAATGTCCCTAATTGTAAGGGCAGTTTCTCCTCCCTGGCTGCCTCTGTCTGCGGTGTGGCAACGCCTGCTACCTCCGCCGGAGTGGCCAGCTTACGCTAGGGCCTTGTGTCTGAGCTCTGGAAGTCTGCTGCCAAACGTCTAAGACTGACAGTGTTTGGGTGCTTTGCCCTGGGGTGAAACAGGTGAGCGGGTCGCCAATTGCCCTCTCATTCGCCTTTCCAATTTTTCAATGCTGCTGGTGGTGGTGGTGGTGGTGGTGGTGGTGCCAGCATCTCTTCTCTGCCAGTTCGCTTCCTGGCTAGAGTCATGCCCAAAATGTCCCTAATTGTAAGGGCAGTTTCTCCCCCCTGGCTGCCTCTGTCTGCGGTGTGGCAACGCCTGCTACCTCCGCCGGAGTGGCCAGCTTACGCTAGGGCCTTGTGTCTGAGCTCTGGAAGTCTGCTGCCAAACGTCTAAGACTGACAGTGTTTGGGTGCTTTGCCCTGGGGTGAAACAGGTGAGTGGGTCGCCAATTGCCCACTCATTCGCCTTTTCAATGCTGCTGCTGGTGGTGGTGCCAGCATCTCTTCTCTGCCAGTTCGCTTCCTGGCTAGAGTCATGCCCAAAATGTCCCTAATGGTAAGGGCAGTTTCTCCCCCCTGGCTGCCTCTGTTTGCGGTGTGGCAACGCCTGCTACCTCCGCCGGAGTGGCCAGCTTACGCTAGGGCCTTGTGTCTGAGCTCTGGAAGTCTGCTGCCAAACGTCTAAGACTGACAGTGTTTGGGTGCTTTGCCCTGGGGTGAAACAGGTGAGTGGGTCGCCAATTGCCCACTCATTCGCCTTTTCAATGCTGCTGCTGGTGGTGGTGCCAGCATCTCTTCTCTGCCAGTTCGCTTCCTGGCTAGTGTCATGCCTCAAATGTCCCTAATTGTAAGGGCAGTTTCTCCCCCCTGGCTGCCTCTGTCTGCGGTGTGGCAACGCCTGCTACCTCCGCCGGAGTGGCCAGCTTACGCTAGGGCCTTGTGTCTGAGCTCTGGAAGTCTGCTGCCAAACGTCTAAGACTGACAGTGTTTGGGTGCTTTGCCCTGGGGTGAAACAGGTGAGCGGGTCGCCAATTGCCCTCTCATTCGCCTTTCCAATTTTTCAATGCTGCTGGTGGTGGTGGTGGTGGTGGTGGTGCCAGCATCTCTTCTCTGCCAGTTCGCTTCCTGGCTAGAGTCATGCCCAAAATGTCCCTAATTGTAAGGGCAGTTTCTCCCCCCTGGCTGCCTCTGTCTGCGGTGTGGCAACGCCTGCTACCTCCGCCGGAGTGGCCAGCTTACGCTAGGGCCTTGTGTCTGAGCTCTGGAAGTCTGCTGCCAAACGTCTAAGACTGACAGTGTTTGGGTGCTTTGCCCTGGGGTGAAACAGGTGAGTGGGTCGCCAATTGCCCACTCATTCGCCTTTTCAATGCTGCTGCTGGTGGTGGTGCCAGCATCTCTTCTCTGCCAGTTCGCTTCCTGGCTAGAGTCATGCCCAAAATGTCCCTAATGGTAAGGGCAGTTTCTCCCCCCTGGCTGCCTCTGTTTGCGGTGTGGCAACGCCTGCTACCTCCGCCGGAGTGGCCAGCTTACGCTAGGGCCTTGTGTCTGAGCTCTGGAAGTCTGCTGCCAAACGTCTAAGACTGACAGTGTTTGGGTGCTTTGCCCTGGGGTGAAACAGGTGAGTGGGTCGCCAATTGCCCACTCATTCGCCTTTTCAATGCTGCTGCTGGTGGTGGTGCCAGCATCTCTTCTCTGCCAGTTCGCTTCCTGGCTAGTGTCATGCCTCAAATGTCCCTAATTGTAAGGGCAGTTTCTCCCCCCTGGCTGCCTCTGTCTGCGGTGTGGCAACGCCTGCTACCTCCGCCGGAGTGGCCAGCTTACGCTAGGGCCTTGTGTCTGAGCTCTGGAAGTCTGCTGCCAAACGTCTAAGACTGACAGTGTTTGGGTGCTTTGCCCTGGGGTGAAACAGGTGAGCGGGTCGCCAATTGCCCTCTCATTCGCCTTTCCAATTTTTCAATGCTGCTGGTGGTGGTGGTGGTGGTGGTGGTGCCAGCATCTCTTCTCTGCCAGTTCGCTTCCTGGCTAGAGTCATGCCCAAAATGTCCCTAATTGTAAGGGCAGTTTCTCCCCCCTGGCTGCCTCTGTCTGCGGTGTGGCAACGCCTGCTACCTCCGCCGGAGTGGCCAGCTTACGCTAGGGCCTTGTGTCTGAGCTCTGGAAGTCTGCTGCCAAACGTCTAAGACTGACAGTGTTTGGGTGCTTTGCCCTGGGGTGAAACAGGTGAGTGGGTCGCCAATTGCCCACTCATTCGCCTTTTCAATGCTGCTGCTGGTGGTGGTGCCAGCATCTCTTCTCTGCCAGTTCGCTTCCTGGCTAGAGTCATGCCCAAAATGTCCCTAATGGTAAGGGCAGTTTCTCCCCCCTGGCTGCCTCTGTTTGCGGTGTGGCAACGCCTGCTACCTCCGCCGGAGTGGCCAGCTTACGCTAGGGCCTTGTGTCTGAGCTCTGGAAGTCTGCTGCCAAACGTCTAAGACTGACAGTGTTTGGGTGCTTTGCCCTGGGGTGAAACAGGTGAGCGGGTCGCCAATTGCCCACTCATTTGCCTTTCCCATTTCCTTTTCCATTTCATTATTTTCCTTCTGATACACAACCAACCAAACATAACACACACAATAACACATATAACACATATAACACACAGTGACATCACACATAACACACATACACACACACTTACAATGCACAAAACACAAGGACCTTTTCCTTGTTATTTGCCCTGGCCTTCACTCACTAATAGCATTACATTAACACTATAACTCACACTTCACCCTATAACATTTTTCCATCCACATACCTGCCAACAGACCCAACTTTTTCAGGGACAGTCCTGCTTTTTTCCAGTCCTGTCCCATCTAATTTAGCTAAACTAGGTATGCAAAATGCAAATACACATAGGTAGTTATAGCTCGGTAGGTAACGCTACTATAAACATTTAATAAATATAATCAAGTACTAAATAATAAATCTAACTTTAAAATACATTTAAATAAACCCCTATTTTTTTTAAAAAAAAAACATTAAAATTAAATTATTATTATTTAGACATAATCCATCTTTAACCAAACCAGTGCACTGCTACTAATCTTAAACATAACCGTACATTAACCCTAAGCTATTTTTTAGTTCTTGTCCAACATTTTTCCATCAGCATACCTGCCAACACACCCAAGATTTTGGTGGACAGTCCTGCTATTTTCCAGTCCTGTCCAATAAGTAAGTTGGGTTGTTGCAAAGTATGCCATTGTAAATAGGTAGCAAATGTTAAGCATGTAAAGTGGTCCAAAATCAATTTAAAAATGTAAAATATTCCCTATTCTTTTATTAAACATCTATGGACAGTACACCTCGGTATGTGTGTGCAACTCTATTGGTCGTTTCGGCAGGGGGCTCGCCTGCCATCAACGAATGAAGTGCATTCTGCAGTTCTGCAATTCACTCGTTGATGCCAGACCAGCCCCCTGCCGAAACGACCAATAGAGCTGCACACACGTACCTTCACGGCAGCTGCTGCTGCTGTGATGTGTTATTAACCCCGTATTAACCCCTGCTAGGCAACCAGGAGGAAAACGAAGATTAAACGAGCACGAAGAATGTCCGCGAATATTCGCCCGAAGAGAAGACAGGAACGGGCGAATATTCGCGGAATACGAAGATTTTTTTTTCCCCGAAGACGAGCACGAAGACGAACACGAAGAGCCCCCTGGTGCCCAAGTCTATTAGTAACCAAATCAGTATATGTGCAAAAAAATGGAAAAGATTCCCTTCCTGCACTGGGAGAACCTCAAAGCTATATGCTGCTCCACAGTGCGAGACGGGCTGCAAGGCATCACAAACCGATCCCACTTTTATACCTTGAAAGTCTATGTAAATATATGTCTGCATTAACAGTTTTGTGGTTAGTTAAAAAAAAACAGGATTCTCATGCTGTATTCCTTATCCTGTTCTCAAGGTCTCAACATCCCAGGTTCAAGGACATATTCAACTGTGTTCAGCCCCATTAGGAAATTCTACATGACTTCACTTTGATTTAAAGCTCCTGTTATGCTTTTATACAAAGTATAACTGAAAATCACATATTAACCCTTAGCTCTAGAATTAACCCTTACACCAACATGCCTTCATCACGCTATTAACTCATCACAATTCTCTTTCGGGCGCTACAGAAAGGGTAGCTGCAAATTGCAGAAAAGCTTTCTAAGTGTACAAAAATATAGTCAACCAACTTCAGTTATGGTCTGTAGGACCAAATCATACATTATTATTATTATTATTATTATTATTATCTATTGATTTATATTGCATTATCATATTCATTGTAGAGTGAGTAAACAGGACAAAGCACGTATTCCATAACATAACTAATTCTGACTCAAACAAATTTACAATCTGGATTCTTAATAATCCTTTTCCTCATTTTTGGCTTCGGTCCACCCAGTCAACCACCACCTCTTACACCATACAGGTACACATGCTGACATCAAACGCGAACACACACTCATGCTATCTGCACACAAACACTAAAATGATATGTTTGCACATAAATACATACACACACTCCCTCTAAAATCACACAATTACATATATGTGCATACATAAATATACACACCCACTGTAACACCATACATTTACACTAAATACATACACACATACTCTCCCTTTACCCATGTCTCTCAGACACTTCTGCCTCCCACCTCTCTTACCTAGCGCAGACTCGTCTCTTCACAAAGAGTGCAAGCTGCCACACTGCTGTTGCCCTACTACTGCAGAGTCACGTAACTCATGTTTTGCCTTAGCACACCCCTGGTCTAATTCGAGTACAGTACTGTTCACTAAGTATTTCTGCTATCTGACAAGGTTTTGTCAACATCCTTCATAAGGCAAAAACATCTATTCATTTAGTGGCATTAGCTGGCTACTATTTTGCACATAATTGAATCAATTCTGTCTATAGAGGCATTTCAATCTCCTAAACACCTAATCATTTAGAAGACCATGCCTCCACTCTTTTGCAGAAGTACTCCAAAAGCCCCGAAAAATGCAGACAGAACGGGGAGAAAGAGAAGCGTTTCTGAAGCAGTTTGCAGAAAAGGTAGGGAAACATTCGTTTCTGAAAACAAATGAACCAAAAATGAAACCAAAAAAATTGTTGGAATTGTTTTTGTTCCCTGTGCAAAAATGTAAAGTATATAGAGCACATCAATTGGTTGCCTGGGGTGGCTTGTTTCTACCAGCAATGTCTTACTGATTTTACAAAGCAAGCAGTTTATATTGGATCTAGAATATAAAATGTAGCCGATACAGGTACTCATCTATGGCCTCCCTGTTCATCATCTAAAACCTTTGTCGATATTGCTTTGAAAGAACAATATTATTTATATATGTTGTTATTGGTTCAATAAAGAGGAAGACAATAGACAGTAGAGAAAAAGGGAAAATATCAGTAAAGCAGACGAAATATATGAAAAAGAGTGACATAGTGAATGGAGGACTAAATATTTGAGGGGCAGTGAACCAAACACATCAAGAAAAAGTGGCAAGGAGAAAAGCCCTCTCCGCAAGGGAAGCAACATTGGAGAGGTCTGTGTGTCGGTAGCTGCACAGACCTCCATCTCCACTCAGGTACAACCAGGCCCGGACTAGCCATCGGGCACACCGGGCATTTTCCCGGTGGGCCGGGCGGCCCAGGGCCGGATTGACGTAGGGGCTGATGGAGCTGCAGCTCCAGGGCGCTACCTTAAAATAGGCTCAGTCAGGACCGGACTGACTGGGCCTATGCGGCCGCATTAACACAGAGCATAAGGGGCACCTGCCCCTTAAGCCCGCAGCAACTGCGACCGGGTCCGCCACTCTAGGGGGCCGGGCAGCCCCCACCAGGGCCGGCCTTAGGGGTGCGCGGCTGCATAGGGCTTAAATTAAAACATCGGAGTTTTTTTTTTTGTTTACTTTATTTAACATCCTTCATGTTAAATAAAGTTTGTTTAACTTTATTTAACATGGAGGATGTTAAATAAAGTTTTAAAAAAACAACAAAAAACCCCCGATGTTTTAATTTAAGCCCTGTGCAGCCGCAGACCCCTAAGGCCAGCCCTGGTGGGGGCTGCCCGGCTGCAGTTGCTGCTTACTCCGGCAACAAGGTAAGTAGGGTAAGGGAGGGGGGTTAGATAGAAAGGGGTAGAGGGGATAGATATTGAGTACATATTGAGACATGGGGAAGGGGGTACATAGTGATAAGAAGCAGATAAGAAGGGGATGGGGAGAGGGGGGGAGTGTGAATGCGTACAAGAATGAATGAAAAAATGTGTGGATGAATTGTGCGAATGCGTATGAGAATGAATGAATTCATGTGTGGATGAATTTCTTGAATGATTTGTGAGACTGCATTAATGAATATGTGTTAATGATTTGTGTGAATGAGTAAGTGTTTGTGTCTATCATGAATGTTTAAGTGATTTGGGGAAAGGGAAAGATGGTACATGAAGGGTGGGCTTTAACAATAAATAAATAAATTAAAAGGGGCTGCTCAGTCTTAAATGCCCGGGCCTATTTTTTGTCCCAGTCCGGGCCTGGGTACAACTGGGGGGACAGCTCAACATAAGATCTTGCCTTAGGCCCCATTATGTTTAATGGCCATGCTCCTGTATATTTTTACATTCACATTTAAAATGAATTCTAGAAGCAGCACTGATTGTGAGTTCATATTCTGTGTAGATGATACAACGCTTGCGCTATGCTCTGTTCTTGTCACTAAGCATTTGCTGACCTTTATGTGTATTCTAGAAATGGCTGATCGCAAGAAGCAGTGAAGGAAACCGGGAGGGATTTTTCATTCGAGACGCTGAGGTGTATCAAAAGCCTGAGGGTAATTCACATAATCATTCATGGCTCCCTCCATCCAAAGAAGCCATAACATGCGACCCCACATAGCAGCCAAAAACACATGACCTGTGCACTGGCATAGCTGAACCCATGCCCAAAATAAGGACACAGAGACACCATGTTGGATTGTGAAGAGCCACAGAAATTTTTATTAAACGTAAACCCTACTGTGACACACTTAGACAGCAAACCGTAAGCCGGAACTGACCCAAAAATTAACCCAGATGTAGAAACCTGTGCAACCTTTAAATTGTACCCTTCAGTTCCAGTTATCCAAAACAGATGAGTATTAACTAATTGAGAGGTGAAATTTAATTAAACTAATTAAACTAATTAACTTCATTACCCCTCAAACTTAAAACAACTTGCAGATCTCCCCCCAAATCTGTCATAAACATAAATTCCCCAGGACCTAGCCCATGAGAAGGTTAAACCAACAATCCTTCAGATCTTCCTTCTTATTGCGGACCCCCAGTGTCTCTGCTCCTCCTGCTGACCACTTCTGCCCACCTGGGAAGGGCTAGCCGAGAACCTAGAAAAATAAAGGTAAGAATGGAAATTAGTATGCCGCTTTTCTTATTAATGATAGAGGCTTAGTTCCAGATAGGGGCTTACTTATATAATGCACAAGTCCTCCCCAACATACTGGGCCAACAATCTACAGAAAGGCCAATCCAGCTGCAGGCCCACTGACCCATAGGTGACCTGTTGGAGTCACCTTCCTCAGGCACAGTCAATTCGCCCCTTTGTCTATGCTGTGTCCAGGGCTCACTTTTTGAAAACTGTATATCGAATCAGCTTCCTAAAGTATAAATTATTGTTTCCTAAAAATAAAATAATTTTATACATAAGGACTGAAAAGACATCACCCATTTTTGCACAGACCCTTAAATATTTCACTGTCGGGCTTTCCAGTAAGTGTCATGTAAGCTATTGCACTTGGACCTAGATGGTGAATGCATGGTTTAACAAGTTGGTTAATACAGCATATAGAAAACTGTGTTCGTGGTCAAATTGAACCTTCTACATTTATGAATGTCAAAGTTCAGCTGTGAATCCAGACCTGGTTATAGGTTGCAGTAAATTGACTGGAAGTATATTTTGTTTAATGACTTTGGATTGACGATAGATTTTCTTCAATGCATTGTGCAAATGTGCAGAGAGTCCTCTCCATGATACCCCATTGGGACCAGGGCCGGTCTTAGGGGTGTGCGACCTGTGCAGCCGCACAGAGCGCCTGCCCGGGATTTAAAACATCCTTCATGTTAAATAAAGTTTTAATAAAAACAAAAAACTATGCTTTCATTTAAGTCCCGGGCAGGGACACTGTTTTCAGTTTTCAGCAACCGCATGGCGCCGCTCACTATGACATCATATTCCGGCGCTCAACATGAAATGCCGGCACTGTGGCAGAGCGGGAAGACGGATGCCTCCCGCTCCCACCGCAGGACTCCGGCAACAAGGTAAGTGAGGATAATGAGAAGTAGGGAGAGGGAGTAGATAGAAGGGGCGGGGGGTAGTGAGAAGGGGTGGGGGGTAGTGAGAAGGGGCAGATGGGGGGGTAGTGAGACGGGGGCGCCAGAGGATTAGTCCGCACAGGGCGCCAGAACACTTAAGGCTGGCTCTGATTGGGACAGTAGGTAAGTAGTATAGAGAGACAAGCTGTCTTAAACTCCTCTTCCCCTTTCCATGTTTAAAATCACAAGTGTGACTCAGCTCAACAAAGTCACGATTTGCAAGCACAGCATCTTTTATATTACATCTCTTCTATATGTCAAGCAGGGCTGGATAAATCCTTTCGAACCAGGAAGCTACAGCAGCTAGATTTTTTCTGCTTCCTAACTTTTTCTGGCACGTTCAATTGATTTCTACAGAGGTATCCCTAAAATAATTCAATCTGGCTGCAAAATTCTCTCTCCTAGCATCCACATAAAGTTGTCCAGCCTTGTAAAAGGAAATTGAAAATAGCTTTTTTGTCTGATGCATTTTTAAAACTAACGTGGAGACATGAAATGGACGGATATACTTTGGTAACATCTCTGGTTTAGGTATATGTGTGATAGATCAAAGGTGGCAGGACAGCATATATTCTTACTGGCTCTTCCTATATATATGTAGGTCAGCTTGGAAAACATACTACTAATAATATTAATATGGCCGGACCTTTACACTTATCTCAGAGGGACCCACTGTCTGATTTAATGATATCTGAACGTCCCAGTGCTTTTTCTCACTGTATACTGCAAATAATCCTTGCGTTAAACCAGAGTATCTTTACCTTCTGGTAAGTAAAGGTTTCCATAAGGCCATTTATTAGAACAATCTGGTTGCTGCCATTAGTGAGTCAGTATAATTGAATAATTTTGTTGGCTTTCTGAGCTATTAATATTTGAAGATTCTCAGAACCAGTTCATTTATAAAGCCACCGGGTATATTTAGTTTGCCTTTGTTATCTTATCAATAGCTTGAATTAGTTTTTTCCATCTGTAAAAGGTTGTATTTATATTTTATTATTTCTTGTTATTTTCTAATGAGCTGAATTGATTTTTTATTCTTATTTAGTTGTGTATGCAATTCCTGACTTGGTTTGTCTCCTAACCACATCTTTATCAGTCCATTCCAACAGTAATCTGCTTTGCGTTAGGATTTTCCTGTCCTACGGCAAACTTAGTGTTATTACTGATAGAGATGGCTCAGCCAGACCACTGCCAGGTATAACCTCTTTAGGCATCCATCTAAGTGTCTTAGAACCAAGATGGGTACACCGTCATCACAATGGATATCAGTAGGCATCACAAAGGTATCAAGTTCAACTATAACAATTTTGGTCATACCTACACCACTATTGATGACCTAGAGCTGAGAGCAATTTACTGTGCCCTGACCTACACTACCAGGAACACTTACATAAGCCACTTACTGCAAGAGCATTTCAAGAAATTAGAAAATGTATGGTGTGAGAATAAAACACTGCTGTTTACTGCAAATCAATATCACAATTCTATGGCTAAAACACAGATGCAGGCACTAAATTATAAGTCTTAAGATCTACAAGCAACTCACATAGATGTCTCAGCCATTCCTTGGATCTGGAAAGATAGTCTTTAGTGACATGGATCTTCAAGATCAGATTGTAACAAAGAAATGTTATTTGGAGACTGTTACATTACATTTGTAGATCTGTTACATTAAAGGTATTGTGATATGTTTTCATTAAGCTATGTCATCGCTTGTCTTGGTTACTCCATGGTGAAGCATGCTTGGGAATTTCTTCTAAGATTTCCAGTTTGGGGGCTGTGCTCTACAAATAATTAGTGTTAGAATCTTAGATTCATTACTCTATAAAATAATTTAGCAAATCCAACCTTTTTAAGAACTTATTGTAATACATTACTTGTGTGTGACATATTCCACCACTGGAAGAGTTTTTATTTTGGAATAAAACCCCCATTATCGATATAAACCTGTTGGATATTACAACCTGGTAGGCAGTGGGTACTCAGTATTAGACACCTTATGGGCCACATGCCAGATGGGGACCACAAGTCACTTGAAAAGTGAGGACAGAGGTTTTATGATTAATCACCACCGACAACTTGAAACGATAACGGCTTGAGGAGAAGTAGAAGTAGAACTCAACATCTACTTTATTTATTTATTTATTGGGTGAGGCTACCTGTGTGTTTAATATAGGCACTGGTAACTTACAAATAATATGTAGATTTGATACAAATTCATATTATATGTCTAATATCAGATCATAACTTTAAAATGTTATCCCAATCTCCCAATCTGCAATTAGTTGTTTTGCCTTTAAATAAAATAATTGCCACTTTTCCATAAACACAGTACCTGGCTCGTTTTTTTTTTGCTGGTCAAAAGGTATGTTTATATTAACAGAAAGATCTCACAAATATTTATGGAAAGAGGCACATGAAAAATTTATCTGAAATAACCTTGTAATATACCAAGTTTGCAGCAATCCGAAGACCTCTATTACTACAGTCAAGACTGCCTGAAACAAAATTGTACAATTACAGATTTATTGGCAGAATTGCTACAAATGTCATATTTTACGGTCAAATTAGATTGAACTGTTTATTGCTTTACAGTGATTCTGCATGGCTTCGATTGTCATTCTTATCCTCCACGCGATAAAATATTTTACTAGAAAAAGAGAAACATATTGTTACTGTTTTTGCATTTTGATCAAGGAAGGGAGAAAGCCTAACAATACCATGAATTATGATTTTTAAAAACGAATTAAAGGTTCGGTACCATGCAAAACTATAATACAAGAAGATACGATAACTGTTAATTAGTTCACTTTTTATAGTATTGTTTGCAATTTCCAAGATAAGCTACAGTGTTGGAGATTCCTAATTCAGTTGGGGACAGCAAATATAAAGTACAAGTTGAAGGACCTCTAGCTCTGAAAGACACAACTCTTTTGCCAAAAAGACAGAAATCCAACTGCCTTTTTACATAGAAGTTTTTTATATAGTATAATAGTATCTGGGTGAGCTACCAAAGTTTTGTAGAGAAAGCCAGAAACCCGCTCACTTTTTGATTATTCCAAAATTCAGGTGTGTCTGACTGCCATTGTATACTAGGACCTTTCATCTTGGAAATTAATTACTGGAAACTAGGATCACGGACCCACTGAACATACAATGTCACTGTTGGCTAGAATTTATACCCACTGGCGCGTTTGGGGTGCCACCTATAAGCTTAGCTTTACCTTGAACTGGACCAGTGGGCATCTGCTGGCTGAGAGCGCTCCATACTCACCCAATACTTCAGATGTAGCAGATGTGTGCAGCCACTGGCTGGATAACAGCAGAACGTGCAACTTCTCGTAACCAGCCATCTGCTACACTTACATCACTTGGTGACCACCAGCCTTGGAGTGCGATGGCCACCTTGTCATCCCCAGTCTGCTGGTACGAAATGATATAGTTAAGTGTATGTGCCCAGTGTCACAATTTTAGCAGACCAGAAGGAGCCTATAACTGACTTTTCTCTACTGACAATTCTTGCATGTACATCTTTATAACATTTGATAATGTTTACCACTTGCTGCGAAAATCCGTGGACATCTAGGTATAGGTCACCCAGATTCTCCTCTGCCAGGAATCCCTATTGCCAGTAATGATAATGGAAGACTCCTATTAGAAAATTGCAACATATTAGTCTTGCAACATTTTTCACTACAATCACTACATCAAGATGACATTTAAATTATATTTTAAGAACAATATATTTATAAATATATAATATTATGAGAAAAAAATATTTAAGATTTTCCCATGATTACATCAATTTTGGCTTGTTGCATTATTTAATTTGTAATAATTTATATATCATATGTATCATTTAAGAGACTAAGCAGTGATGAAATGCATCAAATTCTTTCATGAGGAAAGAATAACGCATTTCAATTCACCCCTTTAATCCTTTGTAAAGACACGCAGGGCTATTAGGTAGTGTTTAATGCAGAGCAGAAACATCACACTGGTTGCCATAGTTACTACTCCATATTTAGATCTTTGCGACCCAAATATGATCTTTATAGACACACATATTACAAAAATCACTAAACTTTTTAAGGTATAAATTAGGACAGGAAACAAAAAAAAATGCCTAATGCTTTTAATGGCATAAATGCACTTTATCATATACTTTAAAGACATGTCCTGTAGTTCATAAAGATAAGGTTTTCAAATTCAATCTTTATATGTATCTATAAATGAACCCAGAATAATGCACAATACAATAATGGTTGGAAAAAAAAAAGATGAATATAAAAAAATACATTAAAAAAAACATAGATTCCAACAAAGCGAAAATCACTTAAAAAAAACAAAACTTTAATACCCAGTACAGTGTTTATTCATCCTGTTAATTCAAAATCGCATTGTGTTTTTAAAATCAACTAATGCTCAGAGTCAGAACTATCTCTATTTTAATATTTTTTTAATTGATCTTTTCTGCTTTTGCCTTTTATGTTCCCTAGCTTTTGAGTTTTAGACAAAATAAGAGGAACGTTTAAATTCTCATTAGCATTACCTCTTTTAAATGTCACATGCGGATATTTTGTTAGATGTTAGTAAAGCTGGCATACAGAGGCCACAGGATAATTATACCCTAACTTATCAGGGGATTTACATAATTTCAGACAGCAATTAAAGAATCCAAGGGAATATATTTTTTTTTGTGCCTCGCTCTCTTGCAGTTTCTCGTACAAAGAAAGCATTCGTTTACATTAAGGACTCAGCTCCAAGCTGCTTATTTGCATAAAATGAAAGGTTTCTGTATTGTGAACCAGCAGGGTACCATTTAAAATTCCGTTTTAAAAACCTCACCTTAGAATAAGAAAATGTTAATATCATTTTGCAGCCTGTGTGAGCAGCCGCCAGATGCCTGTTCATTTCTAACTTTTATACAATAATGTTTTTTGGTTTTTTTACTTCTTGTTAAGATTTCAGTGTTCTTGATAATGACTTTGTTGCAACAAGAGGGGTTTTTTTTTGGCTCTTTGTTCATCTAGATATTTTAAAGAATTCTTAGGAATAAGCATGGGATTCAATGCATCATCCTAATACGCTACCCATTTATTAGTGGTAATAATTGAGATGCTCAGGTATCATAAGAAAGCTATTTTTAGGGCATCTACACATGACCAAAGCCAAGAGTGTGTCCTGAAGAAGGCTTGCCTACCAAAGAAAACCCAACTTGTGCTACTGGATACAGGACAGAATTCCAAACAAAACATTCAAAAAATGTATATATACACACACACACACACACACTATATGGACAAAAGTATTGGGACACCTGACCATTAATTGATATGTACCCTTCAGCATATCAAGACATTTTGGACACTGCTATGCTTCCAACGTTGTGGGAACAGTTGAGGGAAGGCCTTTATCTATTCCAGCATGACTGTGCCCAAGCACACAAAGCAAGGTCCATAAAGACATGGTTGGATGAGTTTGGTGTGGAAGAACTTGACCGTCGCGCACAGAGCCCTGACCCCAACACATCAAACACCTTTGGGATGAACTGGAATGGAGACTGTGAGCCAGGCCTTCATCAGTGCCTGACCTCACAAATGTTTTACTAGATGAATGGGCAATAATTCTCACGCAAACACTCCAAAAACTTCACCAGTATCTCAAATCATAAACGTCATAGGGGGAGGCAGAATGATGTAAAAATGACCCATACAATCAATAACACAAATGAATTCCTCCTAAAAAAGGGAATGTGATAAATCATAATAGAACACCTCTCATCTAACAATGTCCAGCTGGCAACTTATACAGCCTCCTCTACTTAATGACCAAGAACTGAGCTTTTCCCCTTATTGCTATGATTTATATGGTTGACTGTGCTTTAACGTATAATATAGCAATGGGATATGAGGGTTTGAGGATGGGCAACATTATCTCTGCATCTGTGAGGACCATAACTATCTCCACTACCAGAGAGGAGACGCAAATGCTGTCAAATACCAAAGACACCACCAAAGTATATAGGGTAATAAGAAATATGTTATAGAGGTGGAATGTTGATATAGGGAAAAATTAATCTTGAAACAAAATAAAAATGAGGTTTAAATCATTTTAATGATTTTTTTTATCTCAATCTCGAGAATCTTGGAGGTTGGATTGATGGACTTGTTTCACACTTAATATGTTCATGTTTGGTGCTATTGGGGAAGATGATTGAGCTACATAAGGACAACTAAGTAAGTTGATATTCTTCATGTTGAATGAGCTAAAAAAAATCAATGAACAAAGTGGGATATTTGATATCAAAATCTTTAAACTTCAGCTGCAATAGAATTTAAAAGCCAAGTTATATTTACTGAAATATCGTTACAAGTGACTTTACTTTGTAAGTATTAAAATTGACCACATAGTAATCATTATTGGAACTATAGCTCAACCTCTGGCCTGTTTCTAACAACTATATAGCTCTAGCCTAACATTTTTAACAATAATTAGCTGAGCTATTGAGCTGCTTCTCGTGCTGCTTGGGGATGCTGGAGTGGCAGATCAGGCGTGTGCGGACCAATGTCGGCCAGCTGAATATACAACATTCGTATTTAAATAGCATTAGGATTATCCCATACCCCTTGGTCTAGTTCAATTTCTTCAAACAGGACTGGTCCAGCATGGACCAGCCTGTTGTGAGAGGCTAAAGCTCACTAAGGTCATGTATCATGACCTTGTGCAACCCCATAATAGTAGCATGGCAGCTTTAGTTGAGGATATTAGCAGGTTTTGTACCATTCATAGTCAACTATGAGCATATCCAGAACGTGGTCATGTAACATATGGAGTTTCTTAAAAGACTTTGATTTAGTAAATATTTTGTAGAAGTTAGCATTGTTCAACTGGTAATGTGGAGGTCATATACCTCTGGCAGTCTTGGGCTGGAAGGCTGACATCACTAAATGAAAAGTGCGATAGAACCTTCTCAGATATAGAATTCTTTTTGAGACAAAATAGGGGCCAAATGTCTTATGGACAACAATAGTCTAAGACTCTGGAACACCATAATTAAGTTTCCTAGGTGATATCCTAGTAGTTAAGAAATATTCAATGAAACATAATGTTATCATCTCAATTTATTGTTTGACCTTTGTGTGATCTGAACCAATTAGACTGTAAATTGTTCAGATAAGAACTTATTAAGTTTTATATATTATGATAAACTTAGCAAGGGAATTAGATGCCTTATTAACCCCTTTGACACCAAAGAAGATTGCAATAAGTGGTGGAGCAATCTGTCCACGAAAGGTTTGTAGTAATACATGTGCACCTGCTACTGTTTTCCCTATTAACTGTTAATTGTAACTGCCAATTGCATTTCCCCGTGCTGTAATAAATATTACCAAAGCAGGTGAAGTTGTCCTAGAGGTATTAGGCACCACTAGAGAGGGAATGGAAACAGGAAGACCAGATGTAGCAAGCAGGCAAGAGGGAGAAAGCAGGAGAGATGTCACTCACAGACAAATCACAGACATGTGACAATAATAAGTGTCATCATAAAGTTGACAGAATCAGTAACTCAGGGGAAACACAGGCTGTCATTCGGAATATGGAACATAAGTGACAGCAGATGTAGCAGCCACCCTGAGGCAGGGACGAGTGTTGCGCCCTACCCTCTGTCACTACACGTGTGTGACTGTGTTACCGAGCCACCTGTCTTTAAGGTACAAGCACATGTGTTTAGCCTATTATTATGTGTTTTAGTGGGTCTTGAATCACCTCAACTCGATGAAGCAAATTTCAGGTGATCCCATCAATGTAACTTCCATACATTGTTTCCTTTACTGTGGGCATTAGGGTGATAGATCAGACTTTCATGATAACAAAGTCTACAAACCTGCTTCGTGCGTTGTACTGATTTGTCGTTTACTGGCCAACACTGTTTTGTCACAAAACTAACACTAACACAGGGGAGCTAGCGCCAAACAAGATAGTAAAGCTTCATGACCTGTAACCAAATTCCTAGTGTATCCACAATGCCCAGGTACAGTGGTGGGCTGGCCAGCCTAGATCCTTTAAAAAGGGCCGGGTATGTGAAGAAGGGAGCTCTGTGAGGTCATCATTACATGACTCAGTAGTAGCAGTCATGTGTCATGCATATCAAGTGTTTGTATGTGTTAGTGTGTGTGGGTGGGTGTTATAAAGTGAGGGGCACTTGTCTTTACCTGACCCTCAAGGCCAAAGGCACCTGGGCCTCTTTTTATGAATATGTTTCCCAATTATTTGTTAGCTTTTAAGCAGTTTTAGTTTATTTATTTCCTCTTTAAGTAATCTAAAGTTCTGCTATAATAACGAGTAACAGTAGTTTGGACAGGTGACTTTTCTTTAAAAATATAATATCCTCTGGAAAGGATAAGAAAAAAGGCTGTCATAATCCTAACACAAAATTGTGCATTTCTCTATCAAGAAAATGAATAATTCATTTTTTCATCGATCACAATGGACAGAATTTCGCAATGGATAGACGAGAGCTAACACTGGTTAATGTCATTGGGATTGCTGAACCCCTGTAGGTGCTGTACTTTTAGAAGGACAAATCTGCATGTTTGATTGAACAGCGGGAAAGAACCCTTCTATTGTTTGCAACAACAAAAAAATAAAACTATTTCCTCTTGTCGTCGTTAGGAAAACTTTGGGCTGGCGGCTCTTTCGGAAGGCTGACAACCTGGGCTGCTTGACAAGACACCACTTCATTTTCACAAAAAGGACCTGGAATTTGAAAGATTAACTTGTTTATTCTTAGTAACAAACAGTTTTCCTGTATTTCTGTTAATTCCAGGCCTGTCACCAGACAGGATTGAGTAGTACAAAAACTTCACAGGAAAAAGAAAAGGGGGAACTGTTTTAAAACACCCCCGCGTTGATAAAACTGCACAGGCCTAATTACCTTGTCCACCGTTGATAGGAATTTTTATTTATTTAAATGCTTTAAATGTACTCAGAAGGTTATTTTCTCATTCTACCAACAGCAAATACACTACTTCCATGTTTTCTAAACATACTTCAAATCACTTAGTTTGTGACCAAGTTTATAAGTGTTTTCAGAAACTGCAAATGGTGTAGGAGAAAAAACGCTAATGATTTGTGCAATCAATACGTGTACAATGTTTAAAAAACATTATTTTATAATTATTATAATTATTACAATTATTAATATTATTATTATTATTCTCAAAATAAACAAGGACACCATTTAGCCTTAAATAAAAACAATACATTTTCAGGTTACACAAGTGTTATTAAAAAGGTAAACTATATCCCATATTTTGGATTTATAGTTATGAATTACAATTTTTATAGATTTTAGAAATGTTTATATGTACTATCACTGGCTGTTGTGGTCGTGGCCTGTTTTATGCAAAATTATGCTAATATTTAAATACACAATTTAGACAAAACACATCTAACAATACAACAATAAATTTGATTCAGGAATACAGTTAAATTATGTAAAGACGAATACCAACAGATGTTATGATGTATAATGATATACTTTATTAATACCTCTAGCGGTAAAAACAATATATCGAAAAAGGTTACCATAACAAAGTTACAGACAGTCAACAATTATATTCTAATAACATTGTAATAACATATGTACTTAACTTCAGAGAGTATCAGCATATCAAATGACTCCTTTGGTGTTCAGTTTCCAAAATGGCTCTAGATACCAGGATCATATAGAAGACTTTAAAGGATTCTTTCAGTAGTTGTTTTCTAATTCTTAGTTACAATACTAGGCACTTAACTAGTCCTAGCTTCTTGGCACTTAACTAGCCCAAGATGGAAGAGCAGCTTTCTATTTCATACTTTTCTCTGGCAAACTTTTACAGCTCCCTTAGCTTCTGCCATGCTGCTTCCTTCCTGTCCTTCCAGTCTCCTCTGCTCCTCCCCCTTCTTCCTGGAGTTCCTGATATCCCATTGTTCTTGGTATAGCCCACATGGCTTTTCATGTAGGTAGCCATTATCTATGGTCTTAGATAAACAATAGATGTACACATCACTCACTCTATAGTGCTACCTGGTGGTAGAGGTAATGCACTTCTTAAACAATAGAAGTATAAACAATAGAACTAATTGATATTGTAATATATGCCACAGTTAGGGGAGTGGTTTATCCAAAGGGAGATACAGATGTTGCGTCTGTGAGGTGAATCACTAATAATGGACGATGCAATCCATGTCCACAACACTGGCTTTAACCCCTTAATGACAAAGCCCGTACATGTATGGGCTCAAAATACATTTTTTTCAATGGGTTTAGGGACTGCCCATTGTCCTTAAGGGGTTAATGTAAGTTTTTTCACTGTGACACATTGTAATCTTATTAATTGTAAATAGTGTGACATCTGATGAATCCAATCTCTAAAATATTTAATCATGGGAATTAGCGACATTAAAGAGTATGGTTAGAGGCATTGCTGGGAGGAAGGGCTTTATAAATACATTTTGCAGTCTGTTGATGGCTGTTTTATAAGGCATTCCTAAGACAAATCATGTATTTTGTTGACTTGGTTTGGTATATGAATGCATTTTCTGTTGTTTAAATACATATTATTTTAAGTTTCAGGGCAATAGAACAATGTGATTTAAACTCAGCAAGCATTCTTAGAATGGACAGAGCAAAATCAACAAAAGGAAGATTAGGGATTTGGGCCAGAAAGAGAAGATGTTCCTTCTGGATTATGGTGTAAAATTGCAAAATTTGATAGATTGAGACCAGTATTTACATAAATGCGCACCAATACTAATGAGGACATACATGTTTTATATATTATATGTAACATCAGTGCCTGACCTCACAAATGCTCTACTAGATGAATGGGCAAAGATTCCCACAGAAACTCTCCAAAATCCTGCGGAAAGCCTTCCTAGAGTGGAAGCTGTTATAGCTGCAAAGGGGGAACCAACTACATATTAATGTCTGTGTATTTAGAATGTGATGTCATAAAAGTCCCCATTGGTGTAATGGTCAGGTGTCTCAATACTTTTGTTCATATAGTGCATGTTAGTGTGTGTCTGTGTATGTTTTAGTTTACATGTTTGTTAGTATGTCTGTCTGCCTAGGTATGTTAGTGTATGTTAGGATGTGTCTGTTGTGTCTGGGTATGTGTATGTACTTGGGCATCTGGGTATGTTAGTATGGGTGTCTCTGTGTGGGTATGTTAGTGTGTGTTTGTTAATGTAGGTATCTGTGTAGGTGTCTGTGTGTTAGTGTCTGAATATGTGTGTTAGTGTATGTGTCGAGTTACATTAGTGTGAGTGTGTGTTAGTATGTCTGGTTGTGTTAGCGTCTGCGTGGGTATGTGTTAGCCTGTTAGTGTGTCTGGGTATGTTAGTTTGTGCCTGCATATGTGTGTGTTGGTATGTTAGTGTATGTGACTGTGCATGTCTGTGTATGTTAGCGTGTGTGTGCATGTTAGCGTGAGTGTCCGTGTGCTAGTGTGAGTATAACCTTTGGATGTGGTTTTGGTGAACGGTAGAGCTTTTCATTCTTGGGAGCACAATGTCTTGAGCTGGCCCTGTTTGTGTCCCACATTTAAGCCCCTGCACACATACACGTTGTACATTGTAACACACTAGTTTATTTCCTATAAGGTCGACCTTACATTGAAACCTTTCACTTGAATCTGATGCAGAGAGTAGATTGTGAACAGGACTTCAGTTAGCACCAAAACACCTCTACGGGTAAAACATTCTCACATTAACCCATCCACTATCCATCCATCAGGCTCCATCCTGACCGAATCTGCCCTGAGAGCACATTAGTTTAATCAGGCTGGGGGGTGTTAATACTCTATTGATTGAAAATGCTGCTACACCGCGTTAGCCCAGGTTCCATATTCTTCCTGCGTGTGACATTCAGGTACGTGTGAAAAATTATACCAATTATGAAATCAGCCACTTACTGCCTTAAAGTGCACTCGTGTGTCACAGTGTAAAGTGCTTGCTACCAAATAATATTAGATGGATCCTGAGCTCAAGGGAAAGTGCTGAGAGGAAAGACTTTAACCAAAGGGCAATTGCATGAAATTTACTTAGAAATAGCTATTTATCACCCTGGGATTTCCTGCTGTTCACATCCTATGCAGACATTTTATGGAATGAAACAGCCATCCAGCCAGCATAACGCAGCCATTGTGAGAAGTGCGTTTTTTTTTTCCCACTGCGATGACATTAAATGAAAAATTTAGAAGTCATTTTAACAGCTTAAAGATGCATTATCCTCTTTGATGTGCCATTTGAGCTGCACATAAAAAGCCATATAAAATAACCCCACAGAAATAAAAGGAACTTTAGAAAGTTTTATTACATGCCATTTAATGTACCTCCTCTCTTATTGTGTCGCCCTTGTTCTCTCTCTGTCTTGTTAAATGTACATTTCTCTGAGCTTTTAGCTGTCTCTCATTCGCATTTCCATTTTTTGCCGCTGCCTCTCCCCTTCCTCGCTGTCTCTTTTGCATTACATCTTTGTCAAATGTTTTGTTCTTGAGCTGTCTCTCAGTTCTCTCATTCTCTCGCTCATACATCCCTGCCCCCTCCCCTCTCTCTTTCTTTTTTTAATTCACACTAATCTTTAATTCTCTAGTCTCGTGTATAATCTCATGTTTCTCACTCGTGTCTGATTATAATGTGTGGATAGAACTGTCTGTAGACACAGCATTACCTGTCCTATGTAATCATATCTTATGAGGTAGACACTTCCCACTTATCTTTGGAGTGGGAACAAGTGGTTTGGTTCATTGGAAACAGTAAAAAAAAAAAAGCGGATACTTCAGGCTTTAAAACACTATTAACCCTTTCAGTACTTTGTAACAAAACCTGTATATTAACCTTTACAAAACATTCTGTAGCTATTTTAATACAATTAATCATCCTTGTTAAGGCCTCATGTAGGAAAATCAATTTAATTTTCTAAAAAATATTACTGTAATACTGTGGGGTATTAGGTAGCACAAATGCCAATAATTGTGCTTGAGAATTTGCACAAATTAATGTTAAAAATTAGAATTTACTTATTTCTCATTCATTTGCCTATGTTTTTCATACTTACTCCTGGTCTGTGTTGAACATATTTTCACTGGTCCAAATGAAAACCAATTTCAGTGTTAGACAAGATTTCAATCCCAGACCAGCCAACACACCACACATCGGGAGTATTGTATGAAGGTGATTTTCATGAGTTCCTGCTAACCAAATCATTCTATTGCTTATAATAGTGATAATGATAATAGTGCAATCTTGAAACCAGCCCGACTGCTTATAAAACACTCATAGTGCATCATCTCCAAACACATTTCACTTCTAACATTCTTGACCAGAGTTCATCTCAGTTGGATGATGGCGGCCATCGGAATTGCTTTAAATAATGTTATATGACAGACAGGGGTTTTTCACATCAGATTACCTAACAGATTAGTTAAAGACTAGCCTTGTTTCTCCATCTCCATCCTCTCTCCACATTATATACGATCATCCACTTATTCTAATTGCATCATTGCGACTCTATTATTCTCATTAGCTTTCCTGTTTGTTTCCTGTATCCCTGGACAAACGTTCCTCTGCTTCATTCTGGGTTATTTCTTTCCTTCATTATATCTCCCTTTGGTTTTATAAGGTGTAGCTTGAGGATCTGGATCTTAGTCTTGTAGTCAGACCTCTATTTGAGCCCCTTCCTGATTTGATAAACTTTCCACTATAACACATTAAACAATGCTTTGCTTAATACAGAGAATTTATTTAAAAAAATATTTCTGATAATAATTCTATGGTCAATGCAGCAAATATTAAATACATATATAACATGCAAGAGTTTTGGAGATACACAGTCAAAAGGAATAGAAAATATTGTACAGAAATAGAAAAATAAATGAGCGCATGAGGTATTATCTTTTTGGGGTTGCCACACATATATGGGACCACCGGGCACAAACTATTTTCTATTACATGTGAAAAATATGTCATTGGTTTAAACTCCACCATGAACTTAATAGTTACGTAAACATCTTGTGAGGAACTCAAAATATTTTTTTTTTACAACTTTGGACAGTGGGGTGGCTACCAAGGACTGTCCTGCGAAATTCTGAACTGTTGAGGGTACTTTACAGGACGTGTTGCTAATACTGTCTGGTAAGGTTGTGTAAATGCAACAGAACAGCAGGCAGTCCTACTACGTTCGACAATCAACATCTGTAATGATGAGATGGCAATGTGATGAAAGGCTGGTCTTAAATGGGGCAATAAATGTGTCAGCAAGAAGGACATAGGTATAGTTAGAATGGGAACCTATACTACGTGAAGGCACAATGATCGTCTCTGAATGTCCTCTGTACATAATAATCTGCATGTTTTTAATATTACTTAATTCGGTAGGAATCGGCATAGACAGAAGAAACTGTATACCTTTGTAACTCCACTCTATGCTGTGCATGTTTAAAATACTGTTTATGATATATTATTGTCTTTTTTGGTTTTCAGTAAATGCCCCCCCCCCTAAGATTGGTCAGTCTCATAGATTTTAGAATCGTTTTTCAAGTCTTGCTTAAACAAAATAATAATAATAATATTTTTTAGTTTTGGTTCAAAGTTTTTTTTTTGCTGGTGTTTTACACCATTGCATCTACAAAACATACAAAAATTATGTTTTTAAATCTTTTATATGTGTTTTTCAATGTTATTTAGAGGTTACTTTCCCTGACAAGCAACTAAACCATTCAATGGCTATTTTTTTCCAGAAAAAAAAAAAAACACATGACAAGTGTATAGTGCAGAACACATAATGTGAATTAGATAAGCTATAGAACAGAAGTGCTGTATGAGATGTTCCATGCTCTACAGCGGGCGACCCTCCCTCTTGTCTGTAAATTAAATGAGCTGAGACCAGTAATACAGTTTGTTGTGTATGAGTGACAGGACTGTTCGACTAGAACACCGCCATTACACAGACAAGACAGAAGCATAGGCAGCTACCAGCCCCCGAAATATAATGAAGGCACACTCTTTGTAGGGCAGAGCTGGACCCGTGGGGGCATCCAAGTGAGGAATTGAAATTCTAGTTGTTCTGAGGAGCGACGGCTCATGACGATAGCAATCTCCCTTCATTGGGGGGCTGGCGAACACACTGAGGAAAAGGAAAAGGCCGGACAGACATAAAATTGGATGTAATTTCATTTCACTACCATGCCTCACTGTATTAATAGGGTTTTTCAGACCCAACCTGGGGCCATCATCTAATTACATAGAGTAGAAATAGTCGGTACACTTTAGAACATGCGTGCGATTATCAACTCCACTCCCTAATTAACTTGCACGGGCATGAATACTTTTATCTCGTTTACTATTCTTTAATTAGTACATTGATATGCGTATAAAATGCTACACTTTGGTCATTTCTGTTATACCGTAGTCAGTAAATTCATAGTATCTTCTTCAACAGATTCTCTGTCGCGGTTTTAAGCGAACCACAGTGATGCCGGAGCTCCGTCACCCTCTGCCACGGTGTGAATTACATGTTTGCATATTGTCTTATTTTAAATGACAACAAAGAGGTAATTGCATTTTTCCGCATCTGTCACTTGAGTTATAAAACTTTGAGAAATATAATTAGGTTCTACTATCCCAAATGCAGAGTCAATGATTTTTTTTTTATTATTATTTTTTTTGGGTGCTGTGCTTACTTAATAAAGAAATCCACACTGAATATATACTTATTACTTTGGTATGCAGAAGCACTTAAATATTTTCAATTACAATCCGGGCGATGTTTAAATCTCAGATTGCAGCAACACCGATGTCCTCTAAAATAAAGAGTGTTCTCCAGCAGTTTTATAATGGGTAACTATTTTATAAGACCAGATTTCATTTTCGGGAATCTGCAACATGTCGGATTCGACAAATTTAAAGGAATATAATAAACAAGATGTACTACAATGTATAACTTGGGTTGCTATTAATATAATTCTATATTTTGCATTAGACATTTTTTTCTCCCTATCCATATCTTTATCATCCTCTAACGTAGTAACCAGACAAGAAAAGAGAGATTAGGGATTGTTCTGTAGAAATCCTCTAGTGAACGCAGAGCACAAAATGTAATTAATGGAATTATCACATGCACTAATGATCCAGAAGCTTTTTTTTGTTGGGGGAACAATGATGTTATCTTTCAGAAGTCGTATTTCCTCTTCACACATCGTTCTTAAAATACGTATCCGGATCAATAAGAATTAGTTACCCAGGTGGGTCTCATAAACATAAATCTGATTATCAGGTTTCTAGGAGGGAAATCTTGTATCTACATCAGTGGCCCGAATCTCTGATCCTTATGGTCCCTTCCAAGCTTTTGTTAGACCTTTATTTTAAATACTGTTAGTCCAATAAAAAAGGTATTACAAGATTCTGCAACATTCTGTTTTTTTGCATTCTTATACACTGGACTAATACGGCTACCCCAAACTACAGTTAGACCTTTACAAATACTCAAGCTGCTCTTTGATTAATATAGGTGAATCTGTTAATAAAACAGAGTGATGGACGGAACATCCTGGATATTAGCAGATAACAGAATTGCAAGCTGCAGACCTGTTGAGTCCTGAGAATCATCTTGAACTTGTCAGAAGAGAAACTCAATTTTTAACGCTGAATAGATACTCTATCTTTCCTATTCTTCTGCCCAGGAGAGAACCCGGGACTCTAAAGGAGGTGCTCCTTTTCTCGTCCGTAGGGAGGGTAGAGTATAAGGGATTTATAGAGTCCTCAAGCAGTTGGAGTGTTGGCAGGTGAAGCACCTTCTCCCGTGCCGTAATTGTAGGCTCAGCGTCACAACTTGGGTAGGATGTCCTTACTCACAAATATATGACTGGTGTAATTTTGAGTGGTTGATAGGTTGGAGTTGGAATACAAAATGTCTAAAAATGGTGCAATAGATATGGAGTCCCTTTGAGAGAAAGAGTAGAATTTGATAGTCCTTTGTATAGCTATGACCATTCCCACCACTTAGGAGAATCTGTAATAATAGTAGATTTTATTCTCAAATTTGCAAATATGTTGGTAAGTAAGCCCATAATCCTTTCTGTTTTATCACATAATGGTATGTGCACATACCTGGTCCAATATTTTTTAGGTTTGGCTCTACATTTGCAATACCAGACTATAAAGAGATGACGGCAAACACGATTTTAGTGATTAGCACAATTAACAGGTGACATGTTGTCCCCAATAGGGACCCCTATCCCTTTTTAAGTGCAACATAATGTGTATTCCAGTTGGTGGAATATTTGAATGGATTCATTAAATTACATATAATACTTGGTTCTAAACAAGTTTCCTAGTTACAGTCAGCCGGTTGACCATTCTGATTAAGCCCCTGCCCTATCCATACAGCCAGAACAAACATCCCTCCTTGATAATTTGAAATGCTGTTTGGTACATTTTTTCTATGCCCCTAATCATTAACGGATTTACTTTATTCCAATTTTAAGTTTACACATAGAGATAAAAATGCAGCTTCCTGGAAAATTTCAGATGCCTATTAATTAAAAAGGCCACTTTTTTACTATTTAAAAGCAAAGCTCATCAATTAGAAGTATTTTAAGAGCTCTATTCTTTCACTAATCCTTTTTTGAACATACGGGATAAACATATTTTTAAAGACAATCTTTGACTCTTATAAACAAAACAAATGCTAGTTTTTCTTATTCCAGAAGGTGTTAAAATGTTTGACACCTAAAATAACACCAATTCACTAATGGTATTGTACAAAAATACATTTCAAGGGGACATTACATGGACTTTAATGCATATGATAGTTGAATGTTCCCTTTTCTCTTGCACGTACACAAAGGGATTCGGCAGTATCCCCCATACCCTCATGCATTTGCCCTCTTTTCCCACCCCAGATCCTTGGCTTGCTGGGGAGGTGTTTGGCTGAACACATCTCCTGCCTGCCAGTGCACATGCGTGCTATACTCAGCACCGGCTAGCTCCAATGCTTGCATGAGATCAAAGTAATGGAGGGATCACGTTCAGTTAAGGTAAACTAGCTTTAAAAATGTGTCCAGATGTCCTCGATATGAACTTTTACACTCACGCACGCTCTATCACTTTTACTCACTCTCTCTTTCATTGTCTCTCTACCTGTCCACCAACCGCAGTGTTCCTTTTCAGCAGCTTTGCTTCCTCTATTGCTTCTTCTTCTCAGGTCTTCCTGTTTTTCTGCCTTCTTTCCAATTTGTCCGCTTCTCCCCAGTATCAACTCCATTAACCAGCCCCCCCCAGAGCACTTCCTCAAAAGGACAAAGCTCCATCTCCCCCAACTAGAGGAACATGGGAGAGGCTGTCCTCATCCTGAATATTTAAACACTGATTATAAGCCGCATCACTAATTTAAAGAAAAAGGTTTTAAAAATGACCTTTTCAATGCTGGAACTTGCATTTTAATATTACTAAACATCCAGGCTACCCCTGCACTATATACACTACACTCTTCTGTATTACATTCCAGTGATGGCAAATAATTACCTTTCATCTTGAAATAAAAAAATAAAACAGTTAATCTGTCTGCGTTAAAGTATATTTAAACTCATCTGCACCCGTGCTGTGTGTTAGTCTCACCTTTTGTACGCTGGGTAAAATTAGTTTAGGACTGTCTAATAATTCAGACATGCTAACATTTAGCACATCCCATGGAAATGCTTCAGTGAAAAAGTTTCAGATGATCTCTATGTCTTTTTTTTTGCACTTGAAGTCTTATTTTAACAAGCACTAGTCTAAATTTAGACAGGTCATAGAATCGCTGACCATGCATTTTTCAACTCCATTAAATCCATTGAACGCTTGATAGGTCAAAGGAAGTGGAAAGGAGTCGGTGACCACATGGCTCCTTTAAACAAAGACACATTTTCAAAAATGTATCATGTTAACAAGGACACATTTTTTTTTAAATGGCTTGAATACATTATATCCTATGTATAATCTCTATAGATAATCTCTATAGATAAAGTAAATAGATTGTGAAGAGCAGGGCCCTCTTCTCCTGTACTAGTATGCCGTTTGTACTTTTATATTATTGTTAAATCTGTATTGTAATGTTACTGTTAACTTACTATTTTCCCTCTTAGCACCACAGAATGCGCTGACACCCGATGAATAAAATGTAGTGATAACAATACTTATGATCTGTATGTTCTCTTTAGTGACCTTTTTTTTACTTCTTGCATTAAAATGTTTGAGGTGTTCACATGAAGAGTTCTTATCACATCTTCTGGGAGTTAATTCTTGAATCGTGCGGACCTGTCTGTATTGCGCTACATATCCAATTAAACCTGTCTCCTAACACTTACGTCCAAAGTCTCCTGAAATCCACATGCAAGTGTGGGAGTGCTGCCTGAACACAGCCTGAAGATGGAGCGTGTCACAATAGTGTTATGACAACTAAAGAGACATGGTTTAGGGCAACGTATCAAATAAAACAAATGAGTAAATATGTCAGCAGTTTGATTAACCTGTTGGAGACTCTATTGTTTGACAAGACCCCATATATCATGTTACAATGTGGCTGAACAGGCCACCTGCTAACAGAAATATCACAGAAGCACAAAGTCTACTGTCACTAGATATGCATGTACAGATGGCAAATCTCAGAAGTTTTTTTAATATAAAAAAACATGGTTCTTATTAATAAAATCAATGGTCTGTGTTTACCAAATAATATGACATTGATAAATCAATCTCAAAGTTTTATATTATCATTATAATTATTATTATTATTCCAGTCCCCAAGCCTCCTATTGCTCCAATGGGCATGAAAGAAGCAAACATGATTTGCTCTGCGGTGCCTGAAAGGGAATGGGCAGGAGTCGGTCACTACCATTTGTGGTGTTGATCAGCCGGTCTTCCTCTGGAGAAGCAGGGCGGGTTGGGGAGATTATTGGATTCAGAACTTCAGTTTTATTGCTCCCTCACGCTATGCATCATGGTGTGACGATGAGCGCTAGGAAAAGATGTCATGTCCCAGCGGTCAGCACTGAAGCCTCACACACCGTGTAAGGACATAACTCACGCGCCAACTACAGGACCACCAGAATTAAACCAAAGGCTATGGAGGAAGAAGAGAGGCAGGCAACAGCAGTAGGGCACTGGGCCTGGCAGGCAATGGCAGCCACTTGACGCAGGACTGAATTTACAAAATATTTTAAAAATTACAAAAAATATCCCCCAGAGTAGAAAAGGATACAGAGAAGCAGCAGCAGCAGTATGGTACTGGGCTTGGGCAGGCACTGGCACAGAGACGCATCCAACCAATTGGTGCAGAAATGAATTTCCCCAATATTCAATGGTAGAAAAAGAATAATATTATTTTTATATATATATCTCATTCCTTTCCTTTAGCTTGTAAATGAGTGAAAAATGGACTAATCAATCACAGCCATAACCATCAATGAGACCATCCCCCTGATTCTTGGCTACTTCTATTAGTTATGTATTTGTACCCTCTTACACACATTTCCTTCCCACTTTACCTCATCCACGAGTGCCTACATGGGTTGTGATGGGACCAAAACTTGGCGAACAAATGAATGACTCTTAGTAAAATTTCAGAGATTTTGCCATTTCTTTTTGTTTGTTTTGTTGGAGATCCTCTTCGTTATCCGAGATTCGTACAAAAACCACGAAATTTTGCTAAAAATAAAGTTTGTATGAATCCAAATGCACAAGTCTAGTGTACAGTAAGTATACTGTAAATGTGTGTTTGTGTATGGGAAGGCTTGTGCATGTATATGGGCAGGCATGTGTGTGTATGGGCAGGGGTTTCAAAAGGCAAATGTATATGTGTGTGTATCTTGACAGTCTATCTGTGACTATTTCTGTTTTGGGCCTTTGTGAAGGGAACAGAGTTATTAATTCTAACACATTTTTTTAATATAGGGGATCTGTTTAGTGTTGTTTTACATGAAAAAAAATAATCATAGTGTCCTTCACTGAGTCCAGAAACTTTAAAAATGTCCGCCATGAACCATATCTGTGGGGTTTTTGGGTGGAGGCATTATTACCCCTTTCAACTAACTTGGACCTTATCTGCCTCCTTGATGTCTATGAAAAGGAGGATTTTTTTAGTGTTTATATCTTAAACTTCAAAAAAAAGATGAGCCATACTATACTTTATACTATTATTTGGCTTAGCTGGAATGATTTGCTACGTGTTTACAAGCCACCAATACCATTAATCGCAAGGTTTATTTATTACAAAGGATTACTGTTAGTTTAATTGCTGTTAATTGCTGTTATTGGCTCACGTGGTCCTATATGTTTTGGTTTTGAAACAATTTGTATTTATTTATTATTTATTTCATTTTTCGAAAGGGTTTTCTCCCCCGGCCTAACTCAGGCCTGCAAGTTTCCGTATCCTGTATGTATTGAGTTCAAAATAGCGTCATCTTTCAAGGTACTCTTTGTGTTTGGTGAACTTTCTGAACTTAATAAACAATTAACTCCTTGTTCCCGTCCACGGTACTGAGGTAGGACAAACAGAGACTGGTGAAACATCTTCGCATCCTCACCGTCACAGATGTTTATGGAATACGGGAAGAAACAGTGACCCCTGCTATCCATTCAGCACCACTACAGCTCTGCGAAATCTGCTAGTGCCTTATACACAGTGTGGGTTATATATAAGAAATACTGGACCAGCAAACGGTTGCTAAGGCAATAAGACATCTTTTTAAACTTTTCACCAGATGATCGTTTTTATATATTACCCACAGTGACACTTAAAGTATCACCAAAGCAGAGAAAGATTTTAGTTTAAAAAATATAGAATTTTCTTAATAAAATCCTACTTTTAGCCCAGCGATGTTTTTAAACATTGTCTCTTCTGTGCTTTCCTTTCCAGCATCCCGATTAGAAAGCCCTGTCAACCAATAGTATCCTGTGTCTGACCAACACCTTACTTATTATCAAATGCTATTGAGTGCCAACGCATCACCAGTCCATCGTGATGTCATCAATTATTATATGGAATCATACAACGCAAACATCCACGGACATCAACAAGAAATAGACTTACTCACTAACGTTTTATTGACACAACCTCAGTTCACCACTACACGTATGAAAAATTTGCTAATAACACCTAAAAAAGTGTTTAAGTAAACGGAAAAGGAAACCCCCTCTGACTCCATTTCCTTTTATAGCCAAACCGGGCATCCTGCTACCCATCCATTTTGTATTTAACCCTCACTATACACCATTAACCCATCACAAACTAAAAACCCAGCCTCACCTCTAATCAAGGCCGGATCACGCTGTCCCTATTTTTATTTTGGGGCTAACTTTATTGCAAGTATTTCTTCGATGACCATTTTCTGTCATAGACAGAGAGACACCTATGGATCTACTCTAGTAAGAAGGTGCCTATACATGTGGATTAACGTGGAGAATCTGCTCTATATTTAATAATCTTTTAGGGATCCTATGGCAAGGATCATCTTAGGTACATTTAAATTAGAACAGAACAGAAGGATGTTATATGTCCCTATACATCACCAACATCTCATTTTGAATGTCACCCAATCGTATAGTCCCACTTAATAGCCTTGTATAATGATTGTATATAATAATTTATAGTACATTATATGCATTAGTAAATTTTAATTTGTTAATTATTTTGTATTTTGGCAACTTGATTTAATTGGATCAGAATATAGATCCAATTAAAGTATGGACCTATATGATATGTTTGAGTATGTTTTAATGTTTTTTTATGGGTTTTTTTGAACAAGCTCTGCATTAAGACTGGACCTTTTTTTTTTAATAGAAAAATACCCTAAAATGCAAGTTTTTTAAAAAAAAAATATATATATATTACAATATATATAGACATTTTTCATTCTCTCATGATTAATGCAAAGTTTCCAGAGGTGACAGCTCCTCCTTGAATACAATTATAGCTGGATGTTCATTAATATTATAAATTCAAAGCAAAATGTAATGGATTCTGCTAGTTTAAAATTAAAACTAAATTGTATTTGCTAATACGTGGCATTGAAAACATCAGTCAAAAATACAACAACATAACGTGGCAGTAGAAAAAAAGAAAATCCAATACTTTCACCAAATAACAAATTTTATTTCCTGATATATATTTGTTTATTATTTTTTAATTAAAATAAAGAATTGCTTTCACGCCTGCATTCTCCCTATTAGCCCACATGTTATATTAGCACGTAAGCATATATTTACAAATTTACATACATGAGCACATGCTTTACATATATTATGCATATAGGTAAGTATGCATATGTGTCCAGATGTATACTGCCTGTCAGATGGAACATGAGTTGCAATCTGAATGAGATGGTAAGTCAATTACTCTGTCATTTTTTGGGTAGTGACCTGGTATAGAGCAGTTCAATACAAGTGAGAGGTGAATTAATCAGGAGGTGACGAGTGCTGTTCTGTCTGCCACTGGAAATGTGTGATCCAGTTAGATTTATTTAGCATGCCGATACTGTGATCTGCTGGACATGGAGTTATGGATTCAG
Organism: Sceloporus occidentalis; assembly: GCA_023333645.1. NCBI lineage: Eukaryota > Metazoa > Chordata > Lepidosauria > Squamata > Phrynosomatidae > Sceloporus > Sceloporus occidentalis. The sequence goes on along the minus strand of JALMGF010000087.1, from coordinate 3,707,337 downwards.
GGATCTGTATGACTTAAACACACACACATATATATATATATATATATATATATATATATATATATATACCATAAGAGAGAGATTTGTAATACAAATCCAGCATAAAAACACTCAACATAACACTAAGTGTGTTTAATTAATGGGGCAGGGTCAGTGAGTGTCTTAGTGAATGGTCTTGTTATTTTGTTATTTCTTAGCATCTACATTTATTTTAACGTTTGAATGGCTTACAATCACTTGTAATGGCTGTATACCTGTCTGCACTTGTAGGTTCAATAAAAGTGCCAGAATGTAACATCTGTGTGTGCCATTGTCTATGTGAATCTGTACATGGGTGTGCGAAAGTGCAAAAAACATTTCTATTTGCCCATATCATTGTAAATGTGTAAGAGTATTTCTTCTGTTTCGTATTGGTTGAATATCTGTGTAGTAAAGGTTGGGCGACCATATTGGTATAAGTAAATGGGACAGGTTTATAAGCCGATGAATGCCTCTAACATAATTCAAACATATCTTTTTTGTAGTCTTTGTAAGTTTCCTGGTATTTATGGTGCTAAAACCCAACACGTATTCACACTGGAGGCAGAGCACCTTTTATTGCATAGACCTACATTTTTGGAAAATTTTGCGGCAAACAATTTTATGCACATTTTTCCCATTTACTCAGCTGGCACAGTTATATATCACCGCGAAAGTGCGGGTCATCATAAAAAATCATTGATAGCCATTGCACATTACGAACTACTCTGAGGAACCTTATGGATGGGATAACACTAAGAGATACTTAAAACCTTAAGGAGAGACCAGTTAGCTCTTAAAGGAAAGTGACAACTGTTAACAGCATTGACTACATTCACCGCCCAATGTCAAGCAGCTGCTTGTAAGCTAAATTAGAATTTCAGTACATAGGTCTTTATGCCTCGAACATAAAAGGTCCGCCGACATTGTTACAACATTGTTATTTTAGCCAAGGCTGATCTCCGCAAAGAATGTGAAACATTTTCCACCACCATATGAAATGTCTGAACATCAAGCTCGTTCCATAAAAATGTGAAAGTGGAGCAGATGTACATTTTAAACAATGAACACTACATGAAATAGACACGCAACGAAAATCAAAATGCACATACTAAAAATCATGTACTACTACTTTAACAGCAACAATACGACTGCAATATTGTCTTGATGCTCCTAGGATTGGTGAATTCTGGGGTGACCCTGCTAAAAATAAGGGCAAGATAGATAGATAGATAGATAGATAGATAGATAGATAGACAGAGATGTGAAATGTCCCAACTCATGAAATTGGAACACATTGACACGTGATAACGCAGACACAGATGAGCCTAGTTTAAGAATACTGCTGTCATTTAAGCTCAAAAACCGTAAAGCCGAGAACAATATATACATTGCGGCATTCAGCACAGTTATCATTTGGGTTAACACTTGGTTCCCAGTTATGTTATCACTAAAGTCTATCCTACAAGGAACCTGGTGTGATTTCTATAGCGTTAACTGTTGTGCTATCAATACAATTGCTGTGGCAGACAAGGTGAAAATTATACTGAGAGTTTCCATCAAAATCGTTAAAGGATGCATACCAGTAACTTTTCAAGTCACGTACTTTTAAACGTATCTTCAGTACTTGTTATCGGATGAGTTGTCACGGAACAATAACATGGATCCCATTCAGTGGGACTTAGCTAATCGCCAATATTGTGTTTAGAGACAGAGGATAATGTTCCTCTTATCTAGTGGCATATCAAGTACATCTATATACTGGTATATATATATATATATATATATATATATATATATATATATATATATATATATATAAACATATTAACACAATGGAATTGCAGTAAATTCCCTCTTCTGCTTATAAGCTGAATGCGTGAGAAGGTTTTATGTTCATGTTGTGTATGTATTTTGTTAAAGTGTATATCACAAAACAACAGAAAGAAAATGTGAACAGTAACACAAAACAAGCAAATAACAGATATACACATACCACAAACATACAAAATATATATGGAAGCAAGCTCATCCTTAAGGTATGCATACATTTTGAGAAGTACTGTTTTTATACTATTATAAAATCTTGTTAATATTTCACCAAAACCAGAAAGATCAGAATATCTGTCTTTTTCTGCAACAATGTCATGAATATTTCATCCTCAGTTGAACTTCAAAGCCCACTCAACGAGGGCAGGAATAGAGGGGGGGAAACCGTCGAGAGACAGAGACAGAAACTCAAGAGCACAAAAAAAGGGGGAGATGATTAAAGAACCTTATTAAAAGGCTGCTTGTAGGACCGGCTACATGAAAGAGAGCGTATCGGAGGGTTTATCCTTCTAAATGACAGCGTGCTCTCACCAACACGCCGAAACCTGATTATACTGACAGGGCCTGAGTGATACTGCAAACTTGTTAATAGCATCAAAATTAGAAGAGCCTCATGCAAAGACGGGAGATTAATTTTCGCTGGGGTAGTTCTCTCGCAAATTGCAAACTTGTGAATATGTTCTCAGATAATGAGCATCCTCAGTCCTCAGCCTGCCTGTCATTTTCTGTAATTAATGTTAAGGAAGACTCTTTCCTGATGCGCAGAATTAGTCATGTAGCAGAAAAATATCTTCAGAGAAATAATTTCCATTTATTACCATCGTCCTGTTTGTGTGCTTTATTCCGTCGGAAGAGGAATTTATGGTCTAGCTGCTTTTCTGCTTTCACTTTGATTAGTCGTTATACACACGCGCTGTAGATATATACACGCACTTAAAATATCGAGCGCGTTTTCAGCAAAAAAACAGCACACGTATAGTCGGTATCCTGTATATGCATAGCTGGTATCTTGTAATTTTAAACTTGCAGGACAGGTGTATAGAGCAAAGTGATGGCGGATGATGTGAGATAAGAGAAAGAGTTAACCTTGAATCGTTCATGTAAGTGGTTAAAAAAAATAACTCTGCTTCCTTCATTTTCTCGTGTGTATCTAACAATCTTTTCTTTGCAAAAATGAATTTTTAAAATGTTATTAAAAAATAGATTTTTACAGAATTTTTTTTGAGAAGGAAAGGCAAATATGGTAATTTTTGTCAACCACAACCATTTTTTAGTACTGTCCATCATCTAATGTTCTTTTGACTCTACAAAAGAACATATAAATATATATAAATATATATATATCAAGTGGTATAAAACATTAGTTTCTGATTGCCTTTCTATATATAAATATATACTTAAATTGGGTTACCTTTATTAAATTACACTTCTTTTATATCATTTTTTGTTTAACAGAACTACAAACTATCCCCTTTTGCTATGGAAATTCCATTAAAATGATTTCACAATTCAGCAAACAGGGAACAAATATTTTAAAAAAAAACCAACTATTCTCTCTTGTATGCCTTTTTGTCTGAGAATGCTGATTTCATGCAGTTATTTTGCTACTTGGCTCCTTATTCACCAAGTGACAATATTTCACCCCCACCGCTTCCCTTTTGTTCGCTCCTAGAGTTAATTAAAGTCACACTCCATCAGCAGGGTGCATGCGAAGCTGCATCTTGATCAGCTACAGGCTGCTATACTAATACTCCTGATTTACCGGACAAGTTAATGACCCTGAGGTGCAGCGTGGCACTCAGTGGGTTAACCCAAAATTATCCCAATAAGAGCGCCCCTTATGACATATTACCAAATCTCTGGGTCCATTAGCAAAAGCAGTTTCTGGAAATGTGCCCCTGCGTACTTCCAGTAATGACACTTCTTCTTGTTCCATCTGTCATCCTACACTTGGTTGTGTGTAAAGGAGACAAGAGGGTTATCGATTTTAACCTCTTTAATCATCCATGTCCCTCGTGCCTTTTTCCCCTATTCTTGAACCCCTAGGCTTCACATTTTGCATTACTGTCAGCGTCTGGGTCTAAAACCTATTACCTGTAGATGCCATAACCCTGTAACACTGGAAATGTCATCACCTTCCTTTTCTAATTAACATTTGAAATCTACAATAAATATAATATTATTTATTAATTTATTTAGTGCCATCAAAGCGCTACAATGGGTAAACAGGACATAAGCATCAGAAACAAAAGGCAAGTAGGATCCCACTTAAATGAAACATTGGTACATATGATAATAAAAAGCAGAATTGAGTATGAAAGCAGGACATAGAACTTAATATGAGTGCAAGGTTTTTGCCCAAGACTTCATACAGGGGTAGCCAACAGGTAGCTCTGCATTTCTTGTGGGGTTGGAAATCCCATGATGCTCAACCAGCTTGCAGTTATGTAGCCCTTCATCAGCTAGAAAGGTAACTCTTGGCAATTCTTGGCATATTGTTGTCTTTATAGCTCGATAACCCAGCATTCTTTCAAGCCAGGCTTGCGCCTATCAGCTGACTCATATCAGGCTTGTATATGGCGAGCCGTAACTTCCATGGCTGACGTCAACTGTGACCATGATCCAAGCAGTGAAAGCTTTAGTTACAGCTCTCACAGTAAGCATTTTGGTCCTTGTGAGCATCTGTACTTTTCTTCTGTGGTGGGTAAGTTTGGCTTGGCTAATGCATGGCTGGCTCACCCACCCTATACCCAATTTTACCACCATCTTCTTTATGTGACCCCATATGATCTCATCCTCCCCTTCTTATCAAAATACCTTCCAGTTTCAGATATTTTCAGAATAGATGAAATTTTGTGTATTATTATTTAAACAGTCATATTTAGCACTTTCAGGAATATCCAATCATTATTATTTAGTGCTGGGAATCTGCAGGAGAGCAATTCACTGCCGATTACAACCTGGATTTAGTAAGATTTTACTCACAGGTTTGTTCTGAAAATTCCTCTGTATAAAAGAATAACTTTTCATTTAAAGTACTTTTCTCCCAATAGGATACACATTGAATTACAATTACGCAACACAGCCAAGAATGAAACTGATAAAGGAAATTAAAACATAGGATAACATGGAAACATGGAAACTGCATGAGTAGCAGTAGACGGCCACTGACTGTATGACAGATGGGTACAGCTTAACCAGAAAGCTGCCCACCAGGGCATAGACTGGCGACCACAAGGTGGCCCTGGCACTTTAAGACCAGAAGCTGCCTTATGGCGTAGGTGCGCGCGACAGCTGGATATGCGCAACCACATGCTACATTTTAATGCTTGCGTAACGTGCCAGACATATCCAGCCACGCACTGGAGCAGCAGATCGGGTGAGTATGGGGTGCCGATGGCCAGCAGCACACCAGGCACTACCCCAGTGTGTCAGATGGACAGCCTGGGTCCGCAAACACATATTTACGAGTTTTATCCCAATTTCTGCACCTGACATTTATAAATCACCCCATGGTTTTGTATTTTAATAGAGGCACATTCTGCTACCACTAGGACGTTAATTCACTTGGCTCAGAATCTTCATTGCAGAGATAAGAACCTACAGAGCCAGATTAAAGTGGGAGCCATAATGACCCAAACATCCCCTCCAACAAATAGTGCATATTAAAGCATTTTTTAAAATACTTCTTCGGCTTTATGAATTTTACTCCAGCTTTGGCTGCTTGAAGCAGCCAATCACTGATAGGAATGAGCTCCCACTGGAATTAATATAAGCTTTTTCTGCACATGTGGGTGGGTGGCATTATTAGACCCTCGAAACTCTTTTGCAAGCCAGCAATGTAGCTCCTGGTGGTGAAAATCCTGCGCATGCGAGCAGTATATGCGTTCGGCTAAAGGCATCTTCTGTAAGCCAAGAAGCCGGGTGTGTGGAAAAGCACCAAGATGCATAGAGAGGACTCTGCTGAACACATAGTATACCTGTGAAAGGCTGTCCTATTATTAAATGGATAAGGTGTCTAGCTTTGGATCTGTTTTGGATGTGCTAACTCTCCACAGTTATTTTTCGTGCATTATATCTTCCAAGTGTCACATCTTAAGCGTGACAGTCCTGATTTTTAGACTTTTTGGGCAGTAGGTATGAAGGACCAGTAAGAGAGATCCTCTGATCTCCCCAACTGGCATACCAAGTTGTGAAGTTGATCAAGGCTTCAGTTACAGCTCCCACGTGCCCAACTGGTGATGTTTGGAAGCAGGTTACTGCAAACAATCAGGTCATTCTGCTTTAATACATTGGAAGGTATATGGACAGCCTCTAACCCTGCTCCCACCACTAACCCTGCTCCCACCACTAACCCTGCTCCCACCACTAACCATGCTCCCACCACTAACCATGCTCCCACCACTAACCATGCTCCCAACACTAACCATGCCCTTGACAGACGCGCCTTGCTTTGGGCACCCGAACATTTGGGGCTATGCTAAATTATCCAAGCATGGTCACCTACATTAATCCCATCATTTCGCCACTTAACAATATAGGCACCATAATTTTTTTTTTTAAAAACACCTTTTCATAAGGCATACCAAAAGTTTTGGAGCTAAGACAAAATAGTTCACAAGGTATTTGATTCTTTTTGAGCATTAGGTCCTGGCAACTTTTTAAATAAGGATTTTTTACAAAAATCAAATATTATATCCAGATAATATTGTATAGAGTAAAGAAATATCTAAGTATAAAATATTTGTTTATTGCTTACAAAAAAAAGATGGATCTTAAAGGAAACTGCTGAAGTGCATAATGTGGCAGATGATAGTATGGGGTTAGCTGGTTATTAACTTTCTCATTGCATAGGGAACATTCAACAAATTGCAGTAGAAAATGTTGCAAACAGATTAAAAGGGAGGCCGTAATGAACGCACATAGGTGTTTAGGGAACCAGCAGGAAGGTTAAATATATTATGAGTTTGTATTAGCACTCCTCTCCCAATAATCGCTTATCCTCAGATGTTCATTTTGTGGGGGAGGATAGATTAATGGAAATGTTTATTGGCCGACCTGATCATTAAATGCAAGATAAGCATTAATAATAAAATATGCATTTCATTTATTGCTCTACAGACATTCAACATAGTTTAAAACATAATTTAAAATTGATTTTGGACGGTTCCAGTGTCTTAGAACATTGGACATTTTAAGAACAGATCAACCCAAAAATATGTCATTCATATTATTGACAGCAAAACGTATTTTCAGTGAGGGTCTGTCCACAGAATTTACAGATATACGTACAGCGGTAAGAAAACGATGTGAAATTTCATGATTAGAAAGTCATAAAATGGGGATACTTTATGTAATTCCCCCTTAAATATATATATTAAACTCTAATCGTATATAGTTTTTCTTATGGCTATATTATTACTTGGTAAAGTGATCCAATTGTTATTATCATTTACAGCGCATAATAAAGCGCAGCTATTTTACATGTTATATAATATACATATATCGTCATACACAACTATACATTGCAGGTGTGCTGTGTAAGAGCCTGCAATTAGCAGACACAGTGGGAAGCCGTTAGGCAAGAGGACTTAAATCCAACTTCATAGCCTAGCATTAAGATCTAACGCACCCGCTCACCTCTCTAATGAGCCATTTCATTAACTAAAGGTTACAGTGACGCTCACCCTCCGAGGTGCAGTTACTAGCCCTCCAAACCTTGTTCTGTGAACCAGTACGTTTCATGTACCTGTATCGAGTCTCAGAACGGTTTGCTTTATATAGGCAAAAATGTATAGTCCTTTAAAGCTACATGGACTGCCTCAAAGCTGGATTGCAGTTTTATTACTAGATACGAAGTTAGGTGGCATTACAAATGTTATTATTTCACTTCAGTTTTAAAAAAAATGAAAAATATTAATTTGATACTTAATGATACGTTACTCAATTTTGTGTTATAAGCTATACCATTTTTGTATTAACAGTTATGTCGGCCTATTCCATAAATAATGTAAGTTGGGCTAATTAAATGTTTAATCACAACAAGGGTGAGTCTAGGGTTTGTGGTGGCTGGGTGCTAAATTTCTTCAGCACCCCTGTAACTAAAACATATGTACATAATAACTCATAAACGTGCTCTAATATATGCACATGCTAACAATACATACGACCCAGCATTATATACTAACCCACACTCCCTCTAACACCATACACTTACTCATACATTCATTCTAACACCATACACTTACTCATACATTCATTCTAACACCATACACTTACTCATACATTCATTCTAACACCATACACTTACACAGCCATACACACCTACTCACTCTTTCCCTCACACAGAACCCTATCTTCACTGCACACTGTCTATGCTAGCTGCTTCACTGCTGCTGCCCTACTACTACCGCAGGGTTAACATGTTTCTTGACCCCTCCGGGTACCTCATTTACCAGGCCATTGTGCACTTGCGACACCCTCTTTAGCACACCCCTGAACCACAAGCGTTAACATTAAAATCTAAACATTTTCTGTTAAAATGATGTTAGAATCTTCAGATGCCCTCATCATAAAATCAGGATGAGGAAGGGGTTAGATCATTTTTCTGTGCCTGTGGGAGTACCCAAGAGTATTTGGTACCGGTATAATTTTTGGCTAATCTATACGATTTGGTCATTCTCACTTTTGGTGACGCTATGCCAAGACTTTTGATGTGGTTTGGTCACCTATTGGTAGTAATTTGTGGAATTACAGCATTTTTAAAATATAATAATGTATATTATTTACACAATTTAGAAACACGTTTTTTCTGTTTATATACACATTGTTTGGCTTTTAGGGCAGGGAAAAATTCCTACCCACCAGTCATGATGAAAAACTTATTTTCAAAGCCGGCCCCCCCAAAAGAGGCATTCAGGTCTTACTTAGACATTATTGCATGTCCTTTGTGTGGGTTTTTTTGCAGTCTTATAAGGTGTTTTGGGTATTATGTTTTTTTGAGTGCTTTGTTACTTGTCCACATTGGTGAACTTTTCCCAACCTGTCAGTGGCATTGGAAAAATCAAGAATCTAAGAGAATCAAATTTCATTAAAGCCGCAACTCCGTCCATCAGTGCAGGATATTTAAATCATTACTTTGCTGTTGTGGTAGCAAATTTATTAGCAGCTCCTTAAATGTTTTATGCATTAGGAAGGTGTAAATAATGCATGCGGTATTCCACAGGAAGAATAATCTTTACTCATTGAGAGAGTCTGGTTTATTTCAAAGTAAGGGCATGGCTGCCATTACTTCAGACCTCGACTCAAACACAAATGGTCTAAATTGGAAATAGCGTGCTTTTAAATATAGCAAGATTTACAGTCATATTATAGCTGTTTGGAAAACACATTCTATTTTAAACTCTGTGAGGTACACATATAAAGTCTTACAGTTGCAAAGCCAATGTTCCTTAAAGTTTGGATTGGAGGTATACCTTCTCCAGTACATAGGTCCATCACTTGAGCCTTTAGGGCAGTGGTTCTCAACCTTCCTAATGCCGCGACCCTTTAATACAGTTCCTCATGTTGTGGTGACCCCAACCATAAAATTATATATTGTGAAACATGTGTTTTACGATGGTCTTAGGCGACCCCTGTGAAAGGGTCTTTCGACCCCCAAAGGGGTTGCGACCTATAGGTTGAGAACCGCTGCTTTAGGGAGTTCCACAGTTCAAGTCACCTGGGAATCACATCATGTCCCATCCTCTACCCTGTTCAGTGGCACAAGGAGGCAAGAGGCAAAGGTTTGTGCTGGAGAAATCCCTGATTCCTTATAGGTGGCACCTGCAGGAGACCTGTCGTCCGTCTCAAAATGCTGTCTTTGCCCATTGATGTGGAGATGTTGATCCAGGAGTGTCATTATTTCATTGGTACTAGTAAGGTCATGAACAACACTTTTCACATGGACATTATGTCAAATACAAACTCTGTATTTCCATTGCAATCCGCAATATGCAATACACAGTCGCACATCACCAATGCCACATTTCATTAAGATGCACAATGAGCATTATTTTTAGCTTAATTGCGTTCTTCCCTATTTTATTATTATTTGGAATGGCAAATTTGTTCCTGTTTGTCATATTCTTGTCTTTTATGGATGTGCGTGTTGTCGAAGATGGCAGACGCCACTTTTTAAAGTTGTATCTTAGGCTTTGTTCTGTTGTGATGAGTCCAGCTATGCATGCCGTGCACAAGCAGGCTTGTCTGGTTCTTAAAGTGACCCGTGTTTAATGTCTTTTTTCCTAAGGTCTGAGATTAATTGACAAGCATGCAATTTCCCTATTTCTTTATTTTAAAATCAAAAGAAACACTTCCTTGCATGATAATTTCAGTGAGGCCTTTCTGACCAAATAATAATGGCACATAGATTTATGTAAGTGGCATTCAAATTCCATACGATTGTTTAAGCCATTAAATTAATTTTCTAGATCAAGATTGGGTAAACTACTGTCAGCGACGGCTATCGACAAGATGCAGTTTTCATGAAATCCAACAATTAAACTTCTTGGATTCTATCATGTATAGCAAAGTTTACTGATCAATTACTTGTTAATTAACAAGATTCTTATACTTTGGCAGATCACGGCGTGATAAATTCTACTTTCCTCAAGCATAGCAGATTCATCTTAACTTAACCCTTTTTTTTTACAGTTGACAAGGGGTTAATGCAGCTTGCGCAAAGACAATCGCTTCAACGCAGCCACTACCGGGCGGGGTGAATGGCTTATTGTATTTTTCTGGGAGTGATTTTATCAATGTCGTTAGAACATTCATTGAAGTAAGTGAGAGATCCATCACCCGCTGACAGCTCCCTGCTCACTAATGGCTGTTAGATGGTAATCATTTTAATATGGTTTTTATTTCACTTAATTTCATATGTGCCTGACAAAAGGTCCTGTATCATCGGGGCGCTGTGTGGAGCCGCTAATAGTCTCCTGCGATGCTCCATTACATCCAGAGTAACTGCAGAGACACTGAGAATGCTTTACTATGAAAATGTCATAGAGCACTTCAAATAAATGCGTGGTAGATTCTTTGCCTAACCTTCCAGCAGATGTGGCAAAATCGAGCTGTAATTAATTATACATCTTGAGAAAGATATAAAGCTAAAAGGCAATAATAATTATTTTTCGAGATTCAAGATTATAGTGTATAGGTCCTACCATGCAAAAGATTGTAGATATCAGGTGTTCAGAGTGTAGTGGCTTGTAGGAGTGGATGGAGAATAGGGTAGGTAAAGATAATCAAGTCAACACACAGAGAAAGTGTTAAGAAGGCTGTGTGGACACGAAAACAGAGCTACAAGTCTCCACGCAAGGGCGAACTTAAAAGAGATGCTCTTCTTTACATGTTTTTCTCATCCTATCCTTACATCTGAAATCTGGCAACAACAAAGACTAATGTTATGTTTCCACTTGGTAATGGGAAGATGATGTCCACCAGGGAACTATAAGGATTTCTTTCTCTAAGATCAGGGTCTTAGAATAAATGGAATCTCAGGGATTGATCTGATGGTATTTACACCTCCTACTAGCATCTCATAGATGAAATCCCTGCAGGTGATAAAAAAAAGGAAATAATATAATTTATAAAATATTAATTTTGGCAAAAAACATCACATATATTTTGATGCCTTTAGTAACGGCTAAAGTGGAAAAACAAGAAGGAAAAGCTAAAGCGAGGAACTCTTGCTGCCTCTTAATTGTTCACAAGGAACCGCACCACCACTTCTGGATTACAAACAAGGGAGGTCAGTGACCTGCATATAAAAGTGAATTAGTGGTTCCCCTGTGATTTTACAAAATCAATTAAAAAAAGAAGAAAGGCCAAAGGAAAGGTCCTGGTGAGTAGAGGTTGAGGTGAATGTAATGACATAACCGAAGAGATGGGAGTCCATCCCTGTAATGGTAATGCTGGTGCACACCAACATTTTTTCCAGTCTGCAGGAAACCCCTTATCGTTGCTGTGCCCCTGTGCTTTGCACCTACTACACCAATGACAATATCAAAGAGTGAGAGTTGCAAGCCAGTTAGTATCACACTTGTCATAGAATAGCCTGGTAACACCTCGGGCTTGGTGGGTACCCATGGGGCCCTCTCACTCTACTCTTCTGTCACAGCTGTGTTCTTCTCCTTTACTTCTCAGTCATCAGTCTCTGTCCTTATTGAGGACTCAAAATCAGACTTAGAAGAAAATTGTCTTTAATATTGTCATTTTTGTGGAGGAAGGTTGGAAAGATGCTGCTAAAATGAATATGTATGATAAAAGAATGGTGTAAACACAAGATTAGTCAATTTGAGGAAATAATTATGTGTGACCCACCGTATGTCAGACATAATGTCAATAAAAGTGGAAAAGCTGTTTGTTGAGGCATCAACAACATGTGTCAGGGATAGTGGCAGAGCTATATTTCATTCACATGTCAGGGAGGGTGATGCAGTTATATATGTCCATAGTATGTAGGGTAGAATGGGACAGCTACGTATGCCCCACTACAATAATAGGGTCTAGGCCTGGATTGATACAGTTGGTAAAGCCAGCAAATGTTATAGTTCGTCAATGAAATACAAACATTTTTGTGGGGTCAGAGGTTATCCATTAATGATGATTTTTGTTCTAAAGCTTTCTATTTCCGCCAACGTCATACAATTCTGCATTGCATCAGCTCGCTGTTCTTATCTTTGTCTCAAAGGATATCCCCATATTAATCTGACACAGGTTCCTTCCCCATACTATCATTATTTTTGCATTTGCTGAACATGAAATAATCCATGCACCCTTATCTGCTGCAACCTTAACTGCTCTGGTCTCTGGCATCAAAAGCAGCCAACATGATAAAACAGGACAAAAAAGAATATCACTGACACCCGCACAAGGTTCGCACCGCCTGTCTGATATGCAGGTCCCACAGCTGTCCATCAGTGAAAATAGCGTTCAGGAGAAATGCACTACCAGCTGCTCCATATCTATATTATTTTCTCTTTTCACTGTTTGATGCGTCTGTTTATCAATGCAATATCTGTTCTGACAATGTACGCTTTATTGATACATGGCAAAACAATGTGCTGTCATTTTGGGCAATAACAGACAGGATGGGACCGCCCTCAGATTTGGAATGGTATGGTCCACAGATTCTTGCACCTACACCCTGCAATGTTATTTTCAAACATAGCCTATGAACAAATATGGGTTTCCCAGAATCCTCAGCTTCCAGTCCAAGTATTTTTTTCGTTTAGGATTTTTTTCCTTTTCTTGAACTGGTGGTTTCAAGTTTGAGAGAAAAATACACAATTCAAAACCACCCAGCAATCAACGGTAGACCTTAGGAGAATTTTCCCTCTTTTGAAGAGCTTGGGAAATCAAGGAGTGTCCCAAGAGACAGAATGAAAAATGATTTTGTGAATAGTGACCTAGGTAAAAGAATAAACATTTAAACTGCCTTAAAGGATATCTCACTTTGGTATAACTACACAAATGAAACGTCTTTGGCTCACCTCCTGGAACCTCCAAGCGATTGACAAGGATTGATCCTGTGGTTATCCTAACACTGACAGGAGCCATTAAAAAACCCCACACACTCCCCAAAACCTCAAATCTTTATATAAGCAGTCAAGATGCATTGAGTATTTCCTGCAAATAGGGACCTGTTCTGACATGCAAAGGGTGGGGGGGGGGTGGAAGGTATGGGGTAAAAAACTGATGAGAAATGAGAAAGGACAGGGCTGGATGGAGCGACTTGATGGATTGCAGATTTACCAATTTATGAAGGCCATGCTTTCAAGTGCAGTAGACTCAGTGAAATTTACATTATTAATCTCTTGTAATAATCTATGACTCAAGCAGACTGAGAACATAGCAGCAAAGCACTGACCAGCCAGATATAAATAACATCTCTCCGCTCAATTTAATTGCACTTCAGTGAGAGTGCTCATCTCGTATCTCTCTAATTACTTTAGTTTCATTAGGTCTTGCAGAGAGAGAAGAGCGAGAGAAAGAAAAAGAGAGAGATCCAGAGAGTGCGGCAACAATGAAAAATTCATATTCTGCCTTTTTTTTTTTTTTGTTCTTTGAAATATTTAAATGTTAATAGCCATTCACACTTGACACGCTATCTCTGCAGCGCGGAGTTAAACAGAAAATCTATTTAATCTTAAGGAATCTCATTAAACGTTCATGGCAAGAATGAGGAGGGCACCTAGGTATAAAAGGAGTTGGGGGGGTTAAGGAGAGAGCATTTTCTAAGATTCTTTAATTTAATTTATCGAAGCAACAACAAAAAAAAACATATGAGCAAATGCTTGTGCACCTCCATTTGAGTAGATAATGATTAAATGTTTTCCATTGTGTTACAGCTGGTATATATTATTACAGAGGGAGCAAAGGAAAAACACTAACCCTCAGCGGTTTTGACTCCTTTCCAAATATTAGCTCCTTTTAAAGCCATTAAAAGATTATCACTGATTTAACCGAATGTCTGTTTAGAGCATTAGCAACAGACTGCTCTCTGATTCCCACAATGCTACTGATCCCGGCTTCCTCCGCTATTATCGCATCTACCCAGCAGTATTTAATTTCAATCCATGAATATGCAATGAATTTAATTTTGAACACTATTTTCATCTGCTCCTGTAATCACAAAAAATGCTGGTGTAATTAGTTTCTAATTACTTGCTTTAATTGTTGTAGTAATCATTTTAATTACCCAAATGCGCAGACACCAAACGCTAAAAGGAAAATAACCCAGCCGAACCTCCTACCTTGTCTTTTTTTTTGCACACAGATTGTGCTATCTAGGTTCTAACGCCGGTCACCTTTTTAGGAAGTCAGGGCGCAAATATTTTTGGTGAGGTTGCAGCGCCCAGCACCGGACCACCCCGGCGATGTTGCATATCGCAATCTGCTTGCTGGAAAATTTGCATGCCCCAAAAAGCCATTAAGTTAAAATATACAGTTATTGTACCTTCCTGGGCACGCTGCCATGCAAATGCTTATTGCCTGTGCTCAGAGCCTGATGGAGCAGATGGTAAATCATGAAATTTTATGAAATTATTACGCCGGCGAGGTGTTTTGAAAAGGAGCAGCTGTGAAAGAAATGGGACCTTACAAAACTCACAGGTGTTCTTGCTTTCCCACCGCCAGCCATAACATAAAAAATTAAATTATAAACAAACAGGAAAATGCTGTAATTCCTTATGCAGACACACAACTTACAGGGCAAATTGCTCAGAGTAAGCAAAAGAATTCAATTTTGATTCGCATAAAATATTTAGTGAGGAGGAAGAGGGGGGGGAGAGAAAAGGGGGGAAAGAATCCGGCACGGGAGGTTTGAAGCAGCCAAAATAGTTTTCCCTCCCTTCCCCGAAAACGAGAGAGGCCATGCTGCAGAGCGAGAGGAAAGACGCGAAAGGGTATTAGGGACGAGCCTCTCAGGGCCACTTCAGCCCGGCGCATATGGACGAGTACAGCTAATCGGAGAGGGACGGGTGATGCCAATTTCTCTAACCAGATTGTTTTTCTCATTAAGTTTTTATTTCTACCTAAACCGGCAATTAGGCTCTTAAAGGATTTTTTTTTGTAGAAAGGGGCCATGTGGAATTCACAGCCAATCCACTTTTAAACAAATTTAGGAGTAGGCCCATAGTCCTTGACTTTAGTTCGTACTTAACTCAATCGCTGCCTGAGGGCGGGATGAAAACCGAATGTTAGGCCTTGTTAGCAGCATATTCAGTGAATTCCATTCATCTTTTACCGCCCCTTCCGTCAGATTCCCCCCATTTAAGCCCCTTTTATAACCATATAGTGAAACACAGTACATCCTGCATCGTTATGTTGCATGAAGTAGCCGATCGCAGTGTTTTATTGTACCAAAGTCTCATAAGAAGCGACCATTGTATTACTGATAAAATGGACGATTTAGACTTGTTACAGATAACTGATTGCAAATTTGATTTTGATGTGGAGAGACAATTGCATGTCACATCCCATCATATCAATGCATCAAGGAGCTGAATGTCATCCTTCACCAGTGACGGTGAGACATTTGGGGACATCCTGTATTGAGATAAAAGTTCACAATATAGTGGCCATTAGGGAGTTTAATGTTTACACTTTTGGAAGAGTAGCTCCAATGGCAGTCAAAGAGGAGGCTGTGCCTATTAACACTCATAGTGTTTCTGAAATGAGACCTGTTAAAATTGTAATGTATAAACTATGCAGTGCTGGATTAAGACCCTCCAGGGTGCCTAGATATTCTTGCACATACACTCCATAGCACTTGGAATCTGGGGTCACATAACATTCTGCCATGCAACCAGTTGCATTGTGCGTTAGTAGATTATCCATTAGCGTACTGAAGCCCTCCATCTTGAGGGCCATAGTCATGTGACTCAAGGATAATCCACCACTAAAAAATAGTCATTTGGATTTTTACCTGTTAGAATGTAATCTGGTGTTTAAACCAATCATCAAGAAAATCTAAATCAAAATGTGAAAACACAGATGCTCAAGAAGTCTAGAGACACACTATGGCATATGTGTTCTAGTTCAAGAAATTGCAGGAAGCAATCGGTTAATAGCTGGGAAATCAAATTAATGCTGTTCTCTGTAAGCACAACATTTTTATGACTAATGACTTACTGATCAAGTCTAAATAAAACACAGTATGGTAGGCGCCCATAGAGAGAGCTGTGGGGTGTATAGAAATGCTTACCTTAGGCAGTTTGATTGCTTCGATGGGAAGGGTTGTATTTTTTGGCTAGAACACAAAATGGAGTTAGAGAAAATAATAATAATAAAAAAAGAAAGATTTAAGCAAGACTGAAAACAAATGTCTGTACAAATGAGGTAACAAATGCTTTGCACCAAGGGAGTCTAGACAGAGAATGTTAGAGCGTGTGATCCAGCTCAAGAAGGGCAGGGCAGAAATAAATCAGCACGCAAAACTAAGACAAGCTTATAACCAAATACATTCTGCTGGTGATGCTGTTAGCAGTTTAGTCACCAACATGAAAGGGTCAAGTATTGGTCACGGAAAGAAAACCAAGACCCAGTCTCATTGTGAAAAAAAATCATACTTTTAATTCCTTCTCTTCCATCCTAAGAAAGCTTTAGCAATAACCAGAAGACAATCACCCAAAATGAGATTAAACGATGTTGAGGTCCCCCCCCTAGTTTGTCCATGACCCTTTCAACTTATTAAGAAGTTTTGAAATAGGAAATTATTACTAATGTTATTCCAGCAAATATATGATCCCCAAATGGTGATTAAAGAAAATAAAGAAAATTTACTGCCAATAAGATTTTATAGATTCTCCAGAATAGGCTGTTAAATTCTGAAGCATATTTTAAGATTGTTATTTTTCTTTTCTTTTTTTTTTTAACCTTTGTTTCATTAAGAGAGTACAAATTCTAACTTTTGGGGTTATTTGTGAGCAACTTTAATTACCACATTTTACATTTCTAAACCCCCTTTAACGGTGGCACATTACTGTTCCGCAATGCTTTATGACATCAAAACCACACCAAGGACATACTCCTGTAGTTAATTAGGCCTGGGGAAATAAATGCTTTGGTCCTTATTAATTGGATGTGCTTTGTTTTTGCTCATTAGAAGCTAGTTCGCAGGGAGAAGGTTAGAAAAAGCAAACGTACAGAATTACCGATCTTTCCCATTAATTTGCTGGTAAATTTCTTGTACATTTCTGTTCTGTTATATAGCCTTTGGAGTAACCGAGGTGAATCGAGGCTTATTTAACCTTTTCACTGTCAAATAATATATGTATAATATAAATAATAACATTTTTAATAGTCTGTTTCAATCTTCTCATTTGGATTCATTAGCAATCAATCGTTTAGTTTTATTTTCTATACAAACTTTTCATTGTAAGTGGTTTTCATTTCATTCTAATGTATTCTTGTGTTTTAAAGGACAAAAGTCTCAAAAGGTTTATCCAAACAGAAACCAATACATTTTAGTCTGCCCCTCATTTTAAAACTGACCTCAGGTTTTAAGTTGTTATCGAACAATTATATCTAACCTAAGTTTTTTTCCTGAAATTGAACATCGGCCTATTTATATATAACTATGTATTATATTGTTGTGTTTTCAACTTATAACTTTACGATTTCTTTTGATGAGGAAAAGAGCATTTAGACATGGTTGGGATGTGGCTGGTGAATATTGTATTACCAAGAGTTCATGATCTTTTGATAATTGTTCATTGAACTGTGTAAGTAATATGGAACATGGCACAATGATTTACTTGGGCACCAAATTAAATTGATTGTGTCAAAGCTATGGATCTCTGTGAGACAGAGTATACACCTGGGAACTTCCCAGGGTCCCCTGCCTCTTTTCTGTGGTGCGGCTGTGATCATGATCTTAGCCCTACTGATATGTTACCCAACTTCCAAAAGTTATAAGTAACATAGGAGGACGAGGAACACTGACCAAAACGGCTCAGAAATGAATCACACTTATTTGCCCATAATCATAACATTTGGGCATGGAGAGGTACATGTTGCCCACCTACACAAAGTACCTTAACCAACTTTTTTTACAATATCTTTTGGCTGACCACATTGTTACTTAATGCCACCAGGACTAGTCCTAGTACGAGATGGCCCAGGGGGCACCCGCTGCCCGAGGAGCAGGGCCAAAATTAAGGAAGCACGAGATCTATTTCTTTGGATCTATGCTTCAGCGCTCCCTCTTGGTGTGCCTGCAATTAATTCTGAGTGCCAGGATATGACAGCCTGGCGCTCAGCACTGTAGCAGTGGTCTGAAGAAAGAGATCCTGTGCTCCCACCATAGGAAGAAAAAGGAGAGGGACAAAGGTAAGAGATGGGGAGAAAGGAGGTAGATGGTACCGACAAAGGGGAGCAATAAAGAGAACTTGCAGAGAAAATAAGGAGGATAGATTATGAAAAAGGGGGAAGATAATGAGAAATAAGTGTGATAGTGATAGATAAAGAATAGGAAAGATAAAGAGGAATAAGAAAAAATGCCAATATACAGGATAAAAATAAGTGTGTGGGGGTAAACTGTGTACAGTATGTGTTTGGTGCTTGTGTATATGAATGGAGTGTCAGTGCTACAATGAATTAGTTAGTTAGTGTGTTAGTGTACAATGCTATGCCGTGTAGGGTTGTAGAATAAGCATGTGGGGGGGCAGTGTACAGTGTTCAATTGTGTATGTGTGTGTCAGTGTACAATGTTAAACTGCGTTGGGTGTTAGTGTCCAGTGTGGTGTGTCAGTGTACGGTGTTAGAGTGAGTCTGTGTGTGACACGGGTGTCAGTATAGAGTATTAGACTGAATTAAGTGTCCACAAAGTTTTTAATGTATTGTTTGCGTGTCAGTGTATGGTGTTAGAATGCGTGTAAGCATATGTTATGTAAGACTGAGAGTGTGTGTGTTTGCATATAGTGATAGAGTGTGTGAGGCAAGCAGGTGGTACGCAGAGGTACATGCATAGAGCAGAGTACTAAGTAGTGAGGACGCTGTACAGAGTGAGGGCCAGAGCATATATTTCCTGTGCTAGGGTGAGATATACCGGTCTTGGCTCCCCTGCATAATAAATAATTGCCCTAATCTGTATAGCTTCTAGGCTTCTAGAAATGTTGTAATCTATGTAAAAGAATTGGGGGTGTAGGACAATATTCTTGCCTGGGGTGCCGCTAGGACAGACCCTGAATCCCACCCATATCAGCTTTGAGGAGGTATGTGGAGAACCCAGTTCAACCAATTCTATATGTTCCTTTACACCAGGGTGCACCATATCACTACTCCTTCCTGTGGACTAGGTACTACCAAGTGAGATTTTGCTATACCGCTTTATATTTTCTTCTACATCATACAAAGCTTCTTAGAAGACAACCAGGGTCTATAGTTTAAATGTCTGTATATATGAGACACTTAAGATAATAATTGTTGTTTTTTCGGCTTTCTACAAGCAACTTGCAGATTATGTTTCCAGTAGGGAGTAGAAACAACTCTAAAAATTAATTGGTCTATTTGCCCTATAAAAACTCTATGTTTTCAGTAAATGCTTGATATAACTATTGCTCCTTTTTTATTATCAAATTCAAATGTGTTTCTGATGGATTATGGGTTATAGGCCAATAGAAAGCGACTAATGAAACTGAAGATTAGCGGCTGATTTCAGTTCTGATCCTCTTCAACAATAGCGAACACGCCACAGGTTCATTGTTCGTTATATCATATTACAAATTTTACTTGCCTCAAAGCCAAGAACCGGTTGCTAGCCAGTAAAACCCTCTGAACTAACTTCCTGGTGATAATGCTGAAATTTACGGATGTTTTATCTCCTGTGTAACTGGCCAGACATATGGGAAATAAAAATTTTATGTCTGTGAATGCGGGGAGTACAGCGCAGGCTATCCTTGGTATCGTAAACCTAGGAGCACAGTGACAGCACGGATGTTGGGGACAGAGAGAATGCGATGGGGGTGTCGTGCAACACTTAAAAGAAAAAAAATCTAATAAATATGGGAAGGGAGCAGCACAGATGCAGTCGAATTAATGAGTGATCTTATATTATTTGCTAGCTTTTGCAATGCAATATGTCTGGTGCTTAAATTTTAAAGCAAAACTAAAACTTTATGAAGTTGGTGGAAATCTCTTCTGGGGTCTCAATGTATCACTCTTCCATAGCAGAACAATGCATTGGCCAGCGCTTGTCAGCGAAAAAAGGTTAATACGCCTAACAAGATATCCTTTGTGTTCTGCAGAATAAAATCCACATGGAGATTCCTTATAATTTATATTGGTGTATTTCTAGCCTTAACTAAACTATATCTGTCATATAGCTATTTTCTAAATAGCTAAATCCATTTTGTTTTATTTAATATGGATTAGACTACATAGTTCAAGTGCAGGATATGTATCTACAGATATTCTATCGGTGTAGAATGACAAATGCATGTTGGTGACTAAATAAAGGTGATCAGAGGAAATGTGAGCTCATTATTAAATCATACATAGGGACACCACCATGTCATACCTGGCTACTGGGACATGGTCTCCCCGTGGTCCATGTTTTAAATCAAAATTCAATTTTCAAGGTTTGTCACTGTAGAATAAAAGTAGAGTAGTTTCTCAAATCCCAATGACCTGTTTTATGGTTATTGAATTTTAATAGGCCATTAAAAATGGAGATCTTAATGAGAAAGTTGGTGAGTGAGAAGATAATAGCCCATAGGTTTGAAAATAAAACTTCATGAAAGGTAACAAAGTTTGATGTGCTCAGTATATCATACTGTTCCACATGGATTACACCCACCTACAGACTTGACTGATATGTTCATATAATTGTTTTCTTTTGTATTTAGCAATCCGGTTTAAATCAACACGCATGCTTTGGTTTCCACTGTTTGATAGCCTACCTCGCAGTAAAATGAATGAAATGCCCAAACACAATGACTCCATGATGAGGCACGGCGTTGCAGAATTAAATAAATAAATGACGTTACAAGTAGAACGTGGAATAAAACATATAAAATAGTACCAGTTTTTGTCACAGTCTAACCTTATTCTCCAGAGGACTCTAACATTTTGTAAGGATCTTGCGTTATATTTCCAAAGATTTCACACCAGCTAGTTATCTCTACAGCTGCCAAAGGTAAGACCAGGGACTTAACTCCTGCCCCCCCACCCCGCAAAAAAACTGCAAACAATACAATAATATTAAGCCTTGGTAATATGCATATTCAGTGAGGCAGGATACTGAAAATCAATTCTAATGATGTTTTCATCAAAAAAGGAAATACTATCACGGTAGAAAAAGTGAAGAGAGGGAAAAGGGTCTGAGAAGCCTGCTTCCTCCGTGTCTTACTTCTCTTTTGTTCTTTTTTATATCCAAACCTGCTGTCTGTTTTCTATTTTATATCCATCCTCTCTAGGATCTTAGAATACCTGGTCTGTATGAGTGTATCATTTCAATAAAACTGAGAATAACGTTTCTTGTAGACAGCAGGAAATATCTTACTCAACCATAATAGGTCATGATTTTCAAAAAAAAAAAAAAGGTGGCCCCCTAGCAATCCAATCCAATGAATTGCTGAAAGACAATAACTACCTATAACTACCTATAGGCCATCTGGCTCTGCCCACTGAATGTATAGACTTGCTCTAGTAGGAACACCTACGTTATATGTGTGCGGAGCTGATGAACCACTAACCACGGGTTATGAGCATGCAGTTAACTAATTGGAATAACCAGTAAATAGGGCATCATTTTGGCAGAACTGCCCCCAGATTAATTGTTGGTGACTATTTCTCTGGGTTACACGTCTTCTGCTAAGAAGTGGCTCACCACATTCATTACTGATTAAAACAATGTGTTTATGACAATAAAATCCCTACATTTGAAATACCGTATGACATTTCAAAATAAGAGGCTGAATTATGGCAATCTTTATAAGCTCTTCCCTGAGATTATTACATGGGACCTATTCATCCACTGTGGCACTTACGGCCTCTGTTGCACTAATGGATAATCTTGTAGCCCTACTTACAGGAGCTAGTGACAGATAGATTTCCTAAAGCACTTTGTCGTATCTACATTGTACAAGGTGTCAAGCTCTTCATGAAGAGATTGATGCAGAATCTCCCAGCATTCTCCATCTAACGCCCGGCTTGTTACTCATTCTAATATAGTCTGGACTAATGCAGAGCTCCTCAGCTGATGATCTCACCCAATGAATCAACAGCACTCAGGCTGACACTTAGACACAGGGACATTTCTCTCGTTCTTTTGCCTTCTTTATTGACACATGACTTCACCCACTCCCAAGCCAAGTCTTGGCCCTGTCTGGGCTCCCAACAGTTACACCCGAGATCGTATTTAATTAGTGATTAATTAACCCGCATCGTATTATATACCTTGTTTATGGTTTTTATTCCCATTTATCCCCGATGTCTATTCAATAAAACTTCATTTAATATTACCATTGTTAACTCAATGCTCATAAAATGCTTATATATGCTGTATATTTTATAGCAAATGGCCACACATTTAAATCTAATATGGATACAAAGTCCTGGATACTGAATACAGTGTATGAACCAAGTCTGTTTAAGATGCTCCAGAAAAGAGAATTTTTCCCTAAAATTAGTAATATGGTGAGCAAAATTCCAAACACAAAGTAATCTCCTAGGTTCTAAACAGTGTATGACCCACCAAATTAAACTGATGGATAACACGGCCATAAAGCAGTATATAAATTATAATTGCTACCTCTGTTTGCATAAAGATTTTACCACGGCTTCACTTTATGGTTATGGATGGTTGGGTTGTGGTAGGCAAATAACATGTTAATGGAAATTCAATATCTTGGGGTTTTGACCTCTCAAATAGTCCATTTAATGACATGTAGAATAAGCAAGCTAAAATAACAGACTCAATGCCACTAAATTCAACTTCTTTGATAATCATAGGTACATATAGCAAAAAAGAATTCTTAGTTACCTGATGGCTCGTTATCTTGTGTTACTAACACAATTATGGCTAAAATAGTTTAAACCCAGCCCCAAAAAAGGCTATTATTATAATTATTATTATTATTTATTCTATACCAACACATCAACAATGTTCTTATTTATTTTCATAAATAATGATACATATTTGAAATAAGTGAAATACTCAAAACATGCACCACTCACACAGAGATTAAGGATATATTAACCCCTTTATGATCAAGGGTACCCTTTTTTTTTTGTATTTTTACTATATATATATATATTTGTTCAACAGAACATACTTGGTGTACCCTTATATAGAATTTCCCCACATTTTACATTTTACAGTTTAGTACACCAATGGTGTCTTTAGATTAAAATAAGGATTTTTGTATTAATTATTGATGTATATGGCACCGTCATATTCCACAGTACAGTAGGATAACTGTGATTTGTGTGAGATAGAGTACAATAGTAACCACCTTATCCAGTGATACTAATTGTTGTTGGTTTAGTTTTTTTTATGTATCACACCGTGAATAAACCTAAAAATATGTGCTACTGTGATAAAGTGGAATAAAGTGAAATGAGTAAATAAATAAATATACAAAATAATACTTCCGCAAAAAGACCGCAGCTGCCCAAACGACACTCTTCCTCAAAGTGTAGAAATATAAACAAACCAAAAATGTATGGGGCGCAGGTACATATAGAGGGAAGAAAAAACAATACAATATAGTGTAGATTGTATGTTCTAGAAAAAATCTAGAAAACAAACTAAAATGGTGCAATATCTTAAGGTAAAATACAAGTTTGCCAGTAAAAATGCACTCACAATTTGTTCATGCACGAAAGTGCATATGCAGACGTTTTTGTATAAAGTCCACCAAAAGGTAGGGTGTGATGAAGTCCAATTTGATCAAAAGGACTTCAAATTGGACTTCATCACACCCTACCTTTTGGTGGACTTTTTTTTGGTTCGTTTAGTTTTTTTTATGTTGGAAAGAATACAAAGGGAGATTTAGGAGACCGATTAGATATGCTAATTTTGCCGCTTTTGGCCATTTATGCTTACTTTGCCTAAAACTTTTAGAGTTATTAAAAACAGAAGCTATGAGGGCTGCCGTTTAAAAAGGTGAATAATCAAAATATGTTTTTAAAGAAATATGGCAGATTGGGTGGCCCACACTACTCTTACCTGCTATAATATAAATGCAGGAGGTCTCCTCCTGCAGGAATTGAAATGCTGGAGGCTCTAAACTATTTGAATTCTATTTATTTTTGGTGATAGATTCCCCACTACATTCCAGCCTTGTGCAGCAACACAAAAAGGGAAACGTTTTTTTAAATAATATCTTGCTAACAAGAAAAATGACCCCGGGGGACAAAATACATCATTCCCCGGTTTTTGTTCTGGCTTATAAAATCACTTTGATGTAATTAATCTGTTCTGTTTACTCATGGTATTATGAGAAATTGTGATTGAAGGCAGCAAAGCTTGCGCTTTAATGAATAAACCTAATTAACTCTTCTGGGGCCAAAGGTGTCCACGACCTAGTAGTAGAACAGCCGTTACATTTTAGAAGCTGTGTATTCTAGGCTTAATGCTGCTTGCATACATTCTGGTCAACAATGTTATAGAGCTTTGTGTATTTCAAATGTTACAAAAGAAAACAAAACAATAATTCATCGCACACCCAGCACATACTATTCAAGAAACACCTATCTAAGCCCACCACTACATCACAGTACCCCAGTACCCGGTGAGTCCTATCTCATTTTTTATGGCTATATGGCTTACCAAGGAGCTGAATCAATGAGACTGGACTTCATTTTAACCCAAATGAGACTCATGATGGGAACCAGGGAGCCTAAAGATTTAAGAGTGTAGCCAACATACAAAAAGACAAAAATGGACATAGTATATGGCATGTCTAATACTACCTACAGGGTCACAATAGTTTAACCCCTTAATGACAAAGCCCATATATGTGCGGGCTCAAAACGCATTGTTTTCAATGGGTTTAGGGACCGCCCATTGTCCTTAAGGGGTTAACGACCAAAGTATTTTTAGGAACGGGTATGCAGTAGAAAGGGTATCACTGTCCTTTCATGGGCAACACCCCCCCCCAAAGGGTCATTAATCAAATACAGTCCTTTCCTCCATAGTTTTTCATGATTCAGAGGTTCCCTTTGGGTGTTTAGAAGAAAGCAATTCAATGAGAACTTGGTATGTATGTTTAGGCTTAGGTAACATGGCTAGAACACATACCCATGACAAAACATCATTTTATATGAAAACTTTTGCTGTTTTGAAACAGAAAATACATTTTCTTTAAAGAGATGTTATTAAAAACATTGTATGAGCTCCCCTTTAAATACTCCTCCAGGGATATTCAGACAGCGACGTTCTATTCTATATGATATGAAAATGCTGCAAGATCTTGTGGGTATAATCTAAGAGTGTGAGATGGGAGTTGGAAATACAAATAATTAAAGCGAGAAGACCTTTCTTTTTATTATAGAAAGGAAAATGTAATTTGGGGATTTTTTTTTTATAAACTGTTAAAACGGAGTTACAAAGGAAAAAATCTTCTCCTTCAACAGTCATGAGATTCTCCTTTCAGATGATAACACAATGACTGCTGGGAAGCCTGTTGGACCATAATGTGAAAACGCGGCCCTTTGAAATGTCACAAGAAACACCCGAGGGCCATCAGCACTCAGCAAAGGCTGTTTTGAGACGTCTTTCTAATAGACCGATTGTGACTGTTGTAAGAGCTGCTTACTGTCTGTTTTATCATGTCCCATTCAAGCATCATGAAAATTGTAGTTATACAATGACTGGAGAGCTGCCCATCGATGAACTCAACGCAAAAAGCTATTTTTATTAATGTACAGAACAAGGGTAGTTGAGACAATGGAAACACCATTATTTTTACTGTGGTCCATTAATTCAACATTTAAAACTTTTTCATATTCTTACAATGACTACTTGAATCTCCAACACTTTACCCTTTATTATTCCATGTAAATGCCCTGTAGTGCACAGCGATGGGCGGCACCTCAGCCGACATGGCGACATTGCGTCACTATAAAAACGCACGTGTGACGTCACTAATCCCGGATGACCTTATATTACCTTCTATGATCTTGTTTCGATGATGAACTGCTTATTTCTACCCGGGACCTTCACTCCCTTGTTACCCCCAGTTGGTGTAATTCTTCTTTGCTGTTCCTGACCTGCCTGGATGCAATATCATGTTTTGACCCGGCTTGTCCTGACTCTGCTTTCTGTTTCTACATTTGGTTTGTCACTTCTCTCTGTTACTAACCCGGCTATTATTGACCTCTCCTGCTGCTTAGTGTTTCTTAGTGTTTCGGATTCAGTTGCCATACCGGTTCCTGAACCTATTCTGGAACTCCTATTTGCCTCGCTGTCCTCACTGGCCTACCTGCCTCTGCCTTAAAGCATCCCATACTTGCACTTATTACAAAATAAAAGGATTTTAAAGAAACCTGTGACTATAGGGTTAATTCTGTCTACATTTCCTTTCTGAAAATCACATTGATTAGAGTAGATAAGAGTGTTGGTTGATGGAGGAGCAGCCAGAGCTTCCTCTCTATCATTGCAGACACATATTGACTGAATCTGGATCAGTCTCTTTCCCAGCAACTGATTGAGTTGCCTGTGGACACTAAATGAGCATTCCATGGACACCGGCCTGCAATCTACAGCGCCCAGCTTCCCAATGAAGGATTTACACTTAAATGATCCGTTTGTGCAGAGCTGATTTAACCCCTATGTCATCAATTGAAGCAGAAGAAGACTATATCTACATTGCTACATTTCACAAAATGATATTCAAAGGAACATCCTTTCAAAAACACATATGGACACCATTACAAGGCATTTTAGAAAGACAAAATATACTAAAACATGAATATTCCGCCTTTGGTTAAAAGGGCTAAAGAGAAATAACAGCTTTCTTTATCATGATGTAGTTAGCAGCAACATTTTAGCTGCTCAACCCTGTATCATTGATTTCACATTCAGCGCAAACTATCCCTGCTGTGACGTCTCCTATACATGTAGGAAACCGTCCGACCATCCATAAAGTAGTCCTTTGCTGCCAAAAAAAATCTCAGAATACCATTCCGGACAAACTTGTACCTATTTATGATTTAGGATGACCTGCCCGTGGTATATCACAAACTCAGAAAGTACAGGAATGGCTTCATGACAGCATATTACCAGGGACTCAGGAAGTGATTGCCAACGTTGGACGATAATCTGATTGAAGATTATCAAGACAAGCTGAAATAGCTTTGGATACCTATACAATGAACCTAAAACAACATTACTGCAGATTGTCAGGGACAAGATAAGGCATTGCTGTCTAATCTAGGCTTGGCAATTGACTGGAGATTATTAAAGACAGGTATTGCTATAGAATGTTGCATGGTTACATATCCACTATACACCAATTCTCTAATTATAAGTTATAAGGTCATACTCAGTTCTCAGATATGATGGGGTCTCCGTCGATGATTAAAATTGATGAGTATGAATTCAGGTCTTAACTAAAATTACCTTATCTGTTATTCTACTATACTCAGTAAGTGACGATCAGTGCCGCTTCACATCTGCTTTAAGCTCAGTTTTTGATTTTTTTTTTGTTTGTTTTATTATATGAGAGAAAACATATTCCATGCTAGCTCTTTAAGTCCCACAGCATGAAAAAAAACAACAGCCAAATTCAGGATGAGCTACTATAGATCGATTATGCTGTTTTATAGCAAAGTAAAATAAGTCAGCAAAAATATTTACTTTTTCATGCTGCAGGATAAATGAAATATGTGTCTACATAGTAACATGGAAAAAATGATTCCAAGAATGCCCCTTGTTTTAGGCTAGTCAGCAATGTGTCTACAATGTGTGTGGTCCAGTCTTAACATTTGAACAGGGTCTTTAACCTGAATGGGCACATAAGTCTGGGATGTCATAAAACAATATGTGACCTCACTAATATCCCTGGAACCTAAGATCTGATCACATATAATGCACCCCTGTGATTGAGAAATGTGTCACATTGTAGGGGGTAGGTTTCACCTATACACTGTGCCAGTTAATTGGTTGGGAAACATACCAGTGATAAGTTTTGTACATTTTTTTTTGTCTCTATCCTGGGACAAAGCCAGAAACACCCAGGAACCACCTCCAGTAACTTCAGTAGTAAGAATACCTTTATATACCGTATTTGCTCGATTATAAGACGAGGTTTTTTTCAGAGCAAATGCTCTGAAAAATACCCCTCGTCTTCTAATCGGGGTCGTCTTCTAATCAGACCTCAAATAGAGGTCTGATTAGGAGACTAAGATCCAGATCCCCCGCACCGCTGCAGGGGACCTGGATCCTCCTGTCTCACCCGACTCCCCCCCCCCCCCATCATACACACACTTACCGGTGCTTCCTGCTGTGTTGCCGGGGCAGCGGGTTGACGTCTACGCGATCCGCGTAGACAACGTCCGCTGCAGCCGGAAGGAGGTGTGGCTAGCAGCGGGGGTTGTCTGCGTCCGTCGCATAGACCTTCCCCGACTGTCAGAGATCAGAGTTCCCCGCACCGGTGCGGGGAACTCTGATCTCTGACAGCCGGGGAAAGTATACGCGACGGACGCATACAAACCCCCGCTGCCAACTCCACCTCCTTCTGGCTGCAGCAGAAGGCGACGTCAACCCGCTGCCCCGGCTGGAAGCACCGGTAAGAGAGGGGGGAGAGAGGGGGGAGAGCGGGGGAAGGGGGGGGGGAGAGTGTGTGTGTGTGTGTGTTAGTTAGTTAGTTAAATGGGGGTATAGGGTGTGTGTGTTAAATGGGGGCATAGGGAATTTCTGGAGTGGCGTTAAGGGGGCATTTAATAGAGCACTCTACCTCCTGAAATGCCTTATACCTCCCTATATGCCACTCTGCCCCATAATATGCCTTTTAACCCCCTAAATGGCAGAGTGGCATATAGTGGTATAAGGCATTTCTGGAGGCAGAGTGCTCTATACAATGCCTTTTAACTCCCTTAATGCCACTCTGCCTCCTGAAATGCCTTATACCTCCCTATATGCCACTCTGCCCCATAATATGCATTTTAACCCCCTAAATGCCAGAATGGGATATAGGGGTATAAGGCATTTCTGGAGGCAGAGTGGCACATAGGGGGTCAAAAGGCATACCATGGGGCACAGTGGCATATAGAGGGTTAAAAGGCATATCATGGGCCACAGTGCCATATTGGAGTGGCAAGCCTGGGGGCAGATGTGCGTAACTGGGGGACAGGTTGGAAAATACAAGAAATAAAAACAAAAAAAATCTTTTTCTCAATCATAGCTTTTATTAAAAAAAATAGTTTACATGAATTAACATTTACTGGTAAAACTTTTTTCCTTTGGGGTCGTCTTATATTCAGGCTTTTTCTTTTTTTCCTAAGTTAATATTCAGATTTTGGGGGGTCGTCTTATAATCAGGGTCGTCTTATAATCGAGCAAATACGGTATATGCTACCAATTTCACTAGTACAATGTATACATAATGGTTCATACTTACCCCCAATGGACCCTGACATCCACACATTTGTGGATGGCAGGTCCACTTTAAAGGGTCTCAGAATGGGTCTGGACAGCAAGAAGCTTTCATTGAGGACTAAAAAATATATTAATCTTTGGCCCAATTTCCTCAAGAAATCTATTTTCCTTGAAAGATATATTAGATCAACTTTGCTTCTATAGATCTTCACTGGCCTGTGAAGTTTTTGTGAATGTGCCAGGACATTGAAGACACTGTAAGTATAACCATAGTAAAATATTAAACAGTAGCAAATGTTGGAAAGTCTATAATTTTTATTGTTTTGTTCTACCTCAAATAGGCTTTCCTTCTTAAAAAAATAAAATAAAAGGGCAAACGCTTTTCAAAGTTTGCCGATAAGGTAGGATTTTTTCTGCTTTACAAAGTGGATTGCACACATTCATAATAAAGGTCAAAAAATATACATTTATATTTGATTTAAACTGTAATATTGACTTTGCCCCAGACCCCCCACCACATCTCATGGGCATGTGCATCGTCGGTGATCTCTGTTGACTTCTTGAAAGTGAGCAGTATTTGAATAGCAAGGTGACCTTCAGATGTAAATCCTTACCTTAAGCACCTATCCTGGGAGAGCTTATGATGCTTTCAGCTCTTGCTGAAGGTCCGTTAATTCCATACATCCCGGCTCTCCTTTCCAGAATAACATTGAATATTAGGTTTGCCATTTGACCTTTAACCACTTCTCTGTAACGCAGAAGATCACGTAGAATGGACCAAGAGTTGCAGAATCTGTAAACCTAGAATGAGACAGCTTTTATTCTACAGCATGTTTCGTAGCTAATAACGGCTTTTATGTCTGATGATGGTTCTTAGTAGTTCCACTGATATTTTCAATAACCTTCTGTACAAAAATAATTGTCTGCGGTGTCTCTGTTCTTTCCTCACCAGCTCCCTCTGTGACGGTGACAAATGTGGATGCCTCAGTAAATTAGACACTCTGCCTTGGCCTACTATCTTCTCCTGCCTGAATCCCCTTCACCTCGCAGTGTGATTTATGGACTACACAAAGCAGCAGGTCTGACCCACATACACTGTCTGGGTTTGACCTCACAACTACATCGCAATCCTACTAGCAGCTGTACAGGGCAGTCATCACAAAAACCATCATTAAAAAACAGTGTCTGAATACGGTACTTATTAAGAATAGTGACATCGGCTTACAAAAGACACTCTTAACATTTGGGGTGGGGAAGGCTTCTCTAGTCCATCTGATGCTTTAAAGGGAAACTCCCACCATATTTAATATTTTCTTTTTTAATATACGTATCACTTAAAACACTTAAAAAATTCTGCGTTAACATATTTTGTCTTGGGTGAATGCATTAGATACACAATGACTTTTTAGAATACTGCCTTGTAGTAAGGAAATAGAACGTAATCACTCAAAGGACGCTCTGACAATCTATGGCAGATAGGACTTCATTAAATAAGCAGGACTTCATTAGCAAAAATCAGATCAATGTGGTCTTTGGAATGTAACCAAAATATCACGAATCCCAATCATTGTATAAATTGAGCCCTTAGTTGAAGTTGATACATTTATTGGATCAACACGGAAAAGGTGATCAGAAGAAGAAACCTCAGAGGTCCTGAAAGCTTATGTCACATTTCATGCTGGCCAAATAACAAGTATCAACTTCAACTAAATACCCGGCTTTCTCCAGGACTAATACATCCATATCCAAAACAAGGCCCATTGTGTTCTGTTCTACACTGCAGTATATTACATCATATTTAAAATGTATTTTTCATGAGAATTCCCCTTTAGTCCTCACTCTAACTTTACATATCTCCCCATATACCTTGGCCATTGCTAAAAACACTTCTTAATGTTCCATGCAAGTGTTCCATATGACTCTGTTACTACCCTATATACCACTTCACGGGTAATTTTTACTTTTCCTTCATAGCGCTGCTCTCTGTAACAAATGGCTCATTCTATTGCTCCATAAAAGCTTCCAATGATTTGTTTATCACAACAGACAAAAGAGAATTTATATAAATACATATTTTATGACGTTTCAAGCAGTGTGTTCCACACTGTAGCTTAAGTAACATCTGCTTTCATCCCTATTTCAAGTTAGTATTATGCCTCTGCTGTGTGCGGACCACATAGAACTAGCCTTTTATTGCAGCTTGACCCCTTATTCATTTTTCTCTGAATTTCAGGATTACAGTTTTAATATACTCACATTATCTTAACAGTGATAAGCAGCTCTTTTGTACTGACACGGATTAAAACACAGAAATAATAGAAACCCACCTTAGGCCCCTCTAGAGTTGTAAAAAACTTACATGCACCAGATACTAACCAGATATTAACCATATGCTGTTTGAAAAGTAGCGCGTTTGTGAATCCAACATTTACAATGAAAGCATAAATATAGTTGATCGATGTTTAAGCAAGAAGTTTATGACATTCTAGCCTAAAAATGTCCCGTCTAACATTACTTTACGCACGTGAAAAATTGACAGCTAAGCAGCCTTTCCGTCAAAGATTCTATATCAAAGATTTTATATTAACTCATGTCTTCAGGAAGGCCAAGAACTGCATCTAACCTGGATCCAAGGATGTCCATCCTCACTCTCTAGCCAGCTAGACTGTGAATGATCCTACCTCACCCTCACATTTAACATATGGAATACCAGCTGTTTAGTAATTGGACTAATTATCATATAATCACATACAAACTGATCTTGGTTGATAAAAAATATTTCCAAACGCTCCAGAATTTTCTTTTAGCAGTAATTTCATATACCTGCATCTCATGCTGCTTTATACATCTCTGTAATGTTTTCAGCCATTGTTCTGTCCCCCTTTTCATTTAAGTTAAACCCACAGAGTGTTTCCTATATCTCTTTATGATCTTTACTGAAAAAGCAGATTGCAATCATCCTTCTAATGACTTAAATGAAGATACCAAGATGGGCTTCATGCGTAATAACCGCAAGCTCTAAACCCTTAAGTTACTCGGTGATGGTCTTGGTATAATATGCTATCATTATCTTATTAAACACGAACCACTGAGATTTCAATCAATATCAGCTGTAATGGAGTTTTTTTCAGACTTGCAGTGTGTCCATTCATGGACCTCACTGCAAATCAAATAAAAGCAAACTGCTAGACCAAAGTAATAAGGGATGCACCGCTTGCCCAATTGCATGCAAATATCTTAAGCCGTCACACTTATACACCCATCTAACCGCCAAATACAAGCATGCCTTTCAGCGATTGTAGTGCACCTTCTTTATATGATGGGAATTATATTCCATAATATACTAGAGAAACCAATAATTCAATTACCACTCAAGGCATCCATTGCACTATTAATTACTCTCTGGGAATCCTCTGCCACACACTCTCTATAGATATATGAATAATGATTGCAGAGGATCAACAAAGAAACTTGGATGATTAAATCTGACCTTTCCAAACATTTTTTTACTTATTACTTCCTTAGGATACCTTTATGTACACCCCAAGTCATCATGTACCCAGTGGTGTTGCTAGGTCTCCAAAAGAGTCTATAGTACATTTGATAGCAGTAGAGTCCAGTTTGGCAGTAGTCGCTGCACCCCCTGCACCCAGAGTGCATCCACAGAATTTACCCCGCACGTTACACTCTGAGTGGTCTCCTTTATTAGAGTCTCAGGTGTCTTCTAAGTCAGACCCTTTATTGTTTCAAGACCCTTTAGGTCAAAAACAGTATTGCATAGACTGCCAAATACATATATAGTCTTACAAATGCCTGATACATACACACGCACATTCACACTTGCGCTTACACATAAACACCCTGGCTTATACTTGCCCTTGCATTCACACACTTGCTTGATCTCCCATACAAACACTTTCAAAACACAAACACACTCTTCTTTTTACAATTTCTACCCTGTCTCTCCTATCTCATCTCTTCCATTTTGCTTTATCTTTTCTCCTAGTTCACTGTATATCTCCATTTTCTTCATAGCTCCCTCACTTCTGATTATCTCTCCCCTTTTTCCTGATGTCTCATTACCTCTCTTCTTCTCTTTAACACAGTCTCTGCTTATTTCTCCCCTTCGTCCCCCTCTTTCCTCCATCTCATTATCTCTCTACTTTCTCCCTATCTCTCCACTTATTCATTATTATATTTGGCACCCCCCATCTTTCCCTTGACTCTCCCCCAGTAATACACATATGCACTGGCACACATATTTACACATCAGTGCTCACAAGCACACATACACATACGTGCTCACACACAAACACATCTACTTTTCCTCCTTCCCCCTACCCCTCACCTTCCTTCCATTACTCACCCCCTTCACTCAGCAGCAGCTTTTCTTGGCTACTTGCATGCTCTCCAAGCAGCCATATGTTTTACAGCGTGGTCAAGTAACCCCGCAAATAAACGTGAGGCTGCTTGGACAACATTCAAGCAGCCACGAAAATCTATTCCTGCCTCCCCAGCCAGACCATAGTCCCAAAGAATGCTTTAGCCCCAGAGTTTTCATTCGGAGCTATGAAATTGAGATTCGGGGCTTCAGCCCAAGTAGCCCCCCTAGCATTGCCTCTGTAGGTACCTTTTGAGTGTCAATCAATAATAAATTAAGAAAGTGGTCAGAAGAAACCACACCATTTTCCTGAGGATATTGCAAGGTAATAATCATACCTGGGAACTCTTTTTGTCCCAATCTCGGGGTGAAAGGGCAGATTCCCAGGGCCACATGGTGCAGAACAGACCCTGCCATACGTGATCTGGCAAGGAGAGCAGTTTGAAAAATCACCCCCTTTACCTTGGTATTATGCCACCTACATGGATCCCAAATATTTTGGTTTCAGAAAAAAACAAAACATTGCATTCATTTCTTTTTCCCATTAATGCAACAAGTCCCACTTTATATTCAAAATGATACATCGCTTCAATTAATTGAACACGGTGCTTTAAAGTGATCTTTTCATCACAAATTACCTTGACGTTAAAGAGCTTGGGTAATTACCTACTTTTTTAAACTTCTTTATTTTTGAAATCACAAGCGGGTACGGTCCGTTAAACCACTAGTGCACATTAAGTAAGTAGAAAAATCTTAACGAGAGAGAGGCAATCAAGTTCATTATGATTTAAGTACGAGCCATTAACATGTTCAATGAGGTCACAGCCAATAAATTAAATATCTTCATAATATAAAATTGTCATTTTTGCGGATTTAAACGCAAGGTTAACCCCTTAATGACAAAGCCCGTACATGTACGGGCTAAAATGCTTTGTTTTTAATAGGTTTGGGGACCGTCCATTGTCCTTAAGGGGTTAATGTCTTTAATTGCTCTGTTTACACATCTGTTCCAATTTTGGGAGAAAGTGTCATTATTTCAATACTGTCTTACACATGTCAAGACAATTAGACAATTCTGTTTGTGTGTCACTATGTTTGTGAGCAAGTTTTGTAGTTCTGAATATATACCTGGCAAATCTAATCTTTCAACTTTACTAAAATATTGAAAAAAAAAGTATTGGTTTGCAACCACTTTCTTATTGGTCAAGGAGTTCCCGTCCAACCAAACCTTCACCAAACTGATGAAATGTTACCTAAATGTTCTATTTTTAAGTATACCATTACAAATTTCCACCTAAAGCTGTTAACCATTAAACTCGGTTCAAATCAGGCCACACAACTCAAAGAAGGCTTTTAAGGAAACCTACATGTTCCTTACATCATTGATTTAATCAATATGTCCCATAATATGCAATCTGTCTCTATATTGCATATAAGATTTCAAATATCTGATTTAATTCTCAGAAAGTGTGAACTAGAACACGATAAAAGAAGATAAAAATGTATTGAAAATATTTTAGCATACAATGTACATTCTGTAGAATTTTCAAAAGGGAACTTGGTTTTGCCCTTTTTAGAACTCCTTCTCCTAGAAGTTCTTTTGATGGATAATACGGAACCTGTTCCAAGACAGTTTTAGCATTTCGTTCCAAATGGAGTTCAACATCTGTGTACCAAGCACTAGATCTATTGAGGTCATCTGCTAAAGACACAGCTTTCTATTTTTGTTTTCAAAGATCTGCAAGCAGCAGATAAATTGAAATTATAGGCATT
The DNA here is from genome assembly GCA_023333645.1 of Sceloporus occidentalis. Lineage (NCBI taxonomy): Eukaryota > Metazoa > Chordata > Lepidosauria > Squamata > Phrynosomatidae > Sceloporus > Sceloporus occidentalis. The sequence goes on along the minus strand of JALMGF010000087.1, from coordinate 3,671,242 downwards.
TATTATGCATTTTGGAGCCAAAAATGAATTTCATCACTACTGCTTGTGTCTGGATGTCCAGGCAAGAGTCTAGTTGTTGTTAAATAACAAGTGAATAAAAAATTCAATGAACCAAACAGTATCAAGCACCCTATTTAGCAGCACTGACCCTTGATATTGATTTAAGTGAACTTTTAGCATATTCTCCGCTTTTATAGAAAGTATTATCAAAAAGGCAACCGTGTTATATGTGTGCTCCATGTTAATCTATTTTAGTAGTACTGTGCTATTAAATTTATCCGAAAATCGCAACAGTGAACAGCAAAGTAAATAATGAGTGAAAATTATTTTATAGTTATGGTATACTTATAGACAAGCCCTTTAAGGAACGCTAAGAACTTAACGGAAGATACACCTCTACCAGTGGATCAGAAACCACAACAAGTTGGACTGCTCATTAAAAGACATGTGGTCCATGGCCTCAACAAGAAAGTAAAACTCTACTACTGGTGAAGCCATAAAATCAATTTTGGATCAATGATGGCGCACGTAGATATGAATACTCACATCACTGACTCATGCTGGTCTAGACTGGCAGGTCCAGGGGGCATCATAACACAGAGCCTTAGGCCACTACTCAATATGCTGGTTAAAAAGGAAATCTCCCGCACAGCCCATTAACACTATGGAACGACTGTGCTGAGTCGACACGGTCCTCCATGTTTCCCTCTGTGCCGTGTTAAGCCCGGGATATGACATCATATCCCAACACCCAAAAGTAAGGACAGCGGCGTGGAGGGAGCTGTGCTGCCATGGGTTAGTCCAAGGGCGTCATGGAAGCTAATCACTGCCCACATAAGTCCTGTAGTGATTTTTTTTTCCTTTTTTAAATACTTCTTGTCAACAGTGGGAATCCTAGTGGAATCTTAAGTTCAGGACATGTAGTTCCTCATGTCTACCAGATGGCAGTTTTTAAAAATGATTTCAGTTAAATCATATGGAAGGAAGGAAATTGCATTGCAATGATTGAAAACCTTCCTAAAGAAATAACTGAATCTCATCATTTTTTTAAAGCATACAGGAGCGGTTGTGAGCCTAAACGTACGATTTCTCTAATACAGACCCATCTAAGAGGCCTAAGAAGCTTCTCTTCTTACACTAATGTTGACGGCATAGTCACAATGGCCCAGATTTCTATCAAGCACATATAACCTAAAGAAAGTTTGGTGGAATACATCTAACAGATGCAAATATCCACTGGTAATTCTATAAGATTTCAATAAGGTTTTCTAGATTGAGGATTTTGGCTTCAGTTTTACCCAACCTGCCTCATTGTCAAGCATCTTGTTTACGATATGTTTTTTCCTGAATCAATCATCAAGAGTTTCAACTAAAACAAAAAAATTCAAGATTCAGAGCCTTCACGTTGCTGTGATGTAATAAATCCCTTTGTGGCTGCATAAAAAAACATTAAAGTCCAGAATTTAAAAAAAAAAAAAAAAAAGCGAAAGAAAAAAAACTCACAGAGCTGTAACGACACTTAGTAAATTAGGCTACACATTTTGTATGCAGTCATACATCAAATTAGTACAAAATTCCAAAAATTACTGAAAATGCATTCAACCATTCAGAAGACATGACAATTTGATCAGAAGGAACTATGAGTAATTCTGCGCTGCCTTAATTAGGATGAAAAAGAAAATAATTTTGCAGTATGGTCCCTGTATTGTACAGTTTATTGCTGATGACAATGCCATCTAATTTAAATTCATGTTAGCAAATGTCTGCATAGTTAGAAATATCTGACATGATAATTTATAGAAAATAATAGAATTAGTCAAATTATTGTGGATGTTGCTATTACAAAATGTATTGAAATTACCATGAAAAACACCATTATTTCAGGTGTCTGGATTGTAGGAGGTCATGGTTAGAGGTGAGCCGGCCCTCATGGTGCTCGGCTGAAATATCTCAGGGGGAATTAGAGGATCATACTCAACCAGCCCACAATCCCTGCTGTCCCCAGAAGTAACCTGGTTGGGGCGTCTGGTGGGACAATGGGACTGCCCTGTGGAAACTAGACCAGTGGTTCTCAACCTTCCTAATGCCGCGACCCTTTAATACAGTCCCTCATGTTGTGGTGACCCCCAACCATAAAATTATGTAATTATATATTGTGAAGTGTGTTTTCCGATGGTCTTAGGCGACCCCTGTGAAAGGGTCGTTCAACCCCCAAAGGGGTTGCGACCCACAGGTTGAGAACCGCTGTACTAGACTTTTGGAAGGCATGCATTACGCTGAATGTTCTCTGGTTCACATTTGTGGTCATTCTGTTAGACAGGGACATGCAGTCGTTTATACACATTAATTAAATATCCTCCTTTAGTATCCTAACCCCCACTAGAATACGTTTTGACCCTTTTGGCAGCCAACGTGTTAACGTTAAAAGAATGCAACTTTTTTTAAAGTGCCAAATGGAGCCTTTATTTTCTCATTTACACACACACTGTATTGATTTTAGACTTCATTTGGCTCTCACAGGAACCACACCGGCTATATCACAAAGACTTTCCAGTCTAATTTCCCCAGTGGATTGCTCCGTGTGTGTATATGCATGCAGTTTTCCTCCCGTCCAGGATTGAAAGCACAGCTACCGAGTTATTGAACATTTTTCTAGATTATTAATATATGTGTGAGTGTGTGTGCGGAGGGGCTCGGCGGTAGGAGCGCATATTTGGAGGATTAGTAGCTGGTCTGTTGTTTGAGACCCCAGGAGTCCATAATCCCGAGTTATGGTCTTTCTCCTGCCTGCTTTGATCTGGACCTAAATATTTTATGGTGCTGAAGCAGGTTCTTTCTTATGATTTGGTACCAAATGTGTGCTTCGTCATCCTTCTTTGGATCAATACCATTTCACACCCATGCATTTAAATGAAATATTGTTACATGAAAACGCTTCTCATAGTAGAGTGAGAAAATTAAATCCTCTGTAACCATGACTATTGTTTTTTTAATTTGGTATATTTTTTTAGGTTGCTTAAAACCCAGATTTTAGCGTTCTGCCTCTTGAATATGCTTAATTAAAATAATTCTATTTGTCATCAGCAGCCAGGGCGGCTGACATTTTTTGGGCCCAGGAGTCAAGTACAGCCAAGTGCACCCCAGCCCCTCATATACACACACCAGTGCGATCTACTTCCCACTCACTCCCCTGAGTGTCTTTGGCTATATGGACAAGCCGGACACTTTTTTCCCCTATACTCACATAAACTTATATCTACATAAACTCAAAAAAAAGGCTTTTACTCTTTGCTGGTGATAAGACACCTACTCGATAAAAACTTTCTAGAGCATTGCAAATAACTCCCTTTAGCCTTTTTTTTATTTCTTTTTGTTTTACACATTTAACCCCTTAGGGACAATGGGCGGTCCCTAAACCCATTGAAAACAATGCAATTTGAGCGTGTACGCGTATGGGCTTTGTCATTAAGGGGTTAAATGTCCGTGGTACTGTGGTACAAGGTACCGCTATAGTTCTCGTTGTGGAGAGTTTCTGTATGCCAGCGTATACTAACATGATAGATCGGAAGCAGGGTAGTGGTTGGAAATTAAGCGTCATGCTTCAGGGAACGCAATCCTAAATCAACACATTAATTAACACAATTAGCGATCTGCTATGAATTATTGCCACTTCCAGGCTTAGCAAGCAATCTGAATAGGGGTCAACATAATATAGGGTTCAAACTCACATATGAATGTGTTTTTAACCTCTTAGTTGCTAAACTCCATTTCAAACCTAGTTATGCAGTATTTTGTTTCACAGAATTTCTGAGGAGCACAACGAATTAAACTGAGCACAAATAAAGAACTTAATACTTACGTTCACATATAATTGTTAATTTGAAAAAATAAAACATTATAGAACATTAACATACATGTGTGTCGCACTTGTACATAGATTAAGACATTGTCATACAAATATATGACAATTGTATGTCATTGTTTTGTAGTGGTGGACACTTTGGGTAACAGTTTTCTCTTCCAGAGCTCGATCATGCAGCGGCCTAGATGCCTACCTTTGGCTTGAGTTGATTGGGGTGCCATGATATATATAAGCAAGCAAGTTCGATGTGAGTGATCCACCACTGGCGCTGGCCTCTTGCATTATTGTGCGGGCTACTGACTTCAACCCAACCTCTAAGCAAATGCTATAAGGCTGGGGTTTTGTGTAACATTAATTAATTGCCCTGTATGTAAAGCGATTTAGAGGGGTCCTCATACCAGCACCTTGCCTAGGGCCCCATGGATTGTTAAATCAACTCTCTTCTATACCTGTTGTATGGGGTGGTAAATGTGTCAAAAAACATTTTTATGTTCTACGGAGCTGAAGTGTTCTTCTGACAGAGATTCTCTAATTCTAATCAACGTCGTGTCATTGCCAACCAGAAGCAACTTTCGGTAAACCTAAAGGTTTGGTATTAACAAAGAATTTGAAACATTTGGACATCTATTCTAATTGCAATTAAAACATGAATATCTAATCTGTAAACTGCATACAAACAAAAACATTATTTCTGACCCTTGTTAAATAAAACATTGAAAACTGCTTACAAAATAGGGTTTAATAAAAGAGAGGAACGTTTTCATTACTTCCTATCCATCACCACTAGACCCTACGAATACATACGAGAACAATAGTACAATGACATAGTAGTGGCCTTTGAATTGTTCTCTTTCTATCAGAGTTAAGGTTCTATCAGGAGAGTTTCTTTCTTTACTCATTATCTCTAGTTACTCAGTTGAGTTTTTTGTCTGACTTATGATTTCCATTAACGTCCATAATACAGACTATGGGTCTTTCTCAGTTACTTATGTGGAATGCTCCTGGTCGTTTAGGAAGCCTTGGACATCTCTGAACATTTTCTTGGTCTCTCCTACATGCCTTTTTCCCTCTGGTTATAGAGTTCTTTTGGAACACTGGTCATCTCTTCAAGAGGAACCAAACAACAAGGGAAAGCAGAATCAGATAGATAAGGTTACTCTAAAAGAAGATATTATACTCTAGAGATAAAATGTGGCAGGCTGGTGGTAAATAATAATTTATAAGAAAAGACATTAGGTAAATTTAATATTTTAAGGGAATTAAAAACTGATTGAAATAGACATAAGAGTTCCTGGAATATTAATGATTGTAACCTAGAACAGTCATTCCCAAGTTAGATCTTAAACATCATTAGCAGTCTAAGTTAATTTCTTAATGTTGTATCTTTATTTTCTTAAAGATTTTTCCTTTATTGAATCTTTTTGGTATCTCAAAAAGTACAATTACTCTTCTACCTTACTATCTTCTTTAGCTATGCACATTAAACTATTCACTATTGCGTGAAACATTATTATTAATAAAAATAACATTATTATTGTTTTGCCATATTATAATTTTGTAAAATATATAGTCTGTAAAACTGAAGATACAACACAGGGAGTCATCTATCTTGCGATCTGTAAAGTCTTATTCTTACATTATCTCTCACATTTTCCAAGTAAAATGATTTGTTTTTTAATATCACTGCTGAGTTAGCAAAGATGAAAAATGTATAGCACTTTATAATGTTCAAGTTTTGAGAGTCCCGCTTAATAGATTTGTTGTGTGTAAGGCTCAAAAAAGAGGGGACAAATGTATTTTTTCTTACCACTGCATTATAATCTAATTGTGCTCTGGCTCAAGCTCAATTTACTTAATGTGTATATTCGACCAATGTTTTCCACCAGATGATACACAATCATACTGAAATCAATCTGCTGATACATACTATCTGTACAGAACTACAAGATGTATGCCATATGCAGTGTAAACTGTTGATGGATGTTATATTAGCTTCCCAAATGTTGATAACTAGAGCCTGGAAATGGTATCACCACCAGCCTAGATTGAAGTTGTAACTTGAGGGCAAGGTTATTACATATAAGTGGGGAACCTTGTGGTGCTAAGCCTTCCAGCTTTTGTTAAACAGTTATTCTGTTGGGTTTTTTGGGGTACCATGCCAGCTGTATTTTGTTTCATTCTTGAGTCTCTTTCATTACCTTTCATTCTCTTTCATTCTTGAGTAAATTCCATGTGTCATTGAGCTATTTTTAACCTAGGTCCACCACGCATACGTATAAGATATCTGATCAAAATGTGCAAAGATTTTGGCTATTGTTGTAAGAAGGGACAAGAGAAATATTAACCTATCCTAAGATCAAGCTATTTACCCTATGCCTTATAGCAATATTGCGAAAGGTGTGCCCAAAGACATATGTATGTTATTATACAAACAAGGTGATGTTTTTTGTGTGAAAAATAGAAAGAGAAACAGAAATCCTTCAAATATTAAGCACTGCCTTTGGTGATGACTCTTTGAAAGAGATTATGGTTGATCAGTGGATTTCCAAGATGGCCAAGAATCAGTCAAAGATTGCCCATGGTAAGGACGACCCTCAATATCATGCAAAAATAAAGTGGTCTCTAAAGTGGAATAAAACGTTTGAAAAATTGCTGAGGAACTGGAAATACTTTTAGATCACGTCAGGTATTCTGACCAAACAAAATATGTTAAAAATACACAAAAAGCAGACTAAAGAGTGACCATCAGAAAACATAGTCTAATCCTCTGAAGACCTCTTCGATCAAATTCGCCAAAATGTTTCAGCAAGCAAATTAGTTTGTCCGGTTTCCATGGAAACAATAAACGTGTAAAAGAAGTTCAATTTGAGACCAATGGATGGAAGCAAGAGGGTTAAAATTAGCTTAGAGTTATAGGGTTAAGGATAGTAGTGAACTGGTTAAATGATCTTAATTCCATTAACTAATGAAATGAATTAAATAATTAATGATCTTAATGCAATCAAAACTTCAGAGAGTGTTAGACTTTGAGAAATGGTGGCCTGAGGCTCACTAAGTCTCACACAGATGAATCTCACTCTGTAAAATGCTCAGATGCAGCACAGCAGCGTCACAGGCATTGGACAAGCCCTCGGCATGATGTGACAGGAGTGAGCTGATTGGACAAATGAAGATCAGCCCACTCAATGTCCCTCCTCTTAGTGCAGGCAAAATGGCCAGATTCTCCTCCTGCTTAGTGTAGTTAAAATGGCGGCGATGAACGAATGAGTGAATGAAAGAAGGCTTTTTGAATTGTGCACATTGGTTTTTGGCTTCTTTCGTCCAATGTTCTGTTTGTTCATTATTTAGACGTATTCCCGAAACGGTACATTTGGCATAAAAACGCATTCGCCCAAAAACTAATGCGCAAGTCTACAAAATAGAGGTATCTTCTCTTAAAACTGTGATTTACTTTTGTTTCATTAATTACATTAAAATATTGTATCAAATAATTTCTGAGCTGAGGTAAAGCACTTCAAGACGGGTTGTCAAATAGTATAAATTACAGAAAATTATGACTGACAAGACTAATGTGATGACTTAAGTCATCTGTAATTACATCAGTGATTTATTGATGTGATTTTTGTCATGATGTATGCTATAATCAGCAAAACAGGAAAAGAACAAGGTTAAGGTTCAAACCACATAAAATGTGCCGTTCAGATATTCTGCTGAGTATGATACTCTAATAACTAAATATATCATTCGAAAATTCATCCCTTTACCATTAAATGTTCTTCTCAAAAAAATGGCACATTGTGAGGTTTATTCACTAAAGGGAGAATTGTCAGGAGAGTTTTTGCTTTTAACTACACTTCTTCTCAACCCCCCCTGTTCATTTTGAAGGACGAACACTTGTAAGTTTCTCCAGAAAGAAGGACTGAGCTGGTCATGTATGATGGAGAAATATTGCTAAGTTGACTATACATTATACAGGGCTAGCCAAGTCAAGGAGTTGAAACCATGGCTCTCCTGCAAAGTCTCCCTTTAGTGAATTAGCCCTACTCATGTCTCTCCAGGCCATGGCAATATTTCTAAGATCTAGAACACCCAAAGTTTTGTTTAGTTGGGACATTACCTTTAACAATACTAGATATTCACAATTTTACAAGATCCAACATTGTTCCACAAAAAAGCTAATTTTTCCAAAAAAATAAAAAATAAACAGATGCTTGATTAAAAACATAAAGTCTACCTTGTTTCATAAAACATTTTCATATTTAAATAATGATTTATTAATATAAAATGTACAACACATATAACGGAAATAGCCGGAAAAGCTGGGTGTAAGTATTTTAGAACAAATGAGCAATCTAGATAATTTCAACTTTAATCTAGTAGATCACATGTTTTATTCAGAGATATGGCAAATGAAAAGGTTAGAAGCTTATAGCACATAATTATTTAATAAAGCACTTTTTTAAGGTTTTGAGAGGAATCCTGAGCTCTTTGAAAGAAAAAATATATCCTACTTTTTGGGGTAGTTGAAGAATATCTAAAATCTATCCCAAAACCTTTTTTTTACTCAATCTGCCCCTTTCATTTCCTACAATTTGCCTAAAAATAGGACATTCTAGATAAATCCCCAGCCTGCCATGTGAGTAATTGAGCCCTTAGCATAAAGAACCAGTGCATAATGTCACAAATACCATGCACTATGTATAGGGCCTGGAGGGCCCCTAAGACCCAGGGCTCCGTGAGGCATGAACGAGAAAGGAGGCCTGAATTATTACTTTGTTTCTGTCTAAAACACACATTCTTATCCCAAAACCAACAACCTTCTGCTACTAAGATTTTTTTAGTCACTATTTGTCAAACTTATATTACGGCATAATGATTTGATTCCCTATGGTGTATGTACAGGAATGCATAAAAAAATTGATGTAAACAGCGTTCATGATGCTAGCGCTTGCAGAGATATAGATATTTTGTGAAGTTCCAAAATAAATATTCTTATATATGTTCTCATTGAACTTCATAATAAAAGCTGTCCAATAGCTTACAAATCACCGAACTTAAGCTATAAATCCTCGAATATGTAAGAAACGAGAATGAATGGTAGAAAACAATGAAAATCATTATCATTATATTATTTTCAATGATCAGACGATAAACTCACGTATATGTAGAAACTGTAGAGCAATTGCAAATTACACTCGACCCATACTCCAGAGAGACAGATAAAATATAGTATAGTCAAATCACAAGGATGTCGGTGTTTTTTTTGTAGGAAATTAAATTGTGTTTTTATTGCTGGACTGACAAATATTGTAGAAATTTTAATGTGAGTTAGGCATCTTTGACATGAATGATGATTATGGCGTACCATATAAGATACTTTTTCTATACCTGTGATAATCTACATGCCTATAATTAAGTGCCGGATGCATAAAACATGTTTAGCATTTCCATGGTGAACACCAAGCTTAATCATCACATGTTTTGTTATAATTCATATAAGATGTACATGAGGTAAAGTCCATTTAACAAGTTTCTTCTCCCCAGAATGTCAAAAAATTTACCGCATTTGTGGTCTGAATTCTCCCATATTTATTAGCCGTAATTATTATGTTCATATAATGATAAAATATAGTGTTGCTATTTATCCTCACATTTCCGTGCTAATTAAGAAATGATTATTGTACTTTATCAATGATACCGTAACAAATATGGATCTCTGAATATAAAATAGACACATGGATTCTACAATGGCCAAGCAGCCTGGTCAGTATTCAGAAGATAACCTAAAATTATTATTATTTATTGCTTTATATAGCGCCATCATATTCCGCATCGCTGTACAATGCGACGTGACAAGTCCACAGACCTCCATCAAGGTAAGGTAGTGCTAGTGACGGCATGGTGCCGTCCTTAGCACCTGACTGGGACTGCTAGCGACGGCACCATGCCGTCGTTAGCAGTCAAGGGGTTAAAGTCCCATTGCGGGACTCTCCTGGGTGGGTACAAATTCGGCGGGGGGGCAACAGGGGGGGGCAAGGAATAACCTAGGGGGGGCAATTGCCCCCCCTTGCCCCCCTGTAGTGACGCCACTGGATGTACTGCAATCAATGTTTTTAAGCAATATCTGGACCATGGAATAACATCAATTCAGGTGATCGATGTAGAATCTTGGGGTCGATATATCTGTATGGGCATTCCTACAGATAGTGGAGTAAGTTTGCTGGAAGAATCACATTTGGAAACATATATATTACCATTTAGGACAAGTCCTTAAGCCGTGTAAAATATGCTAAAGACCCAGAAGCATTTGGCAAGAGAGTCTGGGCTACTGAAAAACGTAAAGAAAGGCAGAAATCATCATCTATGATGAGAGCAGAAACACTCCCTACAGTCCCCATTCTCGGCTATATTCCTATTTCTGTTGAAGCCCCATCTATGTTCATCTACGCCCCGACAATAGTGAATATATTATTATATTTATAAATGCAGTCTCACTATTTCTACAAAACGCATCCATATTTGTTTATTGAGATTTAAATTTTAATTCGCCTGCTCAGATTAATCTCCAAAATCATAGATGAATCTATAATTGTAATCATTTTGTGATGAACAGACTCCAACCTGGAAAAAAATGAATGCCAGTAAAACTGGTGAAAACAAAGCAACTAGGACCAGCTATTTTTGTTAGAACTTTACTAGGCTTGGAATTATAAAACTAATAAATTGACTTAGAAAATGTAGCGCTTGCGAGTCACTTAACAGATATATAATCCGTTCGGTGTATTCTACATCTCCTCGTGGTTTGTTTTACACCTTGAAAATAATTCATCTGCATGCCTCAGTTTAACCTGTTCACTCCTGAGCCAAGTGCGGTTGATGAAGCAGAAAAGTGTGGATGAGAGGTGTCCAGCAGTTATAAGAAAGGTGATATTTCATCACGGATACGATGCAAGGATCCTGACTCAATCATTCTTTTTAATAGCTCCAGAGCAGCCAGAAAATAAAGTATTCATGAAGATTGAAGAAGATGGTCCTCTGAACCTCAATTTAATTGGTGCAAATTAAAACGATCCATCTCTCCGCACTGTCCGTCTATCTCACATCATCGCTCTCTTCAAAACGGCACCCTGATTACAATTATTTTTTAATAGGAAAACTTGTCATACCCCCCCCTTTCCTAATACCACCACTCCTGATTTACATTTGCAAAAAAACTGAAATAATATCATTAACCCATTCACCACTCAATAGGTTTTCAGTGTGTTGTAGGATCACACCACTTACTATAGTACTTCAATTGTGGGTGGCTCTTGTTTTTACACTTTTTTTTGTATGAATGGTGTATCACCATTCTTTAAAACTAACCCAGACTAATATCTGCTTCTCAATCCAGTACTAAAACAAAAATGTTAACAATTTATTAAAAGTTTACTTACGCTAAATCAAGCTCGATCATATTTCCTCGATTCATGTTTTTATCTCCTGTGCATAGAACTGTGTCCAGAAATCAGCTGGAGGCCATAGTCCAAAGAAGTCTACAGAATGGATGTCTTCTAAGGTCTGTTTTTTTTACAAAATACATAAGAGGAAGATACCAGGTTCTCAATTGCCCTTGGGAACTCATAGCAAACATTTTATGTCGTAGGCTAGAAGGGGGAGTTAGAAAAGAGAGAATTATGTTTTTGTTACACTGTGGACTTTCTAAGAGACTTGGCCAAAGGTGATATTGAACTTATTCAGTAAGATGTAGGGTCGCTTAAGCTTTCAAGACCTGAAGAAACTTTCACATATGAACGAGGGACCTTGGAGTCGCTGGTCCGCTAAAGGTTATTACAAACTTTTTGGTAAAATATACATTTTTAGTGTTGCGCTAAAGAGGAGCCCTCAATTTACCTGGGAAGTTCTGAAGTCTTCTCCTTGTCTGATATATTAGCAGCTCAATGTTATGTTACACATGATTAATGTAAAGTGAAATAAAACCACACATTTTAGGAATATTACACATTTTCGGCATGTAATGGACATTCTCTCCAGTAGAGTTCAGACTTGCAGATCTGCAGCGATGTTCTACAGATTCACGGTGAATTTTAAAACATCCAGAAATGCAGCGTTCTCTCTCATTAACACCCCTCTCTCTCTCTGGGGACAGAAAGATGGGGTGACAATGTGAGAGGGGCCTGGAGCTCTAAGAAACCATGGCTGAAAGAGATAAAGCTGTTAACTCTTTCATTAGCACCATACGTTCTCATCCATAACCCTACAGCTCCATCTTTTCACGCTTCTACGTACACAAGAACGTCCGTTCAACTCCATGCTATTGCACGACTATTATTGTTTTTATAAACATCCATCTGAAAATAACGCTAACGGCTCTTCTTTGTATTCCACCATCATTTGCAACACAAGTGCAAATATTCATGTGTTATACGCTTTACATTTTTATTGTTAATTCCCTAAATTGTGTACATGCTGTAGGGATAACTGTGCACAAATACATACTATATGTGAAAATCAAATGATTTAATTGACATAGGTTTAATAGCCCTTTGCATGAAGGGAATGGCATTCTTTTGGTCCGTATTTGATGGTTAACCCTATGTGTAGCTTTAACCTTAAAAGGTTGATGCTTTTTAATAGAACTAAGCTTTCGAAGATTGAGTGATATTTGCACGGCTAATAACATCTGCAAGATAAATAAATTTGCTTTTCTTGGTTTCTTCGGCTCCATGAAATAGCTGGGGGTATCAATATCCAATTTATTCCTCCTCATGGCCGTAAGAGAGCAAATAATAATGTTAGGCCAGTGCCAATGCAAAAAAAGCATTGTGTCTGTAGAAAAATATTGAACCTTATTAATTTTGTTTAATTAAACCTTATTAACCTTAAATCTAGGATAATGTTTCATTACACAAGGGGGGAAGGGGCCTCAGGATATTTTCTTTTCCACCATTAATATCATTTATTTTTCATTTTAAGCATGAAGGTAAATAATTATTTCCAAGTTAAAGTAGGAGCACCGTATTAGTAGAATAAACGTCTATACGATGAGATGTCTTCCATGACACACTTGAGCTGCTACATTGGATGCAAAATAGAATTTGGTAGAATAAACGATGTGTTAATGAGAACTTTTTAGTTCAAGATTTGTGGCATAAAAACTGGGCTCCTATGGAAAGCCGCTGTGACCAACCCATGAAGGTTTTATAACGGTGTGATCTTAAATGAATTAGATTTTTTTGTTTCATTTTGGATTTTCTGTGTCACACAACACATCTAATGCATTGACTCTGGAGTGTAATGTAGTAGAGTCCCATCTTAGCCTCAAAGGGACCTGGCACAAATTCGCCTTCTGTATTTTTATTATTGCTGTATTAGAATCTCTTTCAGGCAGAGGACCTATTTCAGACTTTGAGCTGCCAACATATGAGCTTGTTGGACATCCCATTCCAAAACTATGGTGTTACGGGAACCAGGAGCTCTAGCGGGACATCCCTGGCGGCCATTACTGCCTTCATCCTGGGGAAAGCCAGCTACAGATGTGCAGCAGGTCTGTCTCTATCCTCAGTGTAAATTTAAGTTGGAGATCCATATTATTCTCCTTCTCTTTTTTTTGCACTGCACCCTGGTAACCTCTTCATCACATTGCAAGTTAATATCAAATTACAGTCCTAATAATCTTCCTAAAATTGGGGTCCAGCATCTGTTACACATGGCTATTAATATGGAGTTACTCCCATTGCAGCTATAACAGCCTCCACTCTTCTTTGAATGCTTTCCACAAGGTTTTGAAGCGTTTCTGTGGGAATTTGTTCCCATTGAGCCAAATCAGCTTTCGTTAGGTCAGGCATTGATGTTGGACGAGAAGGTCTGGCTCACAGCGCTTCCTTATAATTGGAGATGGCTACCTATGTGCTAGAGTTTATACACCTGTTAGCAATGGCTGTGGCTGAAATATCTTAAAGAGGGTTCATGTGTCCTCAACGTCAGCTTAAATGGTAATTGCTAAACAGGCATACAAGCTTCATCAATAACCCAACTCAAAAAAGAATACCTCAGATAAAATACATTGAGCACCATAAACTTGTCTGGTTATTGAATCACTTTAATAAAAAATAGTTTTGTAATTATTAATAAGATAAAAAATGGGTTAATGAAATGATTTCTGTATCCCCCTCCCCACCTCTAGATGGCTAGCATTATTTCCATTACAGACTTAGAAGAGCCGTGGGGCTCTGTCGGACTCAGGAATATTTAATTCATGTTGAAAATGTCAGGACAGACTGGGGCATACTTTGCCTATCCGTTCCAGGGAGAGACGGAGGAGGTTTATGGGACAATAGTTGGCGATGTATTAAGGGTATATTAGTGCATAAAGATCATTGGAAGGGTGGGCTATGCTGTTCTTAAACCATCAAGGAACAGACAGCTAGCAGATGTTTTTGCAGAGTTACCCTGCATCTTCTTTGGTCTCGCATTCGTACCAAAGGAATATGTTTAAAGGTCCTCACACAAGCCATGTGTCGTAAAAAATGGCAAAGTGAGCCTTTAGTTGCGGTAATACTCTGGCTTCACGTACACCACTTCATCAGCTCAGGCTAGAACTACCCATTCTATCAGCTAGCAAATGCGACACTCAACTGTAATACCCGATGGATATATTATGGGGTAAATCACATGGGGAATATAGGAACTAAGAGACACCCATGCAAAACTTTATATAGGTTTTCCTGCTCTCGTACATCAAGTCATTAAAGCCCACTCACACACACATTCCTTGGTAACCTACCGGCAACATGACACATACAGGAATATAAAAAATGGGGGAGTTCTGGTTTTAACAGTAGTCGCTCGTCTTACATATGCTTTCGCCCATTCTCCTGACTATATTTAACCCTTATATCTTACCAAGTGTCTGTCTGCGCCCCCTCTGCAAGTGTTTTTAGCAAGTGTTTTAGTTAGAAGGCATAGTGCATGTGAGATAATCTGTCTTTATTTGCCGGTTGGTATTTAAATGAAAATAACACTACTTGCTGATCTACTGAAGCAACAGATGCCTTACCCAGATCACCGCATTGCTGCTTCAGAATAACACATGGAATTGAGAGAATTGAGAGATACATACAGTTCCATCACCAACACTTCACACATTCTTTGTAGTTAATTCTACTGGGCAAAATTCTATAGCTCAATACTCCAGAATTCTGCAAAATAACCGTGTAAAAAATGTGACTTTATATCAAACCAGATTTATTGATTGGCCACTTAAGGAAAATAATAACTTCTCTTCCAAATATAAGATATATTGCAGTATGGAAAATAATATTTTTATGCTTAAGCCAAATTAATATACATAAAATGTAAAAACACATATAATTGTATCTCATCCCACAATGCATTGTTTAGCCTTTGGAGCTTCAAGGGTTACCAATCCCATATCCCCCCTCCCTCTCGTTATTTTTTTTCCCCAAGACGATACTCGTTTATTTGAAATCTCTGCAGACATCCTATTACTTTCATTACTTCACACGCAGCTTCAATGAAGCGTTTGTAGTTATTTCATTTTTCCAGCTCGGCCGACCTCCCAGCCCCGCGCGTACTTATCTGGAATCTATATCCAGCCAGACTGGCAGAGACCCTGCTTTTTTATGGCACACAGAAGGAAGAACCTTTTGAGCCTTCCTCTGTAAGAAAACAAAAGCCAATCTACCAATTATGTTTAGTGTCCATTCCCGTCGACAGCCTTTAAAGCAACAGACAAAAAATAAAACATTTACTGATGCTGCTGATGTTGCTAAACCCTTCACAGGGATGGCTCTTTAGGATTTAGGTTTTTAGGAGCCATAAAGAATTATCGGAATGCCATCTTTAAGAAGTAATAGAAATAATCATTCTGCACAAGTTTAGGGATTTAATAATTATGGCTACAGATTATAGTTTTTTCCCAAATCTGCAGACCTTTCTATAAGTATCTCCCCTTCAACCTGAAGATAAAGAAAAGCCATGGCTTCCATTATAACATTATATCGGTAATTATTTTGCTGTTCGGCGGCCAGGGAAAATGGCAGCTAAAGGTGAGCTCCTCCATTCATTCGTGTCAATGGCTGCCCATTATTGAGATGTTTGTACATGACCCATCCACACATTCAGGATGCTTGCCACTGGGCATGCATGAAGCAATAAAGACTGATTAAACTCACACACAATCAGCTAAGGTACCAATTGTCTTGAAGTACCGGCTGTTAGCCATTCTTTTTCAATAATATTTCAGCAACAGTTGGTTAAATGTATTTAACACGCGATGAGATCCAGGAAAGTTTAGTACATTGTGTATACATTGTACTAAATTAAATTCAAGTAAATGATGTTTACAAGTGCTATTTAGTAATAACCATATAAAACAACATAGAAGTGTTTAAGCTTTTAATACTTTTGTTTTGACCAGCTTTTGTGTCGTGTGATAGTCAAGCGTTCTGTTTGTTTGGAGGCATTTCACACATCCTGGTACAGATCCTGCTTTATATATTTTTTGCAATATTACACAATTGTGTTTCTATTTATTTTTGTTTCCCACATGTTCTGTTCTCCTATCCGGTCAACATCTAATATATACAACTCAATGCTTTATTGCCACTGAATATGGAATGGTGATTTATGTGAGTTCTGGTCCTGGCTGTGGCGCTGTCCATGAACTGGTGCTGAAAGTGCTCAGTTGTCCAGTAAAAGCCCAAAAAGTATGAAGAAGGAGAAGAAGTATGAAGTATGGAGAGAAGAAATAATAAAAATATATTCTATATAATTTTCTGGGAACTGACTACAAATACCACCAACAACTCAAGTACACCAACTATGATTATCTGTAGGACCTGTAGATCAGAAGCTCATGGCTTAAGTGTACCTTGTGATTGCCCATTTTTCTGCAAACTGTGTTGGAAATTAGTTTGGACAGAGCCCACATCTAGCACAACTTAACACATATACAATGTATATGTTTATATATAGGAATACTTTACATATGATACAATGACTGTTATACAAAAGCAGCCACTCATTCTCAAAGTAGAAGAAGAAAATTAAATTTGAATGTAAACCGTTCCCTTGTAATTTCAATAGACTAGGAAAACAGTACTTATCAGTGATTGGGTTAAAATCAGAGCTTGAGCTTAACGTTTGAATTTATGCTACATGATTAGAGACCCTGTCCAAGGCTGACAGAATGTCACAAGCCTTGTGCTTGATTTACCAAATAGTGACCCTGGGGCTAAGTCTATCACAGCTACTACATTGGGCAGAATCTTTTTTGCAATTGTTGCTGGGTTCACGTTCAGTTAAAGAGATTAGTTACACATTGAGCAGCAAACCTATTATTGTTAAATAAAGCTTATTTTCCAGTTTACCCAAGAAAAAAAATATGAACTTACACGCATACACAGTGCTGAGACAATGAAAAGGCAAGCTTGTGTTTGGGGTTCAGACGGGTTCATGTAAAAAATGGCAGAGGTTTGGGAAAAGGTGGGTTGCTTAAATTTGAGTTGGGAAAGTTCACTGAGTTTCTTTGGATAAGTAAATACATATGTACCTTTATAACTGTAATATGTGTTACTGATGTCTAATAACATTACATTTTACTTATAGAGCACTAGCATATATTCTGGAGTTATTACAAAAAAATAAGAAAATCAACATGAGCAAACAGAAGATGTGATTCTACAGGAGACCTACCTGGTCTCTCATATACAATACTTCTCAAGTGCTGCCCCATACTAGCAGAGTCGCCCATAGTCTCTAGTCCTTCAACAATCCCTTAAGACTCACTTATTTAGGTAAGCCTATCAACTAAAAAAATAAGTAGTCTCCTGTCACCTAGCATTGCATCCTAGAGAAGCAGCAGATGGTTAACGAAAGTATAATAATACAAGGATAATGAAAGTGTGCAGAGATGATTGGAGTGATGATAGGTAGGAGATATGGAGAACGTTTAGTGGGGAGTTGTGGTAATCCAATTGGATCTCAAAGGGATAAATGTGATAATAATGTAAGAAAAAGGTGAATTAGAGGGATATTTGCAGGTAAAAGAGCCAGGATTTGGTAAACACTGGAGGTCACAGAAGTAGATTGTGGAACTGTTGAATGTGATCGAAGAGAAGAGAGGGATCACCAACGACTCATGGTTTAGGTTGAGCCTTATCTATTGGCAACCTGTAGGAGACACACTAGTTATAGTTTTTACCTTAGCTTAGCTTAAAATGTTTCTATATAAATGTAAAGTTTTTGTAAACTGTAGCAAACAGGGACCCCATCACAAGTAAAGAGAAAATGGAAAGAATTAAGCATTATACCGTGCCATCCTTCACTGCATTTAAATGCACAAAAATGTGTTTTCCATGATGGTTTCCTTTAAGAGATGGATGCATACTGTGTCTCTTGATTTCAAAATTGTTCATCAGACCCCAGCATGACCTGTGAGTACTGACTTAATATTCATCTAAATACCTTTTCACTTTGTGAAGCACCCAAGCAAAGAAATGCATTCATGTGCGTCTTTCACTTTGTAGGTGTGAGCCCAAAGAAAAAGATAATGATGACAGGGGAGAAATATGAGAAAAAGATAATGGGTGGGGGTCGGAGTGATGAGATAATTAAGGAATGCATATGAGGTAAGAATTAAAAAATAGATGATTAAGGAAGAAAAGAGAGAGGTGATGATAATTACGTCTTGCAATTTTGGAATAGGGAAACAGATATATGATGATACCGATAAATGCTGGCAGGTAAATGTGAAATACAGAAAGAGGTGTAAAGATAAGTTAATATATTGATATAACTGACAAACTTGTTGAGATAGGTAGAATGAAAACTTGAAACAACATACCGTAGAGAAACTGATGGTAAAGGCGGAAAAGAACCAGAAAATAATCTGCCCATCCAGCCTGCCCTTTCTTAATCACTCTTCTTTGTAAGCTTTCTTAAATTTATTTTTTGGGGAAATTTAATATTATATAACAGACGGAGAAGATGGCTAGACTCACTTGGAAGGGATCGTTTTGTCCTTAACTCCAGCATTCTTTACCCAAGACGAGTTATAGTGCACCTTGTGTACCTGTGGCCCAAAAACATTTGCTCATCTCGAGAATAAAATCGAAAGTAGCGCTCTACGCCTGGGGAAAAAGCTTGTTCTCAAGTCCGTGTTTCCACTGATATATGCATCACAAATACCGTGAAGTATACATCACATTACTTATTGTTGCAACAAGTTGGGTGTTTCAGGAAACCGGCCTTTTTTTTGCACACTCTTGCTCATCATCACTTCTGCAGGAGCTACTAACCAAATCTTCAACTGGAACATGACATTTTTTATTGTTTTTTTAAGCACATTGTGTTTTATAAAGTATTTCTAGACATCTTTCTGATAGAGCTGTGTTACCTTTTTGTATAGGTTTTCATTCTTCATGCTCTCTTTTATACTTGCTCCATCTTTGCTATAGCTATTTTAACCATTTTCAATTAGTAAAAAATAAACTCTATCATATATATATTTTTACAAAAGATAAGGGCTTGCAAATCTACCGATGATACATACATACATCACTTATAGCAATTGCTCTCTGCGGCAGATGCTCTGTCTGGCCAAAAGTGCTGTCTGTTTTTTCTAAAATCTCACAGTATCTCCTCCAAATTCTCTTGAAATGCCCCATTTCTCTACAGGTCGACATTAGCCTGTGCACAGCAGAGCCGACGTGCTACCATCTAGTGGTAAAAGCAAGCAGGCGTGCTAGCCACGGACATATACAGTCCATTATAGACATACATTATATTTGTAGATATATCAAGTGGACGCAAATATTTGTGAGGTTTGGAAAGTCATTTTAATATAACAATGACACTTTTTAGACATTTAGAATTTTGAAATCTTTGTAGAAATCCTTAAAACCCTTTCATAAAGGAGACACTTGAGGTTTGAAACGCTCAGTAAAACAATTTAAGATTTCATCGGAAAGGTCTGTAACCAAAATCCATGAGGCTTCATCATAGGTTCTGTTACACATGAAATTTGCATGAAACGCATAAAAACATACAACACATCTACAGGAAATCCAAACAAAATCAATAGCTACGGAAAACATTTATGTCCTTCCTCCTATATTTCATACCATAGCGTGGTAGATCTGGCCGAGACGTGTGTTTGGGCTGCTTCCCATTCTACTTTATCTACAAGAAAAGCGGCTTGATTAGAAAAAAAATATCAGGAAATGTCACAAAAAGAACAAAGGGAAAACGGTGACAATACAAAGAGAACAGCTCCTGGAGAGGAGCATTGTTGTAAATGTTAAAATCCTTATAAATATTCAACAGGGCATCGAATGAAAAGATTCAATTATTCATGGGCAGATCCCGCCCGGGCAGGAAGCTAAATGTTTTCTAGAGGATGGAGCTTACACTAATTTGGATCTCTCAGTTTTTGGCACACTCTTAGAGTGGGGGGGGGGTCGCAATGTGTAAGGGAAGGAGGGACAGAAATAAGAGGAGTAGAAGGAGGAGGTAAAGCGTGAACTATAGTGAAACAGCTAGAGAAACAACTGACGGGTAGATTGTAAAAGATTCCAACAGAATGAGATAGATCAAGATAGATAGATAGAGAGAGAGAGAGAGAGAGAGAGAGAGAGAGAGAGAGAGAGAGAGAGAGAGATAGATAGAGCGATAGATAGATAGATAGATAGATAGATAGATAGATAGATAGATAGATAGATAGATAGATATAGATAGATAGATAGAGAGATATATAGATAGAGCGATAGATAGTGATAGATAGATAGATAGATAGATAGATAGATAGATAGATAGATATAGATAGATAGATAGATAGATAGAGCGATAGATAGATAGATAGATAGATAGATAGATAGATAGATAGATAGATATAGATAGATAGAGAGATATATAGATAGAGCGATAGATAGTGATTGATAGATAGATAGATAGATAGATAGATAGATAGATATAGATAGATAGATAGAGCGATAGATAGAGCGATAGATAGATAGATATAGATAGATAGATAGATAGATAGATAGATAGATAGAGCGATAGATAGATAGATAGATAGATTACAGAAATAGGTTACTGACATTGGATTTAAGCATGAAGCATTTCCTATGGGGCATTCGAAAGGTTAACGGGCGTTTTTAATGTTTATCTATTTTTTCTGTCCAATGGTAATAATGTTTTGCACACATTCAACGTCCCCTTCTCCCTTGTAATGTGCCATTTAAATGCCATTAGTTTCAGTTCCACTAAAGGAAGGCAGTTAGATCGGGCATTGGGTGCCACCTGGGTAACAAATGCTCAAAAGAATGGAACACTGCAAAGAGCCAAAAAATGGCCCATGTCTCTATTACATAAAAATCACTTGCTGGGTGGCTTTAATTTAATGTATAGCGAACCCGTTCCTGGTGGTTCTATGAATAGGCGACATTCTGGTGCAGGCAGCAGGAGACAAACAAGTTGTTTAACGTGTACCCCATAAATCTGCCAACGGGAGCTCAGGACATCCAGAGTAACATTATGTAACGGCCATTAAACTTTGCCAGAGGGGTAAAGCTTCTAAAATATGGGAACGACACAGTAGGTTAAAAATAAACAAACGCGCGCTCGCATGTGGGTATATACAGGGTTAAATTAACCAACAAGTAGTTACGCAGCTAATTTGGAACTACAACTCCCACAATGCATATATCATGGAGAAGCTAGAAAACCGAAAAATACATAATATGCTTACATTTTTTTAGGAACCACTAAGATAATGCATTTAAGTGCCAGCTGCATGCTTACACACTCACCAAAGTCAGATGTTGGAACGCTGCAATTTGTGTCATATCACATGGCAGTGACATCAAGGTCCACTTATGTTAAATGGGCAAAGCATGACGTCATAGGGAAATTATCTCATGCATTCAAAGCTGCCAGCAGTCCCAATAAAGAGGTATAACAATTGGTATAACATATGGGGCTATGGCCCCTGATTTATCTAAATAATCTAAAAGAATCTAAAACGAATGTCACCGAAAGCTTTTTGTCTCATCATCATAGTTGGTGTTTTATATCATACCTTCCTACATATCAGAGTCCTGTTTGGATTCCAAATACCTATCCCCTTGTCCCTTGATATCCCACGTTCTAGGAGCTGATAATGTATCACCATGTCCAAAAGACTTCAGAGCCACAATAACATGCATTAAAAAAAAAGAAAATATCTTTAGAAATGATATTATTTTTAAAAAAACAAAAAAACATATTGTTCTAAAGACCGTACTTGGTAGTGAATAACAGATAATGAATTTAAATCACACAAAAAAGGCCATTTGAAATGTGGTTGGTATTCCTTTTTCATACCAAATAATCACATTTAGTCAGATACACGCAGACTTAACCATTCCTTCCTGTGTGAACATAAACATGCATTAAAATAGTGCGTATTAAAGTATATTCTTTAGGGATTGAAAAAGAACATATGCACATACATGGCTTTTGGTACTAATGTTTTACAGATCTACACCAAAAAGTTACTGTGTAAGAGAGAGCTTTCAAAGTCCGGTCTGTTCCCGCACCGCGTTAGTCAGGTCTATCAGGTTCTGTGGGATTTCTCCGACATCAGATTAACAAATTGGTAATCATTAATAATTCTAAGCAGGCGGTGATAAATCGGAGCTCTCTCGTGATAGAGCCCGACACCGGCCCATAAATCACTCAGATTACTGGCGGATTTTTTAAAATGCAACGTCAAAATGTCACAGATACTAATAGCTCTGCTAGATGTGGATTACTTATCTAGACTACATCTGAAGAGTGACACGGGGCAGGGAGGTGATCGGTCCGAAGGTGGGAATACAATCCTACGCATACTGACTCTCTGGACACCGAGGCACTGGGTCAAAAAAGAGACATGGACGTATCGATAGACAGGTTCTTGGTACAGTTTATGTTCTACTGATTGCATGGTCACTTGTTACGTAAATTGGGGAAATTACGAGCGATTTCACATAGATTTAGACCAACACAAGGTAAAGAGAGATGTCCATCTTATGATCCATGGACCAGGTCTGGCCCTCTTGAGCTTTGCATCACCAACAGCCCAACAGAAACCCATGACTGCATTAGCTAGGCGTTAAAAATATCCTTAAAATGCAACAGCGCAGTTATTCTAATGCATTTGTCGATTAACCCTTCTCTAAGAACGCCAAATAGTGATACGCTGCATCTTGATACAGTAACACCAATTTCCTGGAACAGAAAAGAACCTGTTCTGTTTCACGCCTTCTATAAACCCCAAATGCATCCTTAAGGACAAGCGATGAGGCAGGAAAGTGTGTTCAATTTAAGGGCCGCATGAGGAAAAACCGTTTCCTTGCAGAAATTAGCATGCAGTGGATGGGGGGGGGGACGTCCGCAGGAATCGGGGGGGGGGGGTAAAGATCGTTAAGAATCTTTCATTATCTCTATATTGCCAAGGTCAGGCTGGCCATATTTTCTCTTTAGCACTGCAGTGGGAATAAGCCTTGGCTGCAGCATAATAGAGCAGAGAATGCCCACGCGGGGACTGATGGTAAATCAATATACCTCATCAATAGAAGGCCGACATTCCCAGAGAGCTGCAAACCGCTTCCAACTCCTCAACTGCTTTCTAACCCTTGAATGGCCAGAGTTCTCTGCTGCAATACACAGCCAGCCAGAACTGCAAACCCACCGGGAAACCAATGGGTTAAATTCTTCTCATGAAAGAAAAAACTTAGCGGTCGTTGCCCTCTCATTCACCTGCTTTAATATTTTAAGTCCTGTTTGATTTTTTTTTTTTTTGTAAAGTCTTCTGTTTTTCCGTCAGGCTCGTATGCAGGACCAATAGTGCTGGAATTCTGTTCCATCAACTTTTATATCTTTTATGCCTTCTGAACTGGGGTTAAAACATGATGATGATTGTTGCCCAATTTTTATTTATTTTTCCACATTGGCTAGTTTTGGACTAACCCAGCCCCATGAAACTCATATGTACCAATACACCGTCAAATTCATTACTGCCTGAAACGTCCATCACCAAGTTTTGGTGCATTTCCCATCTTGTTTGGACACTTGTTTTTTTTTTATTAAAAAAATCTGGGACATATAGGATATATGTTGAAGCTTATCAATATGCATCATAACATAAAACTTTGTCTTTTTCTTGTTTTGTGGTATAATGGGTTATAAAGGGACTTCCTATATGGGAACATTTGGTGGTCTCTCCTTGCTGGTCCATATTGGAGTTGGCAGAGCTGAATGGCCAGGTGTGATGGCCAGGGTAGTAGGCTAGCAGTTTTCTGATAAAACAAATCAGCCCATACCTACATTAAAACCCTTTATGTTCATGAACCTTTTTTAAGCTTTCTGTGTATTTAAGTGTGAATTCCCTTAAATGAATATATTTTGAATAGTCCAAGCCCTGTTTTATTAAAGTCTTTTGTCTTTCTGTTAATCAGCTGCCCAACGTCGCTCTTGTGTTGCATTGATGTGGTCGAAGATAATAAAATAATGCTCCTTTAGTTTTTATGTTAATTGGGAGGCATTGGTTACATTAAGTGGGGACAACTAAAATCATTTGTCCACAATAAACCATCTCATTTAACCCTGATAGCTGGACAAACGCTGAAACTCCTATACAGTACATGACCTCGGGAACCTTTACAATGATCGACAGCCCCGATTCGCCTCTAATTCTGCAGGGGCAATTTCCTGTACGCATAAGTCTTTGGTCAGTGACCTTTCTAACTAGGCCCTTATCGATCAAATAATTGATCTATATCTGTTTATCTATCTATCTACTTCTGGCATTAAAGACCAGTGATTTAAAAAATTCATGAGGATTTAATTTTTTTTCATTCCAATGTATTTCTTTCCACAAACATATATATAATTTATAATTAAATTAGAATTTGTTGGGTTTAGTTGGTTTAAATTAAGTTTGTCCCCATTCTCTGCGCTGTAGAGTCATGTAAAGGAAATCATCCAGAATTTTATTGGCTTTAATCCTATTCCATATGAAGTTTTTATCTGATACTTATCCTTTGCAATGACCCCTAATTACCAATTGATCCTACCAGTATCTATATAAAGTGAATTATCTACAAGAGGTTTAATGCATCCTTACATCTATCGTTCTGTATCCATTTATTAGGTGGTAAAAATGTTAATATGAACGTCAATATGATTAAGGATAATGGTCCATTGATTAGTATGGGCCAGCTCTTCCACCTCCTAATCACAGACATTTCATTTGTGATCTCAAAACATATCTCCGCATGAGCTACAATAAAGGAGGGGATGCTATATAGTCCTGATTGAGTTCAGGCAATTCATAATTTTATATTTTTTTTAACAGCCTTCCATATTTGTTAAATAGTTCTAAGCATATTACTCAACTAGTAAAGCCAATGGTGAACCCAAGCAAAGATTTTGGAATGAACATTTAACTAAATGTTGTATATACACCACAAACTTTGCCATGAGTACTGGTACAATGCAAAAGTTCTAGGCAGGTGTGACAAAATGCTGTAATGTAAGAATGCTGTAAAAAATAGACATATTAATAAGAATAATCTAATTCAAATCAATATTTGATGTCACCAAGCTTTGCCTTCAGAAAATCATCAATTCTTCTAGGTTCACTCGCAGACCAATTTGTCTATATAGTAAGACATTTTATTTTATATGAAGATCTTATGTGAAACTAATGATGTAGATCATAGAAAAGGTGCTATTAAAAAAAACCAACTCCAGTGGGTTTTACCGGGAAGAACAGCTGAATAGTCCCTACACACTGTGTAGTGTCCAGTGGTGGTGTGGATGGGACCATGGTCTCCACCCCTGGAGCACAGGGATGCTGGGAATTTGGCCCAAATCCACAACCCCCTGGCATGGGGATTCCAGCCACCCTGCCTCTTCCCAGTAGCAGGAGTGCCAGAGAGATGGTGCAGCTGGCCCATCTCCCCAGTGGCAGCAGGGGCACCAGGGAGGGGAAGCAGGCAGCATCACTTCCCCACCGGCTGAATGAGTGCCCTGGAGATGGAGTAGCTGGCCCATCTCCTCAGCAGCAGTGTGAGTTCCAGGGAGGGGATGCAGGTGGCATCACTCCACAGAGGCTGAGTGTGTACCAGGTAGAGGAGTAGGACATGGAAGAGTGAATACAAGGGAGAGGTGGGCGTCCTCACTCCCCAGAGGTCTGGTATACGGGAGAGAATCAGGGTGGTTTCTCTCCACAGTGGCAGAAGTAGTGTCCGGGAGGGGATGTGGCCGGCATCACTCTGTAGCAGCCGACAGGAAAGGGAGGTTGACGGTGTAACTCCCCAGCGGCCGTGAGGGCCTCAGGGTGATGGTGCAACTGGCCCAGCAGCAGTGTGAGTACCAGGGAGAGGAAACGGAAGCCCTCACTCACACCCACTCCTTATATAGCCTACTCAAACTTCCTGTCACCCCCAACATTTTAACCCTAGCTTAACCTATAAACTTCCAAAATGCCAAAGCTAGCCTCTACCCTAATTAAGGCCGGATTATGTCACCCCTTTTTTTATTTTGGGGCTCACTAGAAGAAGTGATTATAGGCTGCAGCACACACTGAGCTAAATCAATTAAGGTTTGGGGACAGCAGCCCCTCTGCCACAAAACCAAGGGAATATATGGGTGCGACTCGACAAATGAGACCTTGAATCTCCCCTATGGCACATTTTACACTAGCTGGCACAACCTTTGCAACATGTTGTACGTGGCAATAGCAGTCTACCACCTGTTCTGATTTACTAATTATACACTAACTTTCAATTTCTGACAAAATCTTACTGACTTAACTATGCATTATACGGGACAAACTTTGCCATTCTTCCAAGAAAACTTGACCGACCATTCATAAGTTACAGGAAAATTGTTTCATCTCACCTGGCCTGGAAACCATTGTTTGGGGAATAAACCAATTTTCCACTATGATTATAAACTAACATTACTGTCTGAGTTTTCATTTTATTAAAAACTCATCCCAGCCACCGTATTCTGCGTGAAGGTTTCCAGATTTTTATATAAAATACTATACGACCGAACAACATGATTATGTTCATCTCTAATTAGAAAATCACAAATTGATTTTTTTTTCTACCATAAAAAGTTAATTTTATATACTGCCCAATTTATCTATCTGGAATTACACATTTTGCAAGGGGCATGGATGTCTGTCTGCTTTATTACAGCCATAAAATAATTTTATTTAGCTTACAGACTACTCAGCCTGTGCAAAGGTGCCCTAACGTCATTTAATTCTGCTAAACCTTAATGTTCCATTGTGGCCCACAAAACTGTAAAACATTGACGTTTAGCTGCAATTAGCGGATTGGGTACTTTGACTTCTAAAGCAGTGGTTCTTAAAGCCGTCCTACAGACCAACCACCAACATTGTGCCAAAAGAAACATGATAAGACAAAAAGTATACATGCGGCTCTAGAGTACACCCCATGTACACCCCAAGGTACAACCCCATGCTCGGGAGGGAAGCCTGACGTGTAGATAGGAGTTAACACCGCATAGGCAAGGG
Source organism: Sceloporus occidentalis (assembly GCA_023333645.1). Classification (NCBI taxonomy): domain Eukaryota; kingdom Metazoa; phylum Chordata; class Lepidosauria; order Squamata; family Phrynosomatidae; genus Sceloporus; species Sceloporus occidentalis. Next base: position 3,643,781 of record JALMGF010000087.1, on the reverse strand, counting down.
TTGGTAGCCACTTATTCACACTCTATGTGTCCAACAGGTATCATAACATGAAAATTCCCAACCTCGTTCAATCTCAGAAGCAATACAGATTAAAACTCGATTTGCAGAACCCTGTAAAATGTAATCTTTGTTCTGGAAAAAATATCCTTATGCATGGGAATATCACTAAACTCTGCTTGTGTGAAGTGGCAGAATAACATGGTAGTCATAGCTCTTAAAAAAAAGTAAATCTCAAATTAAATATAACTGATAACTAAAGAAATATCAAATATCAAATTCTGATGCGTTTGTTCTCTTGTTCGTTCTAAATGCATAGCACAATAAGCCTCTGATTTCCATTTAATTAGAACTTTAATTAATACATTACATTTGGATTGGAGCAAATGGTATTTACAGTTACACACACACAACATTACAAGATGCGTCTTTACTACACAAGTTTAATGCTTGTGTTATTTTCTCGGAGTGGTTGATCAGCACATTTGGTAATTAGCGGTAGACCACGCACAATCACAGAGTAGGGCTGGTGATCAGGGCCAGACTGGTGATGAGAAGGTACTTTATTGTTACCTCTTTATGCTCAAGACACACACTACAGCACCGATCTGCCACTTCAGTCTTTCCTATTCTGGTTCATGCCTATGGATCCAAATGTAACTATTATCTGGATATACAAGCTGCATGTCAGTAGCTGGTCCTCTGGTAGCTACACATCTGCTGCCCAATCTCTCATATTGTCCTGTCTCTTATATCTTATTTTCATTCTATTTTAGGTGTGATTCTTTAATCAGTTGCTTTGTGAGTAATCAAGTTGTCCTTTGGTGCCCCTATATCCATAATATGTTTTCCTTAGTTCTTGTGCTTGCCAAAGTATATTGACTTATTTGTCAAACATGCTCTTCTTGCTTGATTTCATCCCCAGTTTTTGCCTTATCCTTGGTACTCCAGATGATCATTTCCTCCTTTATCTCCTGATATAATTTTTCCCTTTTTCAAATGACCTACTTGATTATATTTGCTTGGTGTCCAACGTCATTGCTTTGTGCTCCTCACCCTGGTCCTTATGTCTCCTGCTTGTTTTTGCCAAGGATAGGACGAGGTTTTGTATATTCAGGGCTTGACAATTAGGGAAGAAAAATAGAAAAATGGAATTTGTCAGAGTATAAGAACCATTCTGCTCATCTAGTCTGCATGTTGTTTCCTGCTTTAAAGACTTAACCCGTAATCAGTCCTTGTCTTAGATTCAGGATAGCCAAATGCCTATCTCATGCATATTTAAATACCCTTGATGTGCTAACCTCTATCAATTCTGTTGGGAGGCTGTTCGACTTATCTACCATCCTCTCAGTAAGTTAATCTTCCCTTCATTACATCTAAGTCCCCAACCCTATTGTCATGCCATGGCATGAGTAACTGGGGCTTGGCACTGAATGGGTTAAGGGATTTGAGGCTAAATCCAGTAACATTTGTTCACACCTTTCCTTTTGGAGCCAGAACCCAAAATAAAACTTGATTACCCCATGCTGGGTATTGTCACCTTGGACAGGAAGGGATGCCTGTGGAAGAGTGAAGGGCCAGACATCCTGGCTACATCTCCCTGGGGTGTGGAGACAATATTAAAATATTAAATGTATAATGTCCAAAATATGATGGGTACATAACTTTTGGGCCCCATCGTACATTGCATCCTTATGCCTGCGATGTGCTGGTCTCAGGGAGACCAAACACGCCATGCAGGCATGACCATAACAAGTGTTATGCGAACGTGTCCTTGTGCCAACTGATACAGGTGTGGAGTTTGGTATGAAAATGATCACTAGGACCAGAGAATTATGATGATCCTGGTGTCATAATTATGCCAAGCTCAGCCGGCGTCATATTACATATTTTGTGATCCCAGACCAAAGTTGAGAAGATATAACCCCGCCTTCAGAAGGTCATAGTTCTGAACCCCCTACTCCCATCCCCTTGCTCAGGTAACAGGAAAAGGGCGGTCTTGGGGGGGGGATAAAAAGGTGGGCAATTGGTAATGGGGAGAGCCTGTTTTTACCATCACAGAGACAACATCAAGGCTCCAAAGAAGTATGGTATGATACTCTGTTTTATCCCTTTTATTTTACACTGTTTTGTACTATTTAAGTCTATGTCTCTTTTTACATGCATTTTTGTGTAACAGCACTGTGACCCATTTTATGCTCATATTAAACATTTTTAATCAGTTCTGTCTTTGTTCTCTAATCGAATTCAGCCTAGAGATAGCCTTTTGTATACATATAGATATGTCACGTTACTAAGCGGTTAACTATATAAATATCAGTTTGGGGATTGTGTAGTTATCGCAGTCTGATTGTTTTTGGGTAACCTAAGACGCCCGGTTTTAAAGTTCTTGGTGGTGGCAGCGTGTTTTACACTGGGAGTTTTGGGGTGACTGGTTGGGGTTGGTGGTGGTTGCTTGGTGCCCTGTGAGGAAAGTGACCAAAAGCGCCGGAGGTCTGGTTGGCGTTTAACCCTTGGTACACGCGTACTCCCACGTCGCGGCTCGGCCGATACCCCTGCCCGTGACACCTATGACTATATTATGACCTCTTGTTTTGAAATAAACTTTCTTTCTGTACTTTTTTGTACTTGTTTCTATCACATTCTTACTGTCTCTTCTCTCTTCCAAGCTATACATATTAAGATCCCTTAGTCTTGCCTGATAATTTCTATCCTGCAAACCATTCACCATTTTAGTAGCCTTTCTCTGACCCCTCTCCAGAATGTTAATATCCTTCTCCAGATAGGATCTTGAGAACCGTACACAATACTCTAGGTGAGGTCTGACCAGAGATCTATAAAGTGGCAGAACCATCTACCCTCTTCCTGCTACTAATGCCTCTCGCTATACAACCCAGCACCCTGCTTGCTTTTTCCGATGCTTTGTTTGCTTACTTGTAAGTCATCAGAAAAAATTATTCCCTTTATTCCTTCTCTTCTGTTGTTGCCGACAGACCAGTACTTCCAAACGCAGGGTAGGGTGTCATCGACTCTATATCATTTTGCCCTTGATATACCATTCTTTTACATTAGGGTTGAGACCCACTGTGATTGGACAAATTGTGCATCCAAAAACATATGTTTTATTGTGATTAAATATCACTACTTTAACACAAAGCATAAGTCAATTGAAGATACAGGAGCAGCTGGTAAACAGCGATTGGGCATTGTACCTACACATTCGGCAACAAGTTAGGGATCATATGCCAGCGTGAACGACTAAAAGGTGTCATACCAGCATTACCCAGATTGCTTCTTAAAATATACTTACTACTGTATCAGTGGCATGTGGCTAAACATATATGCTGAGTGACAAGGAAATTAGGTTATGTTTCCAGCATCTGTCGTGTGAATCCGGCTAGTACCTATTCTGACAACAAGCTGTGCACACAAAAATAGCTGATCTGCTAAATTTAGGGTAGTCTGAAGCATGGCTTGTTTTCAAACAATGTACGCATTGTTCAAATAATCTGTTGGGTGTCTGCTGTTATTATAAATGACTTGTTCCGTCTTTACCTGGTGATAAGGGACTTGGTTGTTCTAACCTCTGTACAGCTGTAGAGAAGAACGAAGCGTAGCTCAGTAGAATTCTGTGGGACTACCTGGCAGCGAGATCGTTAAATGCATTGACCTTAAAATCTTATCAAGATCCTGCACACAAAGCTTATCATTTATTATTCTATTTTAGGAATCCAAATTTCCTTGGGAACAAACTACTGGCAGGAAATGTGCATTAAAAACATTCCCAAACTATGACTTTTCAATGTGAGAATAGAGACTCTGCGATAACTTCTGTCCTGTCTCACACCTCTGCGTACTAATACAAGGCAGCAAGTGAACATTTCGTACCTAATGTAGATGTGTTCGAACCAGAAACAGGGGCAAGCAGAAACGTGAGGATCTGAGCGACTTTGGCAAGGAACAAATTGTGATGGCTAGAGGGCTGGGTCAGAACATCTCCAGAACTGCAGCTCTTGTGGGGTGCAAGGAAAGAAAAGCAGTGAACCGGCGACAGGGTCATGGGCAGGCAAGAATCATACAACCCCAAAGCAAGTGTGCTGAGATGATAGAGCTGAAATCAAAAGACTGTAAACCAATAAATGTTAGCCATCTCTATTTAGCTTGTCCTTGCTACAGTAAGATTCTTAGTTAAGGTGCCACTTTTAGCCAGAAAGAAAGTCTGATTGCCCTATCCCAGATACTACCTGGTAGATCATTAGCAGTTTCTGGGTAGTTCCCACTTAAACCAGTATAAAGATTTTAAAATAAGGCATGGCAACATATAGTAAAAAAAAACAATAATCACCAGTCCTTTCTACAACTACAATAAGGTAAAATGAAACCCGCTTCTGGAGTCATATTTCCATTTCTATCATTATTATTATCATCCTTACAGTACACACATTCAAAGAGTAGGACACAACTAGACTTGGCAGACTAAAACAAACCAATACAGGCCATCTGCCTGTTTTGTAATAATTATTAATTATAACATAATTTTAAAAATGTGCCTTTATAGTCTAAAATGTAGGCTGGCACTGGTAACTAGACTTGTGCATTCATCTTCGGGCGAACATGAAAACGAACACGAAGAGTGCGTTTTCGTGTTCGTTCCGAAGACATGCCGAAGAGAAGACAGCGGCGGTAAAACGTAGGCGAAGACGAAGGCACACACCACGAAGATCTTCGTGATCGTCATCGTCTACCATTCCCCCCCCCTTCTAACTTACCTTGTCTTCCCGGCATCGCGGCATCGCGGCAGTTCCCGGAAGTGGAAATCCGCAGGTTCGCTGTCATGGGACCCTGCAGGTGACCAATAGGCTCATCCCACTGGTCTCCCTCCCTGTTCAATTAGTTAAATGACCGTACGAGCGACTTTATTGGTGGCTCGTACGGACATTTAACTAATTGAACAGGGAGGGAGACCAGTGGCATCTGCAGGGTAAGTTGCAGCATTGGGGTTTTAAAACTTCAATGCTGCAACTTACCCGGCACATCCCACTGGTCTCCCTCCCTGTTCAATTAGTTAGTCTGTGCCGGGTTAAATGTCCGTACGAGCGACCAATAAAGTCGCTCGTACGGACATTTAACTAATTGTTGAACAGGGAGGGAGACCAGTGGGATGTGCCGGGTAAGTTACGGCACCAGGCACCAGGCACCAGGCGTTAACAGTCTGTACGAGCGACCCTGCTGACGACCAATAGAGTTGCTCATGCGTACATTTAAACTCCTGGCGCCAGAGCTGCGTTAACCCCGTATTAGCCCCTTAAGCGGGGAAACGAAGAAAAACCGAACATGAAGAATGTCCACGAATATTCGCCCGAAGAGAAGACGGGAACGGGCGAATATTCGTGGAATACGAAGATCCCCCCCCCCCCGAAGACGAACACGAAGAGCCCCCTGGTGCCCAAGTCTACTGATAACAATAAAGAAATTCAGTGAAGAAATTGCGAGGGTCTCCAAAATTAGGATAGGATCCCACTTATTGATATATCATCCGAGAGGATCATTCCTCTAAACCACACTAAGCAGCTATATACGGCCCCAGTAGTTTTAGTGGCATTAACATATACCTGTAGAGATCACTATATATTTGTCCCATCCATGGCTATTATTAGTTTAACCCCTTAATGACATAGCCCGTTCATGTACGGGCTCAAAATGCATTGTTTTCAATGGACCCATTGTCCTTAAGGGGTTAAGAAATGGGGGCTGTAATATTTGGGGGTTTTTATGAACATATATATATAGACGGAAATGGTGCCCTTATTTTAAGTTAGGCTTCTTTAACTAAACAACACCAGACCGAAGACCAACTGTTACCAAAGGTTAGCATTACATACAAACATAAACATGTTTTAAGAGATATTAACAACCTGCTCTGATCTTATTATCACAAAGAGATGAATCTCCTAAGTGTTTTGCACGGAGGTGGACAGGTTCTGTTGTTTCATCTTTCGTTTGACCTGAACACACTGCGAGACGTGGTCATAAGGTTGTTTTGTTTCCCAGTGGGACTGTCCCTTTAACCAATTAAAGAGCTCATTCATTCGCACTGCTGCCTTGTGAGACAAAGCCCTAACTCATTAAACATCATTGTCGGGTTGTCTCTATGGTCCTATATACATCTTTGTTTTTTATTCAGATACTAATGACTCTGTATTATGTATATATTGCTTGTGATCTCTCTCTCTCTTTTATGGATGCAAAGCTTAGTCTGCTCCAGTAACTCAGGGATCCAAACCTATTACAGAATCATTTCTTTTTGTTTAAAATATATTCAGCCTTATTCTGGATGTCAACATCTATCACCTTTCTACCCTGTACAGCAAGAAAGTGCTCTCCTTGCAAATTGACCACAAATAAAAGAACCGCGCACGGAAAAATTCAGCACAGGGAGGAAGATACTTAACACTTTCACCACCAAAGCCGGGGAACCGAATGCATCCACTATTTAATATTAGCAATATAGCCTTTACAGCCCTTGTTTACATGTGCACTAAAATCCAGCAAATCCAGCTTCAAATGAGGTTCCAACGGAACCGCAGTGATTCCTCTACTCTCTCATTGGAGTGATTCCTCTACTCTCTCAGCTGGAGGCTTCACAACAATGTCCTACCAAGATATTTTAACTCACAGCAATATCGCTTCTCCTTGTACCAATTGGGTGGATGGCAAACCATTTCGGATGGAACAGAAATCATGAAGTCCGAGAAGCTTTTCACGTTAAAGTGGAGTTGATTGTAAACAAAGCCTAGAGAGGAATGGCCAAAACCCAATGTCGGCCAACTGAGGACAGGAAGAGTGTATACGGTAGAGGTGGGAATGGTTCATGTTCTTGGTTAGGCTTACCATAGCATAAATATATCACCGCAGACAAGTCAGGGACCAGTGTTTTCACTCAAAATATTAGAAGATGAATTGAACCATAATTTTCCTGTTAAAAAATATTCTGTCCTTTTAAAATATCTTTTCAACAAGGAAAAAATTTAGAAATGACATTTGCAATGGAAAATTTCATTCACGAAACCTTCTAAAAATGACAGCTGTCAAGATTCTTTCCAAGGTTTTTCAGCAAGTGCATGAAAGGAGGGAGCTCCAGGAAAATATTTTTGTCTGGGGCATCTGGCTTTGGGAAACGAGGGGCCAGTCCTGTCAGTGATTCTGATACCTAAACATTGCCAACATTATATGTATATAGAAATGGTACAAAACACTTTTGTCATGCGTTTTTCCCATAGCTTTTAAGTTCTAGCATAGTACCGGGCAATGCAAGGCACTCGGTTCTCAAAGGATGTGAAGGATTTAATCGTATGGCTGATTCATTTCGCATTCATTCTTCACTTACACATTTTATTTAAAGGTACAGATGGGTGTGCATGTAAACTAAATAATAAAAAGAATAAAAGCATACTTTTACCCTCAGCGGTGAACATGAAAAATGAGTGATTGTGATATCTCCTTATACTTTTCAAATGTGTTCATTAATTCATGTTTTTAAAAGTGAAGTTTTTATGCTGTGAGAGGCGGGTACACCAATAAGTTGGTTTTAAAATATTAATGAATAAACAATATTTCAGTATTGAAATATAACATGCTTCTTTGAACAATGAACAGTGATAAATCAAAGACAGGAGAAAATTGCATTTCACATGTAATGTGAGCTGTGAATGTAGTTCTCTGCAAATTACATCTTTTCAGATTTAATTGGAACTGGTTTTGGGTGGATCTACCTTTTACTTAAAAATTAGGATTTTGTTCACATTAATTAGCATTATAATTATACAATAAATATAAATATTAATTAAAAAAATAAGTAATTTTTTTGCTAATTCAGAAAAGGTGGCATATTTATTTTTTGGTGAATTGTGTGATTCAAGCTCCTACACACAATACTAATCAATGTGGGTAAGGTCATTTTACAGATACGATGTTGAATGATTCTATTCAAAAAGGAGTTATGATCAGATTTTAATGTTGTGAATTCTAAGGCATACATATCGAGAACAGCACCCAGCCAAAATATGTCACTGGACCAGTTCCTGAGTTGTTTTTTTTATGAAATTTACTCAAATGGCATGTATATTACATGTATATTAAAGCAACTTTCCATCACAGTTGAATTTGATGGTCATCATGTTAAGAATATCTCAGCCTGTAAGACTCAACTAACTTAACGTGGTTGCTAGTATCTAAAGCAGAATTGACCAACTTCAATCCACAGAAAGATCTGGTTTTTAGGTAAGATTGCTTGTTTTTAAGGGAAATAATAAATACAAGCATGTGCTTGCTTCCATACAATTACTATCTGTGCATGTGATAATTGTTAAAATACCAAGTAGGAAGCAATTCCTGTAAATGTTACAAGATATAGTTTGACCACACATCCATTAGAGCAATCTAGAAACTCTAGCCATGTCCAGGCCTCAGACGCTAGCATATTGTTCAAAAAAATAAAGGTATAACGTTTAAGATCCTTGTTACCCATTTTGACCACTATGAAGTCTGGAGTAGGAGAAAAAAGAAAGGTCAAGGATGATGTTCAAGAAGAAAGAGGGAAATTGGTAGTATTGTCAAACTCTTCTTCTGAAAGGAGGCAATTAAATATATGTAGTAGGGTAAATATAAATAGTATGAATAGAATTCAAGAAATGTCACCCAAATTATTAAAATAATATTCATTCATTTATCATCATGAGAAAAAACTGTTCACATGTTTGAGGAATACAATATATAACCTAAGGGGTAGATGAAACCTCATTAAGAATACTTTAATAAATCCAGATTATGTTACAAAGGGTTAACCTACACACAGTTTAACACTCTGTAAAAATATGATATTACAGCACAAAGCATATGATTTATTACTTTTTATATTTAATATGCAAAGAAGGTCACTGTGTTATACATAAAAAAGTTTATTAAATGGCAAGCATAGAGTTGCATACAAAGCAAAATAAAAGGGATTAAAATAAACTGATGAGTCCTCCTCTAGATATAAATCTGACCTCTGGAGGCGAGATGGGATTTAATTGAATATACGACACAAACAGCTTACCCTCACCAATGTATTTCAAAGAAACATAGCATTTTAACATATCATGTTCTACATCCGTTTAGGGGCAGATCCAGATCTTGGCCTCAGGAGGGGCACTTATACTAACACACCCAGACACACACACACCTAGACACTCACACTAACACACACACATCCAGACATGCATGCTAATCTCACACACAGGTCCTCGGCACTAATATACACTCCCAAACATTTATCCCAACACAACTAGACATTTAACATTGACACACACAGACACTCCCATTAACACACACAGACACTCAACACCAACAACCAGACACACACATACACTAACATACCCAAAGACACATACATGTTCATACGCCATTTTACTCAGACATTTTCACTAAAATACCCAGAAACATACTTTAAGATACCCAGACACAAACCCAGACAAAGACACAAACCCAAACACAAAGGCTAATGTTAAAGTGGCAGCAAAACTTGGAGGCAAAATAACTATTGAATATATATCTAAACATGCTGTTGGGTTTTGTCCCTGAAACTAATTGAGTAATCGTTCCAAGACCTGTTGGTACTTCAGGCTGCCAGTGTTCCAAAGAGCTAAGACAGACTAAGTTCCACCATAGGCCAGTAGTCATGCCCCCTCCTGATGAGTCCAGGGGTAGGGTACCTTTACATTTTTTTGCCGTCACATTCCATAGTGCTATTACAATAGGGGCAGTGAAAATATTTAAAGGGGACAATTTAAAGTTGACAACAACACGTTAAGATATAACGGTACAGAAGGAGAAGTGGGCCCTGCTTTTGCACGTTTACAATCTCAGGTTAAATCTGTGCTGCTGGGTCTCCGTTTCGGATTACACGGTGAAACATACCAATACATTGTCCACTGAACGTTAACCAATAATTAATAATGCCCCTCAGCAATTTTTTGTATGTGTCCCTTGACCTATGAACTCATTAACAGTTTTGTAGTGCAGGGAAAAAAAATCAATTTTGGCCCTTATTCCCTGGCTAGTTTCTTAACTGCTTAGACACTATTTATGTCCTATCTATGAACTGAATTCTATTACACGTGTTAAATGTATTAGTGCATTTAATTTATCTTCCCACTAACTGAAATAGGACACTCCATCATAAGCTTAAATAACAATAATGAAAAGATGATACATGTTTTCAGTGTATGCTATACTTTATGGACCAGTTGCTACTAATCAGGATTTGATTCTGATAATCCATTTCTGAATTGTGATAGTTTATTTTATTATTGAAACAACGCATTGTAAAGTAAGAGAAACTCATGCATACTTTTTTTAATTTTTTTTTATTTAGTGTCAACAAAAGCAGAGAAGGAGACAGTCGGGTGCTTCCTATCACTGGTCTGTAAGCCCAAGCCTGTATTCATACTTGTCCTGAGAGGACGCTGTGTCCACGCTAAAATGACTGGTGGTGTAACCGGATTTTATCATTCTGACACACGTTTTCTGCAGGAAGTAGGTGGAATGAGATGAGGAGCGAGAGAATTAGTGTTCTGAGGCTCAGCAATAATCTGAAATACTAGGGACCTCAATATAAATCCCGGTACAGCTGGATCACCCAGTGTGAGGTTTGACCCAACACACCTCTCCATTCTCTCATCAGAAAGGGTCGTCCATGAGCCAGAGGGTGACCTGGATAACAATGTCTCTTTGTCTTTCATCTTTGGGCGCCGTCTCTGTAATGGTGCTCACATTAACCTACTTATCTGGAGGATAAGTCTAGCTCGGCATGGGCTCTTTGAGTCGGGACTGAGCCTGCTATAGCTCTGGGGGAGCTCATGCCCACCACTGCCATTTTCTGCCACAGGGGGCAGGTAAAAGTTCCATCATTTTCCACCACATAGGATGAGTGAGGGCATAGCTGCAGGACCTTTGGAACCCTGGTGCAATCCATGTAACTATTATAATATAAGTCATGTAACTATTTATGAGTAAAATGAAAGTTTCCATATATCCCTTTGCAGTCTTCTTCATGGACTGATGAATTATTACATTTATGCCCTAATGGTGGCGTAACTAAGACGGCACCAGTGTTAATGCAGTCTTGTAGCGTTTATTATTTATAGAATTTCTTTTGCTATCCTTTTAAATGTAATTGGGAAAACTTGTTTTGATATACCAGTATAAAATACACAGATATAATTGGAGCAGAAAGATGATCTCACAATCTAAAAAAATTATTTTAGGCTGGTCACGGATCTAAATCCATGCATCATTTCCACAAAAAATCAATTCTGCAAGGTATCGGAATTGTACTTGTCTGCCTATTCTAAATATTTGTGATAGTTATTCCTATAACTGTTTCTTGGTATTCATGTCCGTTCCCTTTTTTTCTAGCAGATTTTCTTTATGATCGAGGCTCGGTCATGAATTGGAAATTATTGGCAATAAATCATTATATCTCCAAATTAACTCCTCCGTTGGTTTTTGCCAAATAAATGTCCCTGTTTAATGTAATTTTTATGGTTTGAGACACAGTTACTCCTTAATGATAGCGGCTGTGCTTCATCCTGTCTGAAGCTTCATTTTAAGCATAGGTTAACACCAAAAAACTTCTTAATTTAAAACTGCAGGTTTTGAGAGGAGAATTTAATTACGATAGATCCGGGAAATAATCAATATGTAGATGATTCAGATGAATTAGGTACTCCATATAACAGCTGCTATTGCTCCATTAAATCTTCAATATAGCAACCAACATGGTTCTGTGCAAATCCTCACTATAACTGCTATTAAAGCAAATGAAACCACCCCAAGAGCCAACCCTGTTAGCATATATAACTCTAAATAAGTCATATAATCTCCTTACAAAAGCATTTATTCACATTGCTCCGTATAAGAAACAAACCCCAGTTGTCCTTTCTTTATGTTGCACTGAACATTGGGGGGTCCCACTTTCAGATCCAAGAAGCCCCTACATGTGGAGTGGACTGTAGCTGGAATTCTTTCCTTCCTCTAGAAGCCCGTTCAATGTTTAAAATTTAACAAAAATAATACTGGTTTAAAATTTAATTGGAAACTAGGGAACATTAAGAAAAACGCATTTAATGAAGGATCTGTCACCCTTACATTGCGGGCATAGAATGACACAAATCTGGAAGCTCAAGTCTAAACATCAGAGTAAAGGACTGCATTGGGAGTCTTGAGGACGCGGGTGGTCTTGCTGGGGTTGCGGGCGGGAGCGGGCAGTCAGGCACTGTTCCTGGGGTCCCGGTAATCCCGCACAGTCCTGCAAGGCTGCCTTCTCACTGCTCCCTTACAGTGTCTCCTCTCTTGCTCCGCCCAGGAAGAAAACGGAGTCACGTGATGTGATGTCACATCCCGTGACTCCGCCTTGTTCCTGGGCGGAGCAAGAGAAGAGACGCTGTGAGGGAGCAGTAAGAAGGCAGCCTTGCAGGACTGTGCGGGAACTCTGCAGTTCAGGTAAGGGGTGGGCGTGATTGGCCACAAATGGGAGAGGGCGGGAGTGAAACACCCACATTGCGGGCAAAAAAATCAGCGGGATTAAAAAAGCAGTCCCGCGCAGTGCTCTATATCAGAGTGACCAAATATACACACTTACATAAAAACGCAATGTTTACTTAATTCAGTTTAAAAAAAACAGAAAAAGTACTATATTGACACACGAAGATAGTACACATGAGGGGCAACAGTTTTTGGAGTTATGAAGTGACTAGATGAGCCAAATGTTTTTTTTTCTGTGTTCCTATGTTTGCTAGTAGAACGTATTAGTCAATTATTAAGCTCCATGGGAATATTGTAAACATTTTTGTTAAATAATGGAAATCCCATGGGAAAATTAAGATTTTATTTTGTTTTAATATCACATGAAATTTTGGGTGACTTTTGCTACTAATGCACTATATCACTATAGAGTAATGCTAATGCAGTTCTGCTAATAGAACCATTTTAAAAAAAGTTTAAGAAAAGAACCTAACGATATTTTTGGAAATGCATTTTAATCTAATTCTAGTAAGATAAAATGGTGTGAGTTCCCCGTTACGGTGAGAGAAGATTGGTGTGCTTCTTAGAACCCTGATCCTGCTTTCTGAAGGAACGTTTGTCTTCCAGATGCTACTTTGGGTGACTGTGTAGCAAAATGACTTGTAAATAATATATTCAGCAAATAGTATAGCTGGAGGCATCAGTAGTAGAAAACAAAATCTTTACCGATCTCTGTTCAAACCTCACCTAGAGTATTGTGTATAGTTCTGGAAAACACATCTCCAGAAGGATATAGATATTCTGGAAAGGCTCCTAAGAAGTTCTAAAGACTAAAAGATCTTAATGCATAGCTTAGAGGAAATACAGTAGAGAGAGAGAGAGAAATACGGGGGGGGGGATATTGTTTTAGCATGTGAGGGCCGGGTATGAAACTTAAAATGATCTCATTTAAGAAAGTTTTACTTCACATTCCTGGGAGGGTGGTGAACGAGTGTAACAGTCTTTCAGCAGAGTTGGTAGCATGTAATATAGTGTGGCGTTGTATGCATACATAAGCTAGTATTCCAAACCAAAGAAAAGGCCAAGGACCAAATAGATTTTTTTACAGCAGAATCGGCTGACTGGATGGGCCAAAAGGTTTTATAGTCCAGCGTTAAGCAGTAGGCATGTAAAAACTAATGGTCTGTTTTAATGTCCCCCAGTCACCTTTTACTAAGGCTAAGTCACCGCATTGCTAGATTGACTCGTATCTAGAAGAGGGGCGCGCTTTCCGCTCCTTTCTGGGATTGTGCTCAGTGGGACGCAGCCCCTTGCTGAAGATAAATCCATGCTTTATTTGTGTGCAACTCAATGTTCAGGTAGGAGCTTATTGCATTATATACTACCCATCCAACGGTGTAATGCATCCTAATAGAAAATCCTCTACATCTTTCTTTAATGCTTTCAATTTATAACCAACTTAACTGGCATAAGTACTCTTTTTTAACTCTTGAGATGAATCTCAGTTGTAATCAATGGGAAATAAACCCATAGTAACTCAAGCTAGCCAGTTGTTTAGTAAATGGTACCATCCATGGGATTTGTGCATTTTAGTGGGTCACCCTCAGATTAGTAATTAAATCCCAAAAGTTTTTTGTAACTTCCAAAAAACTTAATGAAAAAATACATAAATTTCCCATAAAAATGAACCAGCGCCAATTAATGCTTTAAAGTCTCTGTATCAACCCCATTTAGGACCTTCAAAATCTGCTCAAACTTTGTTGCTGTTCTGAAGAGCTTGCAGTCTGTAAAATAAACCCCCATGTACATACTTTTCATGCTACCGATACGCTTGTAATTAGTCCCACGCACACAGAAATCCAACCCTGGGACACTAGAGAGATTTGGCAGTCCTGAAAAATAAATTAATCCTTTTTATTAGTGTAGTGACAGGAGATGATCAAATGGCTCTTTGATGGATATTTATCACCTTGGAGCACTCTGAATATGTTTGAACCTTTATATTTTGCCCCGGGCACACGTCCTGGTAGAACTTGCTAAGAGGCAGCTGCAAGGTGGTGGAGAATTCAGAAAGGATGAAGTAAAAGTTGCACTAGTTTAAGGACCTCAAAGGGTCAGCTTAATGTCCCATACAGCCTCACAAATTAAAAAAAAATCATATTAAAGTACCTTGTAAGTTCCTTTAACATGATTTTTAGCCTGTAAGGGAGAAAATACTTTTAGAAGACACTTCAGCTCCTTAGCTACAGTGCACTGCCTCGGTTTGTGCTCTGATAAAGCAGCCAACCACTAGCCGGAAAATGTTGCCAGTGAAATCTATAGGAGCACTTTCTTTGGATGTCCATGGGTGGTCCATCCATAGGTGGTCAACACATGTTCACTACTGTGCAGGAGATACATTCAGTTGGAGCCAGGATCGATAGAGGGGAGTTCTGATGAATCTATCCACTTATTTGCAAGAAGGAAATTTTAATTTAAATGTTTTTTTTTTAGAAAAGTATCTCTAATATGAGGTCAGTTCAACTGAAGGTGGAACCCAAGATGCAGAGTAATCACTTGCAAGCATATCTGTACAGTACCAGTACCTGGTACCCCCTGGTGATCCATCTGATGTCTCCTTTTACATTAACTTGCTTTAAATCATGGGGTTGTGACCAGGGTCGGCCCGACAATGGAGCCGAGTGGGGCAACCGCTCCAGGCGGCACTCTTGAAGGGGCGGCACTCTTGAAGAGCCCTTTTTTTTTTATAGCAAAAGAGAGAGAAAGGGGCGCCGCTGTCAGTACCCGCTCGGCGCCCCTCGCTCTCTCCTCTGCGGCGAGTCTCCCTGTTCGGTCTCGGTGCTGGCTTGTAATGCTGAGTTCCGGAAGATTTCCGGCTCTCAGCATTACAAGCCGGCACCGAGACCGAACAGAGAGACTCGCCGCAGGACTGCTGAAAGGTAAGTACAAGAAGGGGGGGGGCGGAAGGGACGTAGGGAGAGGAAGGGTAGATAAGGGGGGGGGGTGGCAGGGACGGAGGGAGAGGAAGGGTAGATAAGGGGGGGGCGGCAGGGACGGAGGGAGAGGAAGGGTAGATAAGGGGGGGCATTTTAAAATTCGCCCCAGGCGGCATTTTGCCTTGGGCCGGCCCTGGTTGTGACACTCTAATCTTCAAAGGTTAAGTATAGGGACACCTTTCTTGGAGTGTCTCTGGAGGCGTTGAAGGGCAGAAAGGGATGAGGCTACATGGAAGCCTATGCACTAACATGGGTTAACAGGACTTTTCCTGGGTTATCCCCAAATTTAGCATAACGGAGAGGATGAGTAAGCATGTATATGCTGTACATTATAGAGAATAAGAGTAGACTGGAACCAAGTTAAGCACCCATTACTGTTGTTACCATAAGTTTTAAGGAACTGAGCCTGAACATTTGTCACCAGACACTATAGGATTGAGAATCACATTATCGAAGGGATGACCCTGGTGAGTTTTAAATGTAAAGACCAGAGAAGCCAAATTAAAACCTAAAAGATCAGGGTCGCTCATGGTGCAAGTAAAGCACATTCACACACACACACACACACTCACTCGCTCTTACCTGGTGCCTGACTTGAGTTCCGCTTTCACACAATGAACCTGTCCCACATGCAGTAGAAAAAAAACATGCCTCACAGTTCTACTAAACATGGCCATGAATTAGGTCATGGAGAAGGACTCATAGGCTCCAGGGCACGTTGTCATGATAAGTGTGACCGCGCAGCAGACATCACAAGCACAATTATGATAAACAATAGGTAATTCTGTAAAAATTTCGTAAAATGAAGTTTTCCTGCAGAATTCCCAGTTTTACTGTGTCAGATGTTGTTATTAACATATTTACAGATCTCCAGAAGGGCTGATTAATTACAGTCTGTGCGAAGGCTGAAAATCTATCATCAAAATTTAATATAATCACATTTGCTTTTAAACATGGCCTTATGTTGTGTACTGTAACATTCTGTTTCATATAGGTGTCAATTTGCATATAATTATATATTTATGACTGTTGTATTACTGAGAGGATTCAGGCAGCAAGGTTGTTTTCTGTGATAAATCTCTATTGAATGCGATTTGAGAGCTACAAAAAATCTATGCTTCTTTAATACGAATTTATTAATATTGCTGAGAATGCATTTAAAGTGACACTATACTTTGAAAGTAACTACAGCCAGAAATAGGAAGAAACAAGAAGAAAATCATCACCATACAAAAAAACGATGGCTTGTGCTGGAACTGGCTCATATTTCTCTTCTTTTCACGAGCTGAAACTGAACCAGCTCAAAAACCCCGCTCTTGTGTTTGGTACGGGTGCTCACAATGACTTTCCTTCAGCGTGTCCAGCTTGGCTTGTAAATAGGTCACCCAGCTCGTCTCAGCTTGTACAACCCGGCGGCTGGTTCACTCACCTCTAAAAATAACAACTTATTTTTAAGATGCCCCCTAGAATTCAGCAAAAGCAGCTTGTCCTTAAGAAGTTACAAGCTGCTTTTCACTGAGCATCTTTCAAAGAATCTTGCAGTTACTTACTCTCTTGCACTGAGGAATGCAATTTTGACCTAACTAAATAGATGGGATATAAACTAGACTTGTGCAAATAGACCAAGAATGATTCAAACACATTTTTAATTTCATTTTTGGAAACAATGAATTTTAAACAATTAATTTGTTTCCTGCCGTTGAGTTTGGGACAAAATTTGTTGGACATTTTCTATTAAGAAATGATATTTGTTGTCACTCACCCTCATTCACGCTCTCTGACACTCATTCACCCTTTCTCACACTCTCTCCAATGTCTCCCTACCTTCTCCGCCGACAGTTCCGACTGTCTCTTTTTCTGCAGCTCTGCTTCTTCTCCTGTCTCTTCTTGTTTTTCTGTCTTCTTTCTTTGTTCACGTCTTCCCGTTATCAGTCCCATTAATCAGGCCTTCCGGAGTGCTTCCGCAAAAAGGCAGAGCCAAGGGGACAGACTTCAGAGGAGAGACCGTGCATAGAGGTTCTGCCAAAGAGGGATTCGCAGAGAAAGAGAAGTCTTTCTGCACCCCTCTTTTTCGGCATATCTGTATACATTTTTCTGGCCTCTTTGAGTACTTCTGCAAAAGGGGGGAGCCACAGGGGACAGGCTGTCCCCCGTTCTTCCAATCAGGGGAAAGGTTTTCCTGGAGGCTCCACCAGTTTGTGGAAGTGCTCAAGAGGCCTGGTTAATGGAGCTGATAATGGGGAGAAGCAGACGAAGAAAGAAGGCAGAAGAGAAATCCACATTACTCTATGGATATGCATTGGTTTATTATACAAAACCTTCATGATCAGAACAGTTCAATGGTCAGAAGGACACTTGTGGTAGAAATGTTGCTAGGATGAGGCTTTAACTGAAACGTTTTATATTAGTCTGTAGCAAATTTAATTGAAAAGGCCATTTAGAAAAAGAAGAATGTGTTTTAGTAGCAAATTTTAATTTCTAAACACATTTCTAGTGTTTGGATTTTTGGGTCCATAGAACACTATAATATAATAATGTCTGCGAAATATTCTGAGCTTCTAAAAGAGGGACTGTCCCTTCTAAAGAAGGATACATGAGTGTAACTCCAATGGTTCTGCTTATTGCTTTAAAGTTTGTTTGGATACTAATAGGCAGCAGTACATTCTAAAAGTCAATTATATCTCAGCAGGTAGGCTGCTGGACAATACTTGTTTATAATTACATAAAAAATACTTCCTAGACTTTATAATTAAGAAACTTAATATTGTTGTAATAAGCCCTTGGTACCATTAGAAGTGTTATTAGTGGTTTAAAACAAATATTTTGTAGCCTAGCCTTAAGGGCTTGACAACAGAATGGATTGAAAGAGTGAGAACAGGTGGTTTTAACACAAAATGAATTAGACTTTCTGACCGACGTTTGAGTTGGAGAGCATCCCTGCTATACAACACTCTCGAATCTACTGGTTCTTAAGTATTAATTTCCAGGGACTTTTGCTTCTGAAAGAAGTAATACATTTCCTGCAGTATCCTATTTGAAACCTTACAGAACAAGAACAGACTGGGTGAAATACCAGAAGTTTTATATGGGGTTGGTTTCCACAATAAAGCAAGGCACGGTTCATAAGACATGGCTGGATGAGTTTGGGGTGGAAGAACTTGACCAGCCGCACAGAGCCCTGACCTTTACCCCATGGAACACCTTTGGGATGAACTTGAATGGAGATTGCGAACCAGGCCTTCTCATCCAACATCATTGCCTGACCTCACAAACGCTCTACTGGATGAATGGGCAAAAATCCCCCCAGAAACTCTCCAAAATCTTGTGGAAAGCTTCCCAGAAGAGTAAAAGCTGTTATAAGTGCAAAGGGGAGGGGGGGCAACTACATATTAATGCCTATGTACTTAGAGTAGAAAAAGGCTCCAGGCACTCAAGGGTTCCATCAGACAGATTTATTGAAGGAAACGGACAACAACGTTTCGACCTCACAATGATAAAGACCTCATTGTGAGGTCGAAACGTTGTTGTCCGTTTCCTTCAATAAATCTGTCTGATGGAACCCTTGAGTGCCTGGAGCCTTTTTCTATTTTGATTTACTGGGGAGCTGGCCCTTCCCGGCACAGCTAAGCACCTGAGTTCCTGTGGGGAGTGAGTGCTGATTCCTGATTCTGGTGACTATGTACTTAGAGTGTCCTAAAAGTCCCTGTTGGTGTAATGGTTAGGTGTCCTAATACTTTTGTCTATATACTGTATGCGATCAGGATAGGAGGCAGGGAATGGACTGCAGGTGGATTTACTCTTAGAATATAACTTGAAAGTAAATCAACCTTGTGATTCCCTGTCTTTATCCAGAATCCTGTGTACCAAGTGCATACAGATACAGTATTATTTGGATAAAATCGAAAGAGAATAATAGCCAAAAAGTTACTCTCTCCCTTTCTTCACAAAGGGAAACAATCAATTATTCATATGCTTTTAAATATTTAGGTTGTTCTTTTCCCGATGCCTGTTCTTTTCCTTTTTCCTATCAAGAAGCCTAAATGTCTATTTATTGGCTTTAAAGTTTTTCCCCGTTTGAAATGTTTAAAAATCATCTATTGCATTACTTTCTACTTCTTCTGCTGGAAGGATGTTCCATGCATCTAAATCACATGGTGATCCATATAAAATAAGGTTTGAAAAGTATTATAACAAATATATAGAAATAATAAGTGAAGTACACTTTGCATTGCAAGCTAAGCAATAAAAGGTTAATAGGAAAGTGATTGGGGATGGTAACACGGAAGTTACCCACCAGTCTGTGCTGTAAAGGCTCTAGGAAGGGTGAGGAATATCTGATGCCTCTGGATAGGGTGCATTAATGATGCCCCTGGGCTCTGGGCATGAGACAAAGTGTAGAGGGGGTGGGAGGTCTGGTTGATGGCCCCAGCTATGAACCTCATCAGCGCATGACAGGTTGTAGCCTGTGGGCCAGAGAAATGTGATGAGGGGAAAGCAAGATGGGCCGTGTGTTCATTAGGCCGGCTCGGTCCCTACTGACATGCCTCACATTTACAGTAAAGGAGGAGGGGAGGTAGATTGGCTATAAGCAATGAAACAAAGGGGAAAATGTGTGTATATATATATATATATATATATATATATATATGATTAACACATATCTTTAAGAAACACATGTATTAAAATGTACTGTTGTAGAGTATCAAAAAGCCAAATTAATATATATTTTTTGAATGCATTGATAATCTGTAATAAATCATAAATGGCCTTCTTGATATCCCATGCTGAACTGAAGTGTATAGATTGCATTCAGGTCTATAGAAATAAGGGTTTCTTAAACTTGTGCAAAGTCTTACTGTCTCTTTCCAGAGACCCATCACCAAAACATTGTATATCCGCACACAGACTATACATATGCTAAACCTCATACATGCATTGTAACCTAACTCTGATTCATATCAGTTTGTGTCTCTCACATTATATCTTCTGAGTTGTTCTTTAATCAAAAAAAATGTTGAAACCACAAAAGCTTCCAATCCGCTAATATTTCTCCATACAAACCAGTGCGATAGAGGGTAAGCTGACCCATCTCATCTTCTTAGAGACATTGTGTCTCCCATGATCCTCAGCCAAGTTGCCCCAAGCCAAAAGTTACTGTAGACACGGAGTGGAGCAGGTGGAGAGGTACTTGTTTGCCAACCATACTTTGAAGACTACGCACAGTAGACCATTGTCTTCGGAATACTGCAATGGATAAGTTGAATGTCTTGAGCAGGCAACTTTACTATTGTTTTAACACAATTTTACTCTAAAAATGCCCTTAAAACACAATCATATTGGAATTTACAGATTGAAACGCTGCTTGAGACTGCATTAAATCTTATTTAATAGACCAAGCAGGATAAGGTCTAGCAGGTATTAACAATGATACCAAAGTTAAAGCTCCAGGGTTTTCTAGACCGTAATTGATCAAACTCCATAAAGACAATTAACAATTATTAACAACTTACTGACCAAAACTTATGCCTGGCCGAGTTTACTGTTACCGGAATTATTGAAAGCCGAGTATAAATACATTACTTAATTATCCCGGTCTGAAAAAAATAACTTTTTTTTTAAATGGTTAGCGGTTCTCCGTGTGTCCAGCTGGTATTGGAACATAGCAATTCTTTGATTCACCTTCTATAAATATCTGAAGGATTAAAATATGTAAAATATGTAGGATCTGCTTAGCTTTTCCTTTAGTCGTCTATGTAGGAAGTAGCTTTCAGAATTGTTTAAATGGATCTCCCAACAAAATTTTCCGTTACTAATGTCCCCTTAAAAACAAATTTTAAAAACATCGGGCTGTTGCATGTTTTCAGGAAGCTGCGTAATAACCACTTTTATGTGTTCTAACTCTGTTATCTTACCTCTATCTAGTATACAAACATCCTGGCTCCTTATCATACTGCCTGTATGATATATATATATATCTATATATGAAGATACTTTTTCCATATTTATATTTATATATATATATTTATATATATATTAGTTAATATGGCAATAAGCAGAATGATCAAAAACAATAGGTCAATTTTGTATTGTTACCTGGTATAGTGAAACATCTCACACACGGAATGAGCAAATCAAAAACATTTTATTCATATTTTTTGAAACTACATAGAACTACCACAAGGAAGACTTATTTTTTTTTTTATTTTTTTTCAATTTTTTTCTCAATCCAGGGGTATAATCCAGTTAAAAAGTAAACACTGAACGATTTGTTTTTAATACGTTAGAATCACTGCCACAATTTGTCATCATCATCATCATCAGTATTCCCATGAATCAACCCCAACCAGATCCTTATACAATACAAAAATGAATTCAAACTGAAAAAAGGCCCACATTGCCCGCCCCAACCCACCCTCCCCTCTTACATATCCCCCATATTGAAATTTGTATGCATTACAATATTTTTTTTTACATTTTTTTTGTATATGTGTGGATTTAACGAGATGAAAAAACATTTAAAATGTCTCTTAGTATATACAACAGTTTCACTGTTCAATCTTATTTGTACGTCTTCAACGTAAGACCCCCATGTTTACTCGTAAGCTTCAGAGTTGCAAATGCAGCTTTATAAAGTGTATATTTTTTTTTATTTTTAAAAGATACATTTTTATTTCCAAAAGATTACAATGCACATTACGTTTCAAGATGGAAAACAGTGTGACAAGCAGCAGTGTGTTCAGAAAATTGAAGATGGAAAATGAAAAACTAGCACTGTATAGCAATACTGAGCATTATTATATAAAAAAAGATGATTTAAAGTAATATGTTTATTTATAACTGATTAATACTTGTTTCTAGAAAAAAAATAGTAAGACCGCTGTAGATATTCTTTATACATTTGGAATGTTAGTATTCCTTAATAAACAATACATGGAAAGATTTCGAGCCTTTGTGTAACGTATCAAATGATTTGTAAGGTATATGGATAAGCATCTCTGATGGATATAATGGGAGAGAAGCAGAGTTTTGCAGACAAGCAAGTTATCCGTTTTTAGCATTATTACTGTATTATTGTGTCAGCTGAAATATTTTGTTGCATGTTGCTGAGCATCCTTGTTGCGTAAGGATTCTGGTTCTGTCAATTTTGGTGAGATATATAGAGAAATACAGGATTGGGGGGATTTAAATAAAACAATTAAAGGGATGATGGGCATTGGAATAATGAAAAGACTTATTGGGAAAAAGGCATATTGAGCAATAGCAGGAGATATGGCGGGCAAGCCAAGCCATACTGTGCAAGGAAAGTCCTTGCTGGTTTCCCTATGGATGATTTCAAGAACCTAAATGAGGAGGAGTAATTTACGTTGGTCCAGCTCTAGCGCTCATTTCTTCACTCTTGCAAATCTGGGCTGAGTCCCAGAGGTCTCACCCAGGTACAGAAAGGATACATGGAGAAATAAGAGGGATTCTGAGGAACAGTTGACAATGTCATGGACGTCATAGAGAGTGGTGATATAGAACAATAGAAGGAGTCATAGAGAGAGAGCGGTGATATGGGGCAGTGGAAGGAGTCATAGAGAGCGGTGATATGGAGCAATAGAAGGAGTCATAGAGAGCAGTGAGAGCAGTGATATGGAGCAATAGAAGGAGTCATAGAGAGCGGTGATATGGAGCAATAGAAGGAGTCATAGAGAGCAGTGATATGGGGCAATAGAAGGAGTCATAGAGAGCGGTGATATGGGGCAATAGAAGGAGTCATAGAGAGCAGTGAGAGCAGTAATATGGAGCAATAGAAGGAGTCATAGAGAGCGGTGATATGGAGCAATAGAAGGAGTCATAGAGAGCAGTGATATGGGGCAATAGAAGGAGTCATAGAGAGCAGTGATATGGGGCAATAGAAGGAGTCATAGAGAGCGGTGATATGGGGCAATAGAAGGAGTCATAGACAGAAAGAGGGGTCATAGGAGCAATAGAAGGAGTCACATAGAGCAGTGATATGGGGCAATAGATGGACTCATATAGAGCGGTGATATGGGGAAATAGAAGGAGTCATAGAGAGTGGTGATATGGGGCAATAGAAGGAGTCATAGACAGAGAGAGGGGTCATAGGAGCAATAGAAGGAGTCACATACAGCAGTGATATGGGGCAATAGATGGACTCATATAGAGCGGTGATATGAGGCAATAGAAGGAGTCATAGAGAGCGGTGATATGGGGCAATAGAAGGAGTCATAGAGAGCGGTGATATGGAGCAATAGAAGGAGTCATAGAGAGCAGTGATATGGGGCAATAGAAGGAGTCATAGAGAGCGGTGATATGAGGCAATAGAAGAAGTCATAGACAGAAAGAGGGGTCATAGGAGCAATAGAAGGAGTCACATAGAGCAGTGATATGGGGCAATAGAAGGAGCAGTTATATGAAGAACCTGGGTAGCTTTTGGAGAGCGTATATTATTCAGGAGGAGTTAGTTCACTAATACGTATTGCTATACACTACAGCGTATTCATGTCCCAACCTGCCGTTTTACCTACACAATGATATAAAGACGTACTATGCGTGTTATTTAGAGGTAGTAAGTGGGCACACTAAACTACACGTGATATGTCTGTTGGTTCCGATAAGTTTTTATGAGGTAAATAAAGCTGTTTTGCTTGGTGACGATGTATAAATTCTCTTTTGCTACAATATTTACAGGTTTCCCTCATAAGCCACTTGAAGTAGCACATTTTGTCGATTCTCTATACAGCAATTAACCCTTAACTGTAAAACACCACAAAGGGAAATAGATCAAACCCTTCGGCTGTCTGTGTGGTCGGCAATGGAACCGTTTGAACAATGAACAGGTTATTTACAACGCAGAGAGAGAGGCCAAACAAGGGAGGAAATTACTTTTAAAGAAGAAAAAAAATGAAGATGCAATATAATCATACGTTCTAATCATACAATATCAAAAAAGACTTCTGCTGCCAATATAAAATACCGGAGAACTGTTAATAAGACCTCAGACTCTCCAGGAGCTCAGCTTGGTGGCCAGATGTCGTTGAATGAAGTAACAGAACCTCTTGGCCGTGCAGGCAGGATCGGGATGTATGAAAAAATAATTAGACCTATAACACACTATTTGTTATTATGGAATTATAAAGTCCCAAAACAGAAGAGGCATTTTTAAAAGAAAAACAAAAATAAACCGTTCAAGAATATGGGTGGAATCAACGTTCCAAATCCCATGTCATGTCTAAATTCTTTGTTTCTTTGGTTTACAGCACAGTTTCACAACCTATGTTATACATACTCATTGGGCTACTTCAATGTCTGCTTAATTCAACAAAAGAAACAAACAAAAAACTAAAAATAAAAAGATCAAGCTGACTAAAGTTCATACCTTTATTGGCTAACTGAACTGCATTAGGTTGCAAGCTTTTAAGACTACTTAGGTGTCTTCTTCAGGCGTAATGAGTGCAGACAGCCTCCTGCTTGCTATATAAAAATGCCTCCTTGTTAAAGGGTTCAGTATGTTGTTGAAATAAGAGTTAGATAAAAGAAACACTGGATCTAAATAAAGAGAAAAATAAATGAGAAAAATAGGACAAAACAGACATTTCCATAGTTAAAATATTACTTTGGATACTTTTGCCATTAATGGATATGAATATTTTTTCCTTTCCAGTGCAAACTCTTATATAAATAAAAATGCAATCAACCTATAGAATCTTGGGAGAGATAAATTAAGCAGTATTGTTTAAATAATGATCGGAACAGATTTAGGTACCATGTCTGTGGATTTGTGTTAAAAGTGAATGCATCGTCTGCTTACATAAATACCAGTAACGCGGTGCTTAACATGGAAAAACAAGCAAAAGCTTTAAAAAAAAATAAATGTTAATGATATATAAATTGCCTCTTTTCGCAGTAAACCTTGGAATTCTGGGTAGACATGCAGACATTTCTCTTTAAAGCTGCTAGTTCATTCTGTCAGTTTTAGCCATTTATTAAAAAGTGCCGATGGGACGTGGAGATCATTTCACTGATGCTAACGCAGATCTTGGCCCAATTAGATAAAGTGCTCTCAAAGTGGTGATTTAGCCCCAAAAAAATGTTGATGTCTTGTATGGGTTTTATTTGTATCCTACAGCTCGTTCCCGATGGGTTTTACAGTGAGGCAGTCGGACCCTATTTGAAAGAGGTAAAGCAGCGCCTCCAAGCTGGAGAAATTATTATGTTCATCAGAAGAGAGGTGACGTCTTCCTCCGACCTAGGAAACTGCTTCACGTGGTATTGAATGAAGGCTGCGATGATGC
This sequence comes from Sceloporus occidentalis, assembly GCA_023333645.1. Lineage (NCBI taxonomy): Eukaryota > Metazoa > Chordata > Lepidosauria > Squamata > Phrynosomatidae > Sceloporus > Sceloporus occidentalis. The sequence continues at coordinate 3,617,926 of JALMGF010000087.1, read as the reverse complement.
TTGGTCAAAGAGTCTAATGGCACACAGCTCAGAGAAGAATCACTCAGTTAGAGGTATCAGAGTTCACGCTGCCAGGTCCTTCTGTAGGGGACGTGACAGAGGAAGGGGTCGCTGCCTCATGCCACCCTCCATTAGCCTGGAAATAAGAGAGAAAGTGTATTGGTGGTCCCAGTCACAAAGCGCAAACACCAGGTCACTTAGTGAAATATAATGCTCATATCAAGACAATGACATATGTTTACATGTAATATGCCTTCAATTCCTTTGATATGTGTCCATTTCTGCAATGCATGATAAATTAAAGAGCTTTTTTACGCTGCATGTTGTTTTTATTAGTATTATTTATTAATAAATATAGCACCATCATATTCGTTGGCGCTTTTATCATTGAAGATAAATAAAGGAACATTCTTGAGGTTCCAGTTATACAAGTATTAAACTCTATAGAGGAGCAAAGTGGTCAAAAAACAAAAAGGAGTATGCTGTCTCCTATACATGGCGGTTATGGAATAAAACTGCACCAAGCTACTTTCTATTACACTATAATATATATACTATATATATTGTACTATTATATAATATTTACACATTTTGTATATTTATTTAAGTAAAATTTTACTTAAATAAAAAAGCTGCTACGTAATAGAACACAATGATGAACCACTTCAAATATTATCAACGTATTAAAAACTGAACATTATTTTAAAGACATCTGATGATATAACACACTTATATTGTGCTGTGTCATGCCACCTCTACGGAACGGCACTGGATTATTGCGTCCCAATCCAAACTCATCAGGACTTTGGAGAGTGAAAAACATTACATAAATATTGGCTGTAGCACCGTGGCAGATCCTGACCTATGTCAACCCTGCTGCAACCTCTGTGTAGAAAAACCGAGCCGATTACCCAACTGGGGCGACCATGCTCCCCACGGCAATGGTTACTTTATGGGACTACAATATAGGGCTTGGGCCAGCTCGCTCGGCAGAAAGGGTGGTGGCTTGGAGGTGGGTGCTGCGGGGTGAGTGCTGGGGGGACTTTTCTGTGTCAGGACCAGGGCGGCCCCCGTCCTAAATCCATCACTGGCTGAGAGAACAATTCAACAAACGATGCATCGGAACAGTGCGGCAAAATCACTGCCTTGGTAGAAAAAAAATTAAAGAGGACCGATGTTTATTATTTTGAAACAAACAAAAGAAACAAAAATAATAAAAAAAAGCTCCTGCCGAGACTGTACTCAGTACAGAATCTAGCCCATAAGGGGTTAAGCGCAGTGAATCTACGGCAAAGATGTGTAACAGTGCTGATCTATTATGCTCTGCTCAGTTCCCGACAGCAAGGCCCCAAATATGTAATATCTATCACTCATAATACCTATCACTCTTTCCCCTATGTCCTTTATGGCTTTTCATTCTAATTTATAAACAACAAATGTGTAATATTTTTACCACGCGAGGCAGTTGGAAGAGCCCACGTCAGTCAGGTTTCTGCCCCCCTTCTCCCTACCTGATTTTTTTTTTTTCTTTGCAAATAAATTAATCTTTCCTCTGGTGGTTTGCGATTACGCTCTGTATTATAAGAGAGCGCCTTATCAAACCTCATCAGAAAAGATGGAATTCATGTCTGCTATAATGCTGCAGGCAATAACAGCTTCATATTTTATCATGTTGATAAGGATTTTGCAAACTCTCTGAAGCATTTCGGGATGTTTTAAATGAAAAAAAGGAACACTGTAACTAAAAGCCGCTTTCCAGACAGTTTCTTGTGAGCTATTAGGAGTTATTTATAACTCCCCGAAAACGAGCCATTTGATATTCCAAAACGCAAACAATTTGCGTATTTAATGATGGCCTGTCCTGCCCAAGCCCCCCCCCCGACTCCCCCACCCCCCCTGCAAGGACCCAACATTTTCAATCATCGGGGAAATCGTTAATATTGACTGACACTTGGAGGGGGGATACAGATCTGGAGGTTTACGTAAAAGAGATATTCTACGCTTGATTTTTGCAAGGCTGCCAGCTTTGGATTTTAGCTTCTTAAGATGTAAGTCGGAAGAAAATAATTGATATAATCACGGGGAAATTAAATCTGACAGCGCTGTAATTTTTAATGCTATTATTACTATTGTTATTGTAGTTTTCTGTTGTGTAGTGAGGTCATATATTCCAAACTGTACCTTTGCCTTTAAATTGTAGTCTCTATTAAGCAGGTCCTCCGCACCTTCCACTTTTGGCAGATTAGATATGCCGAATCTTTCTTAACCGCCAATAAATTCTCTGTTTCTATGTTTTGTAATACGTCATCATGATGTATGACCTCACTGTACATCACTATAGAATCTGCTGGCACTAATAAATATAAAATCTAATTAATGCTAATCTTCTTTCTCCTAGGTGTATGTAGCTATATCAAGCTATTGTCCTATGACCCAAAAGAACTGCATGTTGTCACATATAATCTAAAAATACTTTAAAATGCTCATGTGTGTGATGTAATGGTAAAAAAATGTCTTCTAACACTTTGCCACTACTGTATGGTCACCATTCTATTCGGAAATGTCTACTATGCTCTAGGTTGTACAATTTATAATGTATTTAGTGAAAATAATCCATGAAAGTGACCATCTTACAATGTTATGGAGTAATGATTAATGTGTATATTGAGGACAAGTACATATCACATCCAGGTGCGGCTTACAAGGGCCAAAGACAAAGGTAATGACTCCAGCTACTACTGGGTACGTTGCTTAGTCATTTGTTAACCTTAATAGGGTAATGCCATGTTACAGACATGTTATAGGCCTTGAAGATCAGTTTGTATGCCCCTGATATAACAATTCCAAGTATTAATCTCTCAATCATCAGCAGCAATCCATGAGCAATATGATGAAGCTTCTATCTGTCCTCAAAACCTCAGGTTTATAGACATTAGCTATAATGTCCATGAAGACAACTAATTCTGTTTTAGCTTTCTTTCCCATCTCTCTTTTCTTTCATTCTTTCTTTCCTTGCCTTTTCTTGTGTTTTTTTTGCAGTCCACTATGTCACATCATGACTTCTTAAACTATCTGGAAATACATAGAATACCTACAGAGATATGTCCATGTATAGGTATCTATCTATTAGCAAACAGTCTTTAAAGAAAGAAAAAAGTGAACTCACAGGGCTTTCTGCAAAATCCCTTTGTCATATATATTTTCTGTAAAGGGAATAAAAAGTACACTGCTTAGTATGGTAGGAAAATTGAGTGTCCAAAATAAAAATAGCTGTACTGTTTTCCCTTCACAGGTTATTGTTACCTACATAGTGAAAGCCTCAGCCTCACAGACCTCGCACAACATCTATCCCTGCACTTGTGAAAGGTAGCACAAACAGGCAGCAGGTTGTGCCAATCCCAATGAAACCCTACCATGGGTGCCCCCCCCCCCCGGAAATTCAAAAAGACCCACTAGTGAAGCAAGAAAGCTTTTTAATTCTGTGCGCCCCATACTGTCAATTTGGTTTGGTCTGGTCTCTTTCTCTCCTTCTAGCTGGTCTCCTGTCCTTCACTCAGGCAGCTGCTCCTTCACAGACACAGAGTGCCCCACCTGGGCAGAGACACTGTTTGCATGCTGCAGACACAAGGTAGTTTATTTCAAACCTGTATAGCAGCTAGGGTTAGTTAATACCCCAGCTGTTGAGACTATATATCCCATGACTCTCAGGCACTCTGGCATTTTAAGCATCATGGCAAAGTGAGTACAACAGGAGTACATATCATTTATGTATTGGTACTGAAACTGCTGTGGAATGCACATCTCATGATTCTCAGTAATCCATTTGGTTGGCTGAACATCATGAGAAATGGAATAACAGCGTGTTGAGTGCCACAACTGCTGCAAAACTACCAAGTGTCTTATTTTGCTTCCAAGCCTTTGTGTCCCTATTTTTCAATACATCAGGATGTTTGCGGTGCACCACACACCTACACTACACAACATTAACTTTTCTTGACTGCGACTCCCATGATGTTAAGCAAGCAACACTGCTAGTTGATTATTATGGGAATAGTAGCTGTAACTGTACATTGGATGGGGGGGGGGGCAACACTAAGCCTCCTGTCTCCCATCAGGAAACCCCTCTGAGTTAGGCAATGAAGAAGAGGTAAGGAGGTTTTGGGGTGGCAGAGGTGAAAGGTGAGGAGGATATCCCCCCCCTTTCCCTGAAAAACTACTACTAGAGTTAAAAAAAAGATATATCACAAAGAGCAGAAATGGTTTTCTTTAACATTTAACAAATTCATGTGGCTATTCAGGTCACACCTAATAATAACATCCTAATTTATCCTAATTTTATTTTGTCATACTTTGTCATTATGACAAGTATCTTAAAATATATAAAATCGGAATGGGATATATGTATGCTCAAACAATAATTCTGATTGTGTTGATTTGTTATTTATTTGATTAAAAGCAGAGTTCTTTAGAAATTCTTTTCTTACCACTATAGTTGAATATTTTTATTGGGCCAACAGAGGAAAAGCTGCGGTTCGGGACCTCAGACATCTCAGAACACCTTATAACTTCACAACTTTTTCTATGTTGGCACAATAAAATGTCCCTCTAGGGCTAATATAGCCCCCTATTCATTTTTCTATACTGGAAGGTACCAAAATGTTTAAGGTGTTGGTTTTGAGATAAAGCTTTTAAAACAATCTTGTTAGACCAATACTTCACAGCCACCAATATAAATCTCATTATTTATAGTGCTGATACTCACATTTAGGTGATGTGGGCTGTACAGTGAATTCCCCCCCAAGGCATCACTGTATCCGCCCGTCTGATTGATAACATGACGAAGGGTATCCACCTAAAGCAGAAGAAAGAAACATTTAAAGAGTATTATAATTGTTATTCCAGTCCACATCACAATCCATAGATTACTTTACAGCATATTTCCATTTCATATGCTAAGATGCATATAATATATTATAGTGAAAGGGAAAAACACATTTGAGATGACGCATTAGACTTTCTGTGAACGTTGTCAATGTGCCTGATGGCTTATTTTACCAAAGTGATATCAGGTAATCATGCTTCAAATGCTTCTTGCAATACAATAAATAAATAAATAAATAAATAAATAACAGTCCCAAATACAAGCTATCAAATTATAATATGCACCAGGGAACAATTACATTATTATACGATAACTAGGAAAACTTTCCCTATGCAAAATGTGTTAAAGGAACACCTTTGCAAACTGGAGCATGCTTTCTTTAATTATAAGACTATTGTATCCTTTATATCCTCCTCTGATGTCTGAGACCAGGAAGCATTAGAACGTATACCTTTCTGCACATGCTCACTAGCACTTATTTTGAAGTCACTGAAGCAGCACAAATCCCATGTATGCTACCAATATATCAGTGTTCAGATAGCATGAATGGAATTGGCTGAAGCCACTCTCATTGACTCGAGCGGAAGTTCTCCTGAACATGTGGAAAGGGCATACTTAAGTATGCTACCTGCTTTCAGTCGATGTAGCTGGGGGAGGAGCTAAAAGAGACAAAAGTCTCATATTCTAACTCCAATAACTAAAGAATGCCTGCACCGATTTGCATGCCGTAAATGTACCAGAGTCCATGTGAAATGGACCCCAATATGCATTAAACATAAAAAATGCTGGAGTGCTCCTTTAAAAATCTTGATAGCAATCCTTTGGAAATTTGTTTGAACAGTATAGTCCATTCCCCTGTAATAAAAGAAAGGTTATCCCTTCACACATGAACTACTTCCTATTAATTGTTTAACACAGAATAACCAGCATTTCACTGTGACAATGACTACACTTTAAGGTTCTTGTAGATGTCCCAATCCCCTCCCCCGAGCACTCAAGTCAGAGCCGAAGGCATTCACAAGGATTGCAAAACAGGCTGAGAGATCAGGACCTGGATGGCACCGACGCACACCTTTAGTTTGTATGTGTGCTTTACTAGTGGCCATGAGAGGGGCTCAGGGGCATCACTCCTACCTGTGATTGCACATTGGCTCCAACTTGGGCCCCTTGGTAAGAATCCCCATTCAGACTCTGCATATTCATGTACATGTCGCCTGAATTTGGGAGATTAAAAGAACCAGAGGAACCTAGGAAAGGAAAGAGCGAAGGAACTGAATAAAAGAAGAGGTTGCTTAAAAATGAAAGATGGAGGAGAAAAGATTTAAAATGGGATTAAAATATGAGACCGGGAAACTCTTATGTTAATTTTAAGATAGGCCAAAAGCACTTGTAATATCTATTTGCAAGGGTATTGTAAGTGCGTGGAAGCATTTGCCCCACTCACCTGTGAATTTAAGGTAGCATGATGTACAAGCATCAGATCAAATCCCAATCACTACTACAAAGAGAACATGTTTGCACATCACACATAAACGTGTAACTATACACTACGGAAAAAGAAACCTCCTTGAGGTTGAAAGGAAAGTTCTGAACTCTGAGATATAAATCCATGGATGTCTAAGACAATTATTGAATGCTCTGAGCAGAATGCTGAAGGATACCAAGAACCGGTAACAAATGACACTGTATAATAAACATGATGTAATGTAACATACTTTCTTTAGCTTGTGCTTACCATCTTCATGAGCTGTGTTTATTGAAGGACAAATATTACAGATATATTCTTATTTAAATAAACCCTGGGTTCTTGGTGGTCTTTGCGAGCTAGTTTAGACATCACTGGGCAAGCTTATGTTAGAAATCGCTGGGCTAGCTTATGTAAGATTATGAAGGTTGGTCTCAAATCGCAAACAAACGACATGATAATTGTCCTATGCGACAGTCCCACCACCCCGTGCTACAGCCAACTCACCGGAATTTGGTGTAGTGGGAGAGCTCGTCTGGTTATTCTGCACGGCTGCTGCCACCGCGTGAGCTGCATTCACTGCTGTCTTTGCTGCGTACAAATTTGCTTCTTCCTGGAACTTGCCAATGTTTTTCTTGTACCTGATCCTTTTGTTGCCGAACCAGTTGGATACCTGGAAAAAAAAAAAAGAGAATATAACATAATTGTCAGATGCTAATGCACTTTGAAATCATTCCCACCCGTCCTTAACAGAGGCTGTAAGCTAGAAATGAGCTGATTTTATCGCACTCTTTAATACTTCTTTTTAGTTTACACCAAATAATCTCAGAGGTCTCTTCTTTGAATGTAAGGATGAATCAATTTGGGAAAGAGACCTCTGAGACCCTGAAAGCATCTTTTTTTCTGCCCAATAAAAGAATCAACTTCAATTAATACTAATACCTTAGTACCATTTAATACCCACAGCAAAGTGTGATTCTGATCATTATAATAACGCTGAAGTAATGATATGTTGTTTTTGGTATTTCTTCTTATAAATGGGATATACATGCGGAGTGGTGAACTGTATTAATGCCACGGTTTTAAAGTAACCCGGGCTGCTAAATATATTGTGCCTGATAGTAAGAACTGTAATTTGTATCGAGACGTGATGGTAACATGTTGAAAGTGTTTGCTGATTCCGACTAACCCTCTCCCTGGCTGAGATCCAAACGCTGTTGGATCTGGGGCAATACAATTAAAAAAATACATTCTGCAAATGAAGGCTTTAGAAAAGGCTACCTATATATAACAAAAATGAAAGGAGACTAAGTAACCTACAGCTATTAGGAAGAATATTTTTGCTTCATATATGTTAAGCCCCCAAAAAATAGAATCTAGAGAACTTTGCTTTTTAATAAAATATGGGGATTTTGTCCGTAAAAAGCTCACATATTTTACAGCGCAGTGTTTCTACTAACCCCCCTTCCGCTGCGACCCTGCAGAGTTCATTCTTTGCTTTGTCCCCGGTCAACACTTGGATGCATTATATATATTCTGCTTACCATTAACCTGCCAGCCAGAGGGGCAATAATACATTAATGAAGGCGGGCGGATAATTATTGTTACGGAAAAAAAAAAAAATCTAATTACTGCTTTATTAACAGCTTTAGAAGTGAGGAAATCTCTGGCGTGTGCAGGAGAGGGACAATTCACTATAGTCTCAACAATAGCCATGCCTAATAACGCTTTGCTTTCCACCCGACAACCCCCCCCCCCGCTATATTTTAATATTGCCTGAGTCTCGGGAGGCCTCGGGGTGCCAGATATTCTTGACATGGTACAGGATTCCATCCCAGCCTCTCTGAAGCTTCTTAATCTTTAATATCAAGGCAATTAAAATTAATGACCGCCACTGTGGGCAGTGTTTCCCTGACATGCATTGTTTGATGGCATTACCTTGAGGTTAAACTAACGAGCGAGGTTTAATTGGAAGCCGTGAAAAGGAGAAGCGCTCATACGTTACGTTTAACCTGCGTGGAAAGGACCGGTTAATATCACGGACTGGTTAAGAGAAATACCAGGGCATTATCTGTCTTCCAAATACATGAGCGTAAAAGCGATGTTATTACATGAGGCTAAGGTCTGCGCATCTTTGAATGAGATGGAAGTGGTGGCTTCTTGCTTGTACTCCATGATTGAAACTCTTTAGTTCCCTTCTCCTTCATCGTGTTGCTTATCTCCCTTATCTTGACCAATGTTCAAGGAATGAATCTATCTATTAACCCCTTCATGACAAAGCCCGCACATGTACAGGCTCACAATGGATTTTTTGATGGGTTTAAGGACAACGGCATAGAAGCCTGTCAAAATGGCCACAAAACATGGTGACGTTAGGTCTAGGGGTCCCTTTTCCAGCATTAATCTATATTGTTACATCAACGATGTACTTAACACGTTAGTGTAACAATATGGAAGTATGTATAGGACTGATGCTGCGCCATTTGTTTGGATCGAAACATCACTAGAATTGGAATAATCATTATGAATTGGGAAAGTAAGACTTGAGAAGGGGTTGGGACGTTCTGTATGTGTAAATTTGGGGAATTTAATCATTGAAGAAAGAAGGTACAGTGTTCATACATGATTAAGAAGCTTTTGATTTCTATTCTTTTCTCCTTTTCTGTTCGCAGAAACATAGGTCAACATGGATAAAATCCTGGTTTCCTCTCATTTTATTCCAATAAACATCCTTTGTCTACAGATCTGGAGGCCGCCATTGTTGTCAGTCATGTGATATTATGGATGGCCTTCTCTGTGCACACACAACATTGTGCTGATTCTTTACGGCAATTTATTTTTTATATTTTTGAGTATTTTTGAATGAGAGGCTAGACTTTTCCAGCATGGCTTCTTCAATGGGAGTTGGATAGATTATTCACTTTAGCGATCTGAGCGCTTAATGATAAATATGCCTTTAACTGCGACAGCAAGAGTTAAATTTGGGGGGTACGGTAATGCCAGAAACGGCGTCACCTCGCTTCTTCTTCACCTCCCTGCAGCGCAAAGCGTCTTTGCTGCGAGTGAAAATGAGCATCTTCTTGTTCTTTCTCCATCTCCGAAAGTCAATTAATGAATCGGTTCTAATTGCAGATTCGTTTAAGAAGGGTTTTGTTTTGCTTATTTATCAAGCTAATTACAGCGTTAACATGGCAAGAAAAAAAAAACGCCTATAAATTATTAGGTAAATGCTTCATCTCTCTGCAGTGGTGCAATGTGTTTTATGTTTTGGAAACCAGCTTTATTTCTTTCACTGGAGAGGTTTTAATGAGATGACTGTCGCACACCTGTTTTATTGAAGACCCCGCAGACGGAGAAACCGGGACACTCGGCAAGGTTACTTAACCTCTCCACTGCTGGGGTTGATTGTCACGCTGTGTGAATTACTGCTCTTCTTTACAAAGTACAGGAACATTTCATGCCAGTAACCGCATGTCGTACCCCAATACCCCCATATGTTACCCAGAAACACTGTTCTTTACCACTATGTATGAAGATTTACATGTAGGTCTCCTGTTCTAGATATTCATAGCATTAGCAAGCATCAGAACAAATAGATCAGAGGATCCGACACACAAGCCAGTCCTGATCAATGAGCCCTAAAGTGTAACTGAATATATGAATGAATATATACTGCTCACGCCACAATGTTTTCAATCTACGATTATCTTTAATAATGGTCTGCCTGGATGTTAAGATCCCGAATTCTACATCTGCAGTATTAGCCTAGCCCTATAAATACGAGCATGAATGTCTTGCTCCATCTGCTGAATATTGTGATGTCACAGTGATGCAGTTAGCTGTTACATCATAACGCAGTTAGATGTGACGTCATACTGGGCAGGGTATAATATGTTAAGCTGTCGTTTGCGTACAAGAGGCAGGCAAAGCTGTATTGTTTACATTCCAGTATAAAGCTAACACCAAGGAAACATTGTGGTAAGCTGTGCTTTTGCTATCAATATGCCACAAGGTCTGCAATTTGACCGTATGAACATTTATGTAAGTAAATAAAACTCTTTCCACATGGACAATCGCATAATGCATTATTGCACTTCTGTTCCAGACAACAAATCAATAACCAAAATGGTTGCAATTTAGTATTTATATGTAACCATGTTTTTTTTTTACAGTTTTGTGTGCTTATTTTGCTCAAATATACAATATTTACAAAAGGTATGTTTTAGTTATGTATTTTAATTACAATTAGCTTCTAACAAAAGATGCAGAGATTACTGCTGATAAAGAAAGGAACTTCTACATGAGCTATAGTGTCGGTTTCTAGAATATAATCGTTAACGTTCCTGAAAAGTGTCCGGTAAACTGCCGGCAACCTTTGGAGGTTTATTGAAAATGTAATAGCTAGATCATTTATTTGGATGTTAAATATTTGCTGCGACTTCTCAGCTATAGTATCTTACCATCAGTAGCCTACTCTGTGTACACATTTGTGTACTTTATTTGCCCAGCGCCCATGGGTGGCGTAGAAAGCATCGATGTGATGTCATCGTTGTCATTTCTTATGTTTTCACTCAACAACGAAGAAAAATCTATTAAATTTATATCTATTTCAGTTTATATATATATATATATATATATATATATATATATATATATATATATATATATATATATATATATATATATATGTGTGTGTGTTTTAATTGTTTGCCAGTGCTGAGATAATGCTAGCTATGAGGCTTGGTAAATGGACCTCAGATTGCCACAACCAATAAAAGCCTGGTTCTTGCCGAGCACATGTATCAAAATGTCATATGGGATATAACAAGACATGACAGGGCCTATGGGTTTACTCGCTGGCGGGGTCAGGCAGCACAACCTTTAACATTTGGAGCTCCGGAAGGCTGGTAGGCACCTTGGCACCGAAAGGGTTAACGGCCACGGTCCTTCATACTCTCTTCATAGGGCAGAGTAACAATGCAGTCAGCCACCTGTTAAGTTACACTGAAACTAAGGCTAACAATACCTTTAATGATAAGCAGGCAGGAACAATTCTATTGTTTTAACCCAATTACATGCATGTTGCACAGGGGTATAGAAATGGTAATTAGATCTAATGCATTAATTACACTTAATTAAAGCCATTTGAATTAGTTAGAATTAATGAACTGCGATTCCAGTAACACTTACACTCGTGGGATTTTATAGACAAAAAAGGGATTTTTTTAAAAAAAAATGTAAGCATGCCGAATATAACGGGAATTTGCGATTCCTGAGATCGGGGCCATCGTACATGTTGAATGGTTGGCTTCACGCGTCTCCCACTCACCTGTGATACCGTGATGCTGCATTTTTTGGCCAGCTCCTCTTTGGCTTCCTCGCTTGGGTAGGGGTTGCTGAGGTGGGAGTAAAAATACTCATTTAGGATCTCCGTGGCCTGTTTGCTGAAGTTACGTCTTTTTCTCCTGTAAAAAAAAACAAAAAACGGAAATATTAGAACTACCCTATACTGAATGCCACATCTAGCTTTTCATATATAAAATCCATTTTACCGATTTTTCCTTAAGTTTGGTTAACATTTATAAAAGAAATCGAACGAGCACAATAACAGAGATGCTTAAATTTCCCACACTCGGCAGGTACGCCAGAAAATTTAGCACAGGGAAATTGATTTTTTAATATGTTGCTAACAAACAGTAATCTTTTCAGATTTTGTCGAGGCCGCATGCCAAATAATGAGAAATGATGTTAAATAAAATACTTGTGTAAAGTGGTCCTTTCACCATAGTGACCAATGAAATTGTGGAATAGGAAGGAACATTCGACCAATCACTACAACGATGCTTCACACTTTGCATCAGAATCCCTTTTTAAACTGAAATCCTATTAAATTATATTTTAAAAGAACACATGGAGGACTTTGATTCTGTCTACACAATAGCAGGAAAAAATTAGAAAAAAAATAAATAAAAAATGCCACGGCAAATTCATTATGGATCAGTGTAAGTAGCATGACGTTCCACATGTTCACTTAATGATATCACGTATGCAGCAAGCACCTCTCGGCTTGAATTCTAAAAGGATTCAGGCAATTACACGTAATTCTACAAATGAATTGAACTATAGTTCAGTCGAGCTTTGTCCATCTTGAGATGAAAATGTAGGATGTGTAATTGAAAAAGGTAATTCTGCTGATATCGTTACCATGCATGGACGGAACCAAAACCTACCTCCTCAAGCACGCATGTAACATATATGAACATGAACAACTTATCAAGAAATTGCTCCTTATATTCCAGGAGCAACGAAGCAACCCATGGCTTGAAGCACAGATGGGATTAGTTCCAGAAGGTTATACATGTTTCATAGAACTCAGACAACCTCCCTATGGGGAAGCTTGAAATGTACAGACCCCGGGCCTACTGTGCCATAAGGCATCCGGCAAACGAAGCGCCTGGGGCGGCCAGAAACTCACTGCTCTTAGATCCTCCATTCTACCTACGCTCTATAGCTTTCTACAACATTAACCCTTTTTTGATAGAAAACATTTATTTGATTGAGCCATGATTTCGCTATCTCCTCCCTTTCTTGGGATTCCTCAAATCCTGGTGTAGAATAACATTTCGTTACATTATCCTAGAAAACTAGGAGTAGTAGATCAAGCTAGGAACTGAACACACTATTAGCCCATTAAAATGTTCCATGCCGGGATTACAATAATGCTGTATCAATTCAGCTGCTACTATGTTCTTAAAGTAAGGGTTGTGATAAAGTGGGCAAGATGTTAGGATTATTCAAAATCATGTAAGGAATGTTAGACGATTCAAGGTATAGAAAGGAGCACTGACCTGGCATCGAGAAATCTTGACCGTAGGATCATGACGGCTTCACATGTGCTCTGCTTCAGCTGCATCTGAATGGAGCTGAACTTTCTATGAATGATTCCAACCATCCTTTCGATCTCCTTTGGAGAGATAGGGCGCGTCCTGCTTTGCTCCCGCAGTAGGTTCATCACATGGGTTGTGAATTCATTGCATGCCTATAGTGTTGAGCGTTAAATATTTGATTAGTACAGGGATCATTGGCTAATAAATGCGATTGTATGTATGTGTCATTGTTGGTGCTACACATAGAACAAAGGGAAATTAGTGTGAATGTGTCCTGCTAATTGTAAGATGTTAGGGAAGTGAAAGGAAAGGGAGAGAAAAATGATAAAGGAGAGAAGGAAGACTAAGAAGATTTGTGGAAGTGGAGAAAGGATATAATGAAACATATAAAAAACCATGATATAGTCTATTTTATTCTATAAATAAGGCAATTTTCTAATAAGGAACACTAGACATTGCTTCAGACAGCCACTGTATTAGTAGTAGTGCGGAAGAATCGACAGATGATGGGTTTATTGGTGGATTTGCCATTTTTTTACCCAATGTCCAATTCCATCATCTCTTCTCGACACCAATTATCCTATATTATGCTACATCTTCAAAACGGGAATTTCTGATGGAGGAGGAAGCAATTCAGCATTTGCCCACTTGCACCACTTAATGGAATATGATAATTCAAACAAATTCTTTTGTTACAAATTGAACAAAAACATTATAAGTCGTTTTTGATTGGGAAACCATAGAAATAAGCGGTGACTAGTATACTCTAAGAGTTAGAAAAAGACTACATGTCATCAATATGTAAAAAGGCAGTAAATTCCGGAAAAAAAAACCCATTATGGTAAAATATAAAAGATTATTCCCTGATTGTTAAGACAGAAAAATGAGAGCAAAATGTTTTCTGTATTGCGCTGGGAATAAGAGGGGATTTATTTCTTCAAACGCTTGCTAAACATCTCTCAACTTATTAAGGGAAGCCATGTATGAACTGAAAGGCTGATTAGCAATTTGGCACGGACCCAGAGTTTGTGGGATTCACCCAGCATCCCTTTAAAGCACTAGTTCATACAAGATTAATTAGAACATCTCGTTTATGTAGTATGCACTCTAGCTCATTACTCTAAGTAAGATTCGTTAAGTATTTACATTTAGATAATTAAAATCTGGCTACGCCCTTAAGAAAGATGTATGCACTCCCGCTAAAGGGATTTCTTTATTGTCCGTCCATTAAAGACCGCATGTTACTTCCGTACTTATATTTTCTGGTAGAGAGAGAGTGATATGGGTGATTTTTTTGAAGGTTATTATCTATCATCTATCTATCTAATTACTTAAATACGGATATGGGATAAATAGGATAGACATAAAACTATTACTATGAACTAGGAACTGAAACGGGAACTCCCATCATTTTTATTTACCAGTATTTGACTAAAATCACTTTTTTTACAAAAATATTATGTTCTATTTTTTAAAACAGTTCTAGATTGGCATGATATAGCACTTTCAGTCATTTATATGTGTTCTCGTTGTGTTATCTAGCCCAATCTACTAGATAAACCCCCCGACTCAAATTCTATGCTGTTTCAACTCAAATTCTATGCTGTTTCTATGTCTATGGAGCTGAGATAAACGTAGCTCTTTAGGGTGTCGATAGCAAAGCAGGACCATGCAAATCCACTTAATGCTGCTGAAGAGACTTCTTCTAATATTTAATCCTTACGCACCTTTTATAATACTGCTAATTATATCACAATATTAGTGTATATATATTATATAGTTGGGTACCATTAATTCTTGTTAGGTGTGTGGCTAATATAGTTCCATTTGCACGGGTATTTTAGGCTATATGACCATCTTTTCTTTTGTTTCCCTTACTTGAATCAGTGATGTCGTTTTCAGTAATCTTAACACTAAACGGAATTACGTTTTACTATCATAGTTTAGAGCGGTTGTCCCTTTAAATGTGGAGACTGGTCCATGCACGTTCCATTGGCTCACTGAGCCTCATGCAGAGATGACTATTTCGGTTCCTGTAATAGACCCTTGTGAAACTAAGCAAGTCACTCGTAGTGCCTCGGGCATTGGAATTATAATGTAAGAAAACTGTGCCTGCACATTCAGTGGACAGCTCAAAGTACATCGCCAGCACTACATGAGCATAAATATAACATGTGCATCTTCCATAAAGTATGTAGTGGAGCTTTTCGTTTCCTAATCTAGCTTTGTCCTTGGACAATTTTCCAGATCTTGGGTGAATTCAGGGGACATCTGTATGTTGTGGAAGCTGGGTCTCCCAGACGCTCAGGGGCACCAGGGCCCTCACCATACTTTTGCCTTTGGCAAAAACCAACCTGAGTGCAGTTATGGGAAGACAGCTCTCAATGTGTCAAATAAATTATAGCAACTGTGATTAACAAACACAACGTCCGTGTACTACTATTCCTGCAAGGGCATACTAAAAGCTTCTACTAGTAGTCACTACCTTAAAGGTATCAGGAATATAGTTAATCCAGAGGAAGCTGGAGCCATTTTCAGTGACATGTAATAATGACACGCAACATACATTCCTACTATACTTTTATTCCTGTCTTCCTTAAACTCTGGAGCTGTACAGAAAGATATTTTGATAATATGGTGGTCTGAATACGAACTGATCATTTTTTATGATTTTACTGTAATGTTTTATCTACTAAAAAGGAAAAGGATTGACAACATTTAACCAAGGGACAAGTGTTGTCAAGTACCCTAGTAATAATAATGTATCTATTGTATAGCACTGCAGAATATGATGTTATAAGTTATATAATACAATAAATAATAAAATATAAGGAAGGTAAATAAAAAGGATCTGATAAGGGAGTAAATGCCACTTAATGTCACGCTGCCTCTTGATACCCCTGGTGGCCTAATGTGGAACTGCAAGCAAGACATATAGGGCTTATATGGTGGTTTCTAAAACCTTCAACTACGAGCAACCCAGGAGACAATTGCCTCCATTGCCATAGTGCATATTATTTGTATACTGACCTGCTCATACTTCTCCAGTTCTGTGTGGTAGATCTGTCGGATCTGGCTGAGTTTGGCTCTGTAGTCTGAATGTTCTATTGAGTTGTCAGAGGATCCACCCGATGCAGCTGCAGCTGCCGCGGCTGCAGCTGCTCCACCTCCCTTTTCTGGTCCAGATACACCTTCAGCCAGTAACATGTTATCTAGTCTCATAAGCTGCGGGTCTGGAGGGTCCTCCTCCTGTGCTCCTCGGATGCTGAGACCTGCAATTAAATCAAATACAAAGTATAAGAAAAAGTGAAGGGATTAGAACCAAAAACATCTGAATATTTGTAAAAAAATACACTTGGCAGTTATGTATCAAAGGCAAAACCTACAAGCATGTATTAATATGATGAAGGAGAATTTGATAAAGAACATGTTTTCATTGAAACAATAAAATCACTACAATGGCCAAAAACATGGCAGGTGACTTTGTGTTATTAGTAGATTTGCACAATGATTAGAAATACATGGTAGTTTTTACCGAGCATAACGTACTCCTGTAACGCAACATAATACCCACAAACCTTAATATCACCCCATATCGCAGCATATCCACTTTATCACCCTACTTATCCTTCTATACATTTAATCGTAACTCTCTCTTTCTTTCCAGTTATAACTAGTGCTACTATATGATTTTCTATGATTCCTTGAAACTTCTACCTCTGGCCTTAAAGCACTAAGTATGAGGAACTCTCTGTGACCTACGATGGGGTCTCTTTTTGTAGTAGATGCAAAACGTGGATTCTGGAGTGACTTCTTTCATCTCAGTTCATATCCGCAGCCTATTGCTTCTAATATTACCTTAATAGAAACCCTGTAGGGCTCAATCTCCTCCTAAAATATTTCAATGCCTTCATAGCTTAACTCCTTACGAGTTTTCTGATCTAGTCCTCCGTAAATCCTCCATCTGTACGACGCAAGGGAAGTCACTAGAGTTTGCAACGAGTTATGGGAAATTCCTCCAGTCAACCGAACTGAACAGACTGCGCGATAAACACGGAACGCTCAAATCGTCTCAAATCAGCATTTCCATTAAAATTGCAACAGGACAGAATACGAATTATGTCCCAGCTCAATTAACCTCTTTAAATCTGTTTAAATCAAGGATTGGAGGCTGTTCTGGATCCCCCCTGGGCTGAAGGCCAACGTTCTGTATGTGAACCTTGCGTCTCTCTGAGTTGAAGGCTTATTTTTTTTGTATTTTTTTGTTTTTTTGTATTTTAATGTAAAATAAACTACAAAGGGGTATATTTTATTTTCATTCATTCTTATAAAAGTCAAAATGACCAGTTACTATCAACGTCAACGCATTATCGTACCCACTGCATTGATACCTAGTTAGTGTATAGATTCGCTCTCATATATGTTGCTTTTAATGCACTTATTGTAGTTCTATATGTATGTCTATGTTGCAATTGTTTTGTATACTGGCTGTTATGTGGTTATAATGTATAGTTTAGTTTTTTTTTTCTGGCTTGAATCAAAATTTTATCTGATTTCAGATATTTGTTTCTATTATTAAAATCCAGAATGTGACGTGCAATAAACTGCCAGTGACATAGTCTGTAACCCAGAGCGATGCTATGGAAATGTTTGAAATTCCTTGATTTTCAGTTATGCCACGATGTAAAAATGATGTCCCCGCAATAAAGATTTGGCTCAATATCCACGCGGTGTTATTGCAACAAAAGCAAACCCCTTCCCCCGCTATACATATTTCCTTTTATTGCGCTAATTACAACGCTGCCAGAGAATAATTCCCCCGAATATACCTGCGCATGGCTACGGATACATTCGGTTATAGTGTCTGTCCCACGCGTGCTCTTAGCTAAGTAAAGCGCGGTGCTTCTGGAAGATGTAATCTATTCTGGATCCGGGATCGTAGTTACGGGCACCAGGGCTACGTCGGTGCTGTCTTTGTTCCCGCAAGAAAGGGAGTATTTCTCTCTGATCGTTTGGCGTCTTTCAACAAATCCTAATTAAGTACCTTGCATTGTGCAACACCTGCCCCGCCGCTCCACGCAGAACATAAAGAAAGGAGCGGAGAGGAGGTGTAATTTCCAGCTTGAATAATGAAATCGCGGGTCAGAATATTAACCCCGCTGTATTACCTGCTTCCCTCGCTTGTAAAGCGGCACTAAAGCGTCCGCTCCGGGTGGCTCCTGATTGCGGGGTATGGTTAAATGTAATAATCTCAGACTTTTTCAGCAGCTCATTAAGGGTTCATTAATATATGGGCTAAGCTTTTGAATTATAAATAAACAGATTAGCCCCCCGCAGAGTCTGGACTGTATTCTCGCCTCTCTCTCTCGCTCGGATATTGTAGATCGCGATCAATGTCCTCACCTGGGAGTTTAGATGCATATGCCGGGCACGCTCTGTCTGGAACTAAAGAGAAACTAGCTAAACTCCTTCGGTTTTGGAATAGATGAGGCTAGTTAAGGTCTGCGCTAATATGTGAAATATAAAAGAAGTGGAAAGTGAAGAGACGCTGATTATACAACAAAGGGAGAATCATCTTATACATCATCCCTGCTAGATACAATGCCTCGTGTAGTGGCCACGTCTCAATACCTGGTTTTTATACATGTAAACATATGTAGGATTTTAACCCCCCAAGGACCAATTTTTTATTTTTTTTTACACTACAGGACATCAACTATTTTTATGTTTTTACTATTTCTCTGTTCTTTCTCATTTAGTGAAACCGCACAAATTATATGTTGGGTTTTTTTTCAGCACAAGTAGCACAATCATATTCACAAATGTAAGACATTATTTTGTATGATTATAATGAAAGAAGCGGCAAAAAAAAGGAACATATACCCAAATATATATTAATTAACTTGCCCTGATTTTAAAAACTCGCCCTGTATGCCCAGGATTTTCATCTATTTTGGCAGTTTATAGGGCAAAGATTACAAGGTGTGCATCGCTTTTTTTCAAACTAGTTTAGCGTGGTGGGACCGTAGCTTTAATAATGGTCAATTCTTTTTTTTGTTTTATCCGTGAGGTCACAAAACCATTTTGGGGGTTTTGTGACCTCACGGATCTCTATTAGCGCAGGGAAACCCCTGTGATGTATCTGTGACATCACCTGTTAGTGTTCTCCTGTACAGCAGAGGGTTCCCCTGTGGGGTTCCGCTGCTGATTGCAGCCTTGTGCCTGTCATAGGGATCCAGCGCACACACGCGGGCACACTGACAGCCAGTGCGTTACTGTGGCAGAACACCCAACCGGGATCTCTACAGACCCCACAAATCCCTGCAACATCACAGGGATTCCCCGGCAACGTCAGTGATGGAAACTGTTGGGAAGTGTGACTGGGGTGAGACTTCAGCAAGATTGCTTAGGTGACTGTATGAACTTTTGGAATGAAACAATTAAGAACAAATTCAAATAGTTTTGTTTTTGGTCAAGTAACAGGTTCTTCCCGTTAGAGTTTTGTTGATGTGTAATACAATCGTATAAACACAACACTCATGGGCACCCAGAAGACAAAGGGCAGGAGCAGAATATTATTTTATTTTAGTTAAATAAAAAATTGTCATTTTGTAAAGCTGTAAGCGGAAAACGGTTTATGCACACAGGTACGTCAATAGACACAACCACAAAAAATGTAAATTAAAATCTTATCGATAAGTGATATAACCAGCATAAAAAAATTGAAATATATTGGCATAAAAATTCAGATCTAATATATCCTGTATTAGAATCAGTATTTTTAAGTTTGCCTTAAAACAATGACATACAAAAGGGGCAAATAACTTATATGAGTGAATATATATTTATTTTTATAAATTAATACACATTTACAAGTGTATATCTATCTCATATGCACCAACATTTTCTATTTGTATTCTAGATTTCTTTTAAATATTTTCTTTTCTATAAACATTGATCAAATTGCAGAAAATAATGTTTCTAACAACACTGGGCAGCTATTCCCCTATATATTCCAGATCGAAAATTCATAAAAAGACATCCTGCGGCCCAGATTAATTGAGATAAAATATATCTTTTATCTCATATTTTTCAATAGCAATCTGTGCAATTACTCATGATAGATTTATCTCTGACATTGAATCCAACCCAATGTTTCGCTATTTTTTATCTCATTTTTTCTTTCTATTGCAATCTATAGGAGGAATGCAATTACATGCAGTAGATTTATCTCCAGCATTGAATCCAGCCCATTGACTAGCATGGGGAAATTTGAGCACAATAATAATATGATTAGAGAAATCAATTTAATTGCAAATTGGACGATTCCAGAGCCCAACAAATTCTCCCAGCGTAGTAAGGAGAGATCATCAATCAGAAATGTACATTGTACCTCAGAGCTAGCAATGTTCTGTTTATGCCAAGAAAACGACAAAGGCATCCATTCAATTATAATCTGTCGATTAAGATGCAGATACATAGGTGTTAACTCTACGAAGAACAGGTTGGCCTGTCCTGATCACCTTCTTCTAATCGCAACAAAACCAGCCACCCTACAGAGAATAACCGATTGTCAATGGAGAAATTCTGCACAATGTCAGACTTTGAGTAATTAAGTTTGCCTTTAAAATTATTTAAGAACCATTCCCATTCCTTCGATCCACTAGACATATATCCACTAGATATCCACTGGATACATACACATATATATATATATATATATATATATATATATATATATATCCAGTATATCCCATATATATATATATATATATATCCCGGATATCCCATATATATAAATATATATCCCGGATATCCCATATATATAAATATCCCGGATATCCCATATATATAAATACCCCAGATATCCCATATATATATATATATATATATATATATATATATATATATATATATATATATATATATATATATCCACTATATCTATATATATATTGTGACAAACCCTATAGCATGAGGGCCATACATGTCACTTTTAGGGTTCCTAAGCACAGTCCTCTAGGGCAATCAGAGTCAGGAACAGCAGCTTTGAACAAAACAGCGCTTTATTTTAACCGCTTAAACCCCAAAAACCAAATCATAAAAATAAAACCTAGCTCCCAATTGGAGCCCTCTCTAACTGAACTATGCTGGTCCGGACTGACCAGCCTAATCACCCACTACCTCAACCTCCCAGCCAGACCCAGCTACGCCAGGCTCTGGAAAACCTCCCCCAGACAGCACACAAAACGTCCAGGCAGGTATTGCTTCACTTGGCTCCGGGATGGTCTTCTTCTTCAGGGCCTCTCCTTGCCCTGGGAGCTCAGGGAAACTTCCTCTTCCCCCAACAGTCTCTCTGAGTATCAGGCTCCAGGGGTTTTTAATGCCCAGCACCTGTGTCTGATGCCGGCCCCATAGGAATCCCGGACCGGATTCTGCGGACTTCTTGCCTCCTGGAAAACCCGGCATGGAATTTCCACAAAATGGGGAAACGGAGCACTGGCCCACCCTGCTCTCCAATTGCGCCACCCCAGGGACCCATATGTAAAATCTGCATAGAAGCTGTACTCAGATGCCATGCTAATCATCTCCCTGGGGTTCACAGTCTCACAATATATATATATATATATATATATAGTATATCCCATATATATATATATATATATATATATATCCCGGATATCCTATATATATATATATATATATATCCACTATATCCCATACATATATCCACTATATCTATATATATATATATCCAGGACTAGCAATCTTTTGCACTATATTTCCTAATCGCCTAACATAACCCTTCATATACATTATTCTTCTGACCTGTTTTATGACCGTGTATTAATAGAGATGCAGCAGATTAGGGAGCACGCTGTAACTGTCACATTTGGGACGTACGGAAACAGTAAGAAGAGACTGAATTAGAGATTGTTTCGTAAATGAAAAAATGGCAGATACATTTAACCGGTTAGCGATCTACCGTTGTGCCGAGTTTCGTGCCGCTTCCTATCCTGCCAGTGTTTAAGAGAAGCAGGACCCTGGGCTATACACCAATGTGTGACTTGCAATGAGACAGAATTTCACTGTTTCACTGTATTATTATTTATAGAAAGCTTCATTATTGGTGGCATCCAGACGCAGGGCCGTTCTACCCAATCAACGGCGGTAATTGAGAATATTTAATGGGTCCACTAGAAAGCCTCATTGTCTCTGGATATGTGAGCCTAAGGTAGCGAGGGGGTTAGTCCGCCGGTGAACGATTCCTGTGTCAGGTATATTAAATATAACACCGCAGCGCTCTGCACATTTCCACGCCAAGCCGCTTGTCACTTTCGCTTCAGTCATTCTGTATTGAGGAAAAATGCAGCAGTGGGAATTTTACAAGGAGCTGCTCAGTTAAATGGACATAAATCACAGGTTTCATTCAAAGCGAATAATCACTGGCCATAAAGAGCTACTTGTCTCTTACTATATATTACCGGAACTTTCCGCCAGCAATAATGCAGCCATTCATGGTGTGTGTGGGGGGGGACACAGCCAGGCATTAAGGACTGACATGTAATCCTGTTACGGGCCTGACGTGCCGAGCGGGGCTGACATTTTTATCATGTGTCCACTTCAATTTGGGAAACCAAGCAGAGAGGGGGAAGAAAATGATTACTTGGCCTTTCCTGACGCGAATCTGGTTTCTTTGGGAGATCGAGGAAATATGTCCCGCGAAATTTGTTTTTTCCTTACGAAGGACAGTCTGATCTGGTGTTGCTGAAACATCAAAACAGGGTTGGCTGTGGACAGAGGGGCCAGAACAGTGTATAAAATAATAAGGCGCCTTAATCAATGGTGCATTAAGATCATATGAGAAACAGAACACAAGTCGTTGGTTACTGCGGTACTGAATAATATGCATCCGACTCACAGGACGTAAAGGCGGATGCATATCAAAGAGCTAAATATCGTATTTATTTCATAGTGGGTAAAGGCATTAATGGAGAACTATGACCATGTGGCCCTGAAACATTTCATTGAGGTTGTGGTTATTGGCTGAACCTATTTTGCGCTACAATGTCCCTTTAACCCCTTAACGGCCGATGACAGTTCAGGGCCGTCACGCAAAAAAAGTCTGAGAATGACTTTTGACGGTCCTGAACCGTCATGGGGTTAAATCAGTTCAGAAAGCAATCAAAGATTGCTTTCTTCACTCGGATTGTGTTGCTGTAATGCCTCGACAAATTTTAGTATGATATACTGAATTAACACAACCTTTCATGAGCTGCTTATTTCTTCCTAATGTACGTATTGGTATCAAGATCTGATGCTAACGTCAGTACCTAGATAAATGCCCTGGGTAAACAGATAACATGAGACAGTGCGAGCAGAAGTGCTGGACTGTAATTGTAATAACGACGGATACATTTTAACCCCTGCCTGCCGAGCAGAACAGATCTGATTGGAAATTTCCTTGCAGCCATGTTGATAAATCTTAAATTCGCAGCTGCGGTGAAATAAATTTACACTCCATAAAATGCATGCAGCCTCTGTGTATCAAAAACTCAAAATGTTTATTTTCCTGTTAAGAGAAAACCTTTTTAGAGGCAGATTTATATTCCTTTTTCCTACCAGCCTCTTCAGAAGCTCCTTTGAATCTGATAAGAAAGTTGTAATCGCAAGAAGAGATTTCTTTCCCCGGTAAACATATTTATTTATTTTTTTATTTGGGGGCAGTAAATGTTTATGCCAGAATATTTAGCTTGAGAAGAATGTATATTGCTGCTTCTCTATTGGGATGATCGAGAACATGGGGATGTAATATGTAATGGTGTGGGTCTAAAATGCTCTTGGCCCATATTGTCAAATAATCTCCCTAACATAACGTATCCTATCCCAGCCTTTTTTATCTATTTATTATTGGAATTATTGCAAAATATCTTTACATTGACATTTGAGCCTACAGATTGTAATGAATCCAGAGACTTGCTACACACAAAAATCCGGCATGGGTAACACAACAGAGGCACTTAATGCAATCAAATCCACTTCAAGACTGTAATCCTCTCCACCTAATGTATCGGTTTGTCTTAGTCTGTCAATTCTCGTCTTGTCGGACCCCTTGAATACATGTATTGTAAGGAGCACTGCGTAATTGTTGGCGCTATATTAATAAAAGATAATAATAATAATAATAATAAGTAAACCAAATGGTGTTGCTTTAAAAACTCAATATTTATTTTTACAACAAAGCATGCATCATTGTTTTTTCATTAAGAATTTGTATATCAAGTATGCAGCCAAAGTCATGGAGTCCTCTTTAAAGATTATCCGGATATAACATCAAATCTTTTCACACGTTTCACTGCTTTCTGCATATCCCTGTATTGAATAATTGGGCCAGCATTCTAATTTTTACAGAATTTCACTTAATATTTACAATTTACTATTCCATGAACTCATCTTGCATCTAAGTTCTAATCTGTCTATTTTAGGCACCTATAACCTTGTATGTTATTTAGAATCTTTTAGTCGGTTGCTCATTAGAAGGAAACAATTTACGAGCAACAAACCAAACCACTTAAAACCTGTAGCTTTGTATTAATTTGAATTTCTGAGATTTATAGCCAGATAAAGCTGGAGAATACAGACGACCTGTTGTGATACCACCAAGTCTTCTGCCATCAGACGACCCCGCAGATCAGTGGCAGCCAAAAGAGAAGCATCACTTAGACTCATGTCATATATTTCTAAAGAATGGATGTTCTTCTGGATGGACTTATGGAAGTACATCTACTGGCCCATGTCACCATGGAACATTTGATCTCAGCTCTTTACTTATACTGAATCACATGGCGCATGTCAGATCTTTTAGCATAGCTGAACAATTACTTATTATGCGCAAATCCCTCTAATGTGGGTCCTGTTGTGTTTTTTTGGCAAGTCTGACAGTGAAGGAGATGGTGCACCAAGACATTCTATCATTAGAACACTACTTTGATGTATAAAGAATGTACATGCGAATCAGACTGATTATATACAACATACCTGTGCCTACTGATGCCACCGTAATATATTCATAAAACACAGGGCACACGTTCATCGTGAGTTTTTTTTGTGTGAAATGATACTGGGGGTAATGCAGACTCCCTAAAAAGTAGCATTTTTTTATACACAAAAAATGAGCAATAGGGATTTTAAGCCTCGGCCATAAACAGTCTCTACAGAAAATTATGAGCAGCGGCATAAATCCAGGCTCTACCTCTTCAGACGGACTCATTAAAGTGATACTGAGTCTCTGGGCGGCCATAATTCTGCAGGCTGATGCTGTGGAATCACCCCAGCATCAAGCTGCTTCTTCCCCTACCCCCTGCCTCTAATATCCCCCTTCTCTTCTGTCATACCGCAGTTGCCTGACCTTTAAACTGATGCTAGTTTGCTCTCATGGCTGAAGTGGGAGTTAGAGACCTATAAAACCGCTTCCTCCCTCATTTTGGAGCAGTTGTAATGGCACGTCTAACCTTTTGAAATGGCCCTGCACAATATGGGGAGGCAGCTAAAACAAACTGTATTTAACCTGTCTGCTGTCAGGCAACAACAGTTTGTGAACGGGAGAAACTTGCATGCCGTACACACACACATAGCAGGCCAGAGTGGTGGACTAGTGCGGACTAATGTAGACCAAGTGTCCCGTGCCAGTCTAAAGAGCTCTCCTGGTTATCACAGAGTGAATTCTCATTCAGAGTTCTACACATAAGCTACAGTAACTGTTTCTTCCTAGTTTTATCGCATATACTTCACATATCACAAATGGTTGGCTGAACTTTATTACAAGGCTTCCCACACAAATTACAAAACAACACCTTGGAGCTCCCCAGGCTTTTGTCTCCATCTTTCTCCATGCTTCACTCCCAAAGCTCTACCCAGAAAGCAAGCTGCTGATAAGATATTTTATGACTCCATTATGTTTTGTGATCATTGAAGGTGGCGCACATGATGTTAAAGCAACCCAATGCATTTCTTCTCAGTGAGCTGGGGCTGCTGTAGGATTCAATGGGGTACCGGGTGAGTTGGGACATCGGCATACCTGGGAACTCTCCGGGTTTGACCCAGAGATTGCCGGGTGAGCGCTGCTCCTCCGGTTCTCCGGGTCAAGACCCGAATCCTCCGGGTCGCGGGAGCGGGGTCTTGACATGCCCCGCTCCTCGCCCATTTTTCCTTTAAATGGGGGTGTTTCCTCCTGCCGTCAGCGGGACCGCCCACCGACATCAGCGGGACCGCAAGGGAAGGCTCCGGGTAGTCTTCTTCACCAGAGCCCAGAAGTTCCCTGGTATGGACACCGGTACCTGGCTTTAAACATGACGAGACTTGGATGCCTGTAAGGCATGTATACGTTTGTGATCACTGCAAAATGTATGCGCACATAACAGCTAAAATGGAAAACTATGGTAGCCCAGCAATCTCAATTTGACATTTTGCCAGGTTTCATCTATACTGCTCTGATTTTATAATTATACCTCCAACAAAAGCTGCATTTATGTGAAAATCAAATGTAATCGTAAGGCTTTCCTCATCCGCTAAACAAAGACCTTCACATTTGCAAAGCGGAAGATAATAAAAATTTGGGAGGGGGGGGCACTTTGTGCAGGATACCAAGACAACGGTGTCCCATATTTCTCTATAGTGCAACAAAGGATTTAATAGCCCATAACTTATTACAAAATTTTCACTATAAAACCATTCATTTTTCCCCCAACATAAAGCTAATCCCTTAACATATATTTGCTCCCTGTGGAAATAAAGACAGAGAAATAGACTCACTTCGTACTGGCATTGATAATGCAGAAAACTGCTTATCAACTCTGTCAGGAAGAAATATATCAACTTTCAAGTCTAATTTAATTTCTAATTTATGTTTACAATATTCTTTGTGTTTATTTTCCGTTCCGACTTGAAGTCTGTTACATACACGTGGTTTGTTAACGCTGGCACGACGGGGAATGTGCCCAAGGGAGTTTAGCTTTTTTCACATGTAAAGTAATTCACGGGTCGTTAACACATTAACTGATACACATTCAGCATCAGCAAAGTTAGTATAGTAATAATTACCTTATTGTATGAACGCCACCTGCGCTTTGCAAGTAAGTTCATTCCCTGACTTTGCGACATCTATATTTCATGGCGTACAATCCCATGGATTTAGGGGTGATGAGGAAGTTGGATTTGGCTGTATTAGCCCAAGATAATAGGGTATCTTTTATTGGGCAAACACAGAAAAAAGTATAAAGTCAGATAAGCTTACGGAACCTCAGAGGTCCCTTCTTCTTATCTTTCGGTCCAATAAAAGGTGTCAACTTTAACTAAAGACTCCATGAATACAGAGAAGCGCATAAAGTTACCATTAGCTCAGTAAAAAGCTCTGATGGCCAACTGGAAGACGGAAAACTATGGGCACATTCAACTTTGTAAGTCTGTAGCACTGATCACCTGATTTACTTGCATGTCTACCATGGCAGGAGCATAAAATATGTAGAATTTAGGAGCCTGGCAGAAAATGTTATGAACCATCTTGATTTTCAGGAGCGAAGAAGAGATGAATCCATAAATATCATTTTAAAGGCTCCAAAAAGTTAGGTACCAGTGATAAAGTGTTTAGAAGCCACAACTACATGAAATCAGAGGATATGGTGGTGAGAAATGTTTCAATCTCAAGAAACCTAAAGGAAATCACTAAAGTAGCCGTTGCCTTGTCAGTTTGGGGTAAAATGCCCTCTTCATATATGGGTCATTAACCTACCCATCCGACGTCACACCACCCCCTGGAACCTGTCACACCTGTCACTGGACGTCTCCTACATTATAAGACGGATTCCCCTCGATCAGAACAAAGACATAGTAAGAAAAGACTGTGAAAACTCTCTGTTTAACCGTTTTAGATTTGGATTTTCTGATGTCTAGTCAATAAGACATTATGTCAGAGATGCTGATATACACATAAACAGACCGAGAAATATCCCCGTTACCAGGAGATCTTCGTGTTCTGGGGGAGTTGCTTTGTGAAGGGGCTGCGATAGGTTCATTTGGGCGCAAGGTTACATGCATGTAGGGGAAACGTTAGCAGTTTGGAAACACTGCCTTCCTGCCCGGAGAAAGAAGCAGGGGACCTGGAGACCCATGGAAGCGGGGGTTCACCCAGAAACTCAGAGTCAAACCTGGAGAGTTCCCAGGACAGGATAGGTATATAGATAGACAAGCAGACAGACAGACAGACAGACATCACTTAAGTTCAGAGTGCTTTGGTGTGAGTAACTGTACCAGAATAATTCATAGAAACACTGAACTGGCACCAGGTAACAATGATTCATCACATCTATTCCGGGCTCTTAAATCCTAAACCGTATTTGGCCTTTGGCCTTGTCTTTGTTTCAGATATATATTCTAGAAACTAGACATTGATGTATTATAGATGATTTTGGCACACTTTCTCAGTTAAGCGTGTACCCCCAGGACATGCCCTCCAAAGATTTACCTGTCAGCTTCGGCTAAGGTACTGTAAAATCAGGGCTAATCAAAAGTTTCAGGATTCTTACCCAGAGGTGGCCGACTAAACTAATAAACTGCAAGTGCTTAACCAGTTCTGAGGTTATAAAGGGGTTAAATTACATATGTGGAAAGCTGTTTAAAAAACATGAAAATATATGTGTGATCATATATAGCGCTGGTGCCCTTTCTTTATCACAGATCAGTGGTGGGTGGTGTAGCGAATGAAGCTCGCTTCGGAAGCAAGAAGACCAGGTTGAGTGGAGCTTAAGCTGATGGATGGCGATGACCTTTCAAATTTGGTGGAGAGATCAGATAGGACAATCCAAAGTTGATGTTCAAGTTAACCTGCTTCACTCTGAGAGTACGAAACCACAAGTGCAAGAAAACAGATTCAGTGGTATGTTGTAGACCAGCCACATCCAAATATTTAGTACTTCTGGCCATTGCATGGTTACCGTATTTGCTCGATTATAAGACAAGGTTTTTTTCAGAGCAACGTCTTATATTCGAGGTCGTCTTCTAATCAAGACCTCAAATGAGGTCTGACTACAAGACTAAGATCCAGATCCCCCGCAGCGCTGCAGGGGAAGCAGATCCTCCTCCCTGGCAGCCGGTGGAGGTCGGTGCAATGCGCGCAGACAACCTCTGCTGCTGACGGCACTTCTGCCAGGGCTTCTATGACGGAGTGCCGGCATCGCATGACCTTCCGGTGCTCAGTCACATGTAAGGTACAAACGATGGTTTGATAAGAAGACGAGTACGCTGATCGGAAAATGAGTTGGGATACTGAGATTGGATGCATGTTGTATAAAGTTCATTAAGAATGCAATACAACTTTGGTGAACTTTGTGGAGTATTCTTTTCTTTGTCTTTTTTCTGTGTTGGCCCTGTTACTTAGATGGTATGAAGTCACATGGGAGATGTACTATAATGCTTTGTATTTTAACACAGTGAACTGGCATCCATAGAAGACCAAAAGACACAGGCTTTTCCATCTGCGCCATGTATAATTACTTAGGGTTTGCATGTCCTCTCCATTTTTCCGCTGGTGTCACAATGCAGTGGCCTGATTTCAACAATGAGGGAAAGACGGGGGTGGGGGCATGTAATAATCGTCAAGGTAATTCGTTATTCAGACCCTGAGAGAAACATGCAAATCTACCACGGAACAACTACTTATTAAATGCCCCTAGGCCCCTGCTGTGCGCAGGGAGCTGCCCCAGTCTTTGGAGAACATGCTAATTAGACGGACAGAAATGCCGAAAACCGCAAACCAGGTCAAGCAGCAGAAATCCTTGAGGAGGGGTATAGATGCTACCCCCTTTTAAAAAAATCAGGGCAGAATAAATTATCTGTGTCCTGCAGAATTGAAATTGACATAACGGTTAAAGTTTAGAGCTTAACTTGATTGCAGTGGACTTTTGATATAACACTATGAATAAAACATTAACGTGAAATCCCAATCTGAAATTAAACTTGCCCTGGGTTATATCTGTCTTTACTATCTGCATGGAAAATTAGGCTGTTTTGTAAATTAAAGCTAATATTCTACACAGGATTGTATGCGAGAGTTTATATCTAAGGCTCTGTTTTGCCTCTGCGATGGAAAATCTCTTTATCAGATTGTTTCCTGGTATTTTTCTTTATCGGCTCGTAAAAATAACCTGGCTTGCAAATCCCACTTATACTAAAGAGAAAAAGGAATAGTTTCAAAACTAAAGGTAAGGTTGTTGCTATAAAAAGCAACCTGCTTTTACTTCCTTTCACTAAAATGGAATTATAGAAAGGTAATCATCACGTATCACATACAGAATATTCCTCATTATACGCCAAAGTATCGCATACAGGATATTCCCGATGATACGCCAAAGTATCGCATACAGGATATTCCCGATGATACGCCAAAGTATCGCATACAGGATATTCCCGATGATACGCCAAAGTATCGCATACAGGATATTCCCGATTATACGCCAAAGTATCGCATACAGGATATTCCCGATTATACGCCAAAGTATCGCATACAGGATATTCCCGATTATACGCCAAAGTATCGCATACAGGATATTCCCGATTATACGCCAAAGTATCGCATACAGGATATTCCCGATGATACGCCAAAGTATCGCATACAGGATATTCCCGATGATACGCCAAAGTATCGCATACAGGATATTCCCGATTATACGCCAAAGTATCGCATACAGGATATTCCCGATTATACGCCAAAGTATCGCATACAGGATATTCCCGATTATACGCCAAAGTATCGCATACAGGATATTCCCGATTATACGCCAAAGTATCGCATACAGGATATTCCCGATTATACGCCAAAGTATCGCATACAGGATATTCCCGATTATACGCCAAAGTATCGCATACAGGATATTCCCGATTATACGCCAAAGTATCGCATACAGGATATTCCCGATGATACGCCAAAGTATCGCATACAGGATATTCCCGATGATACGCCAAAGTATCGCATACAGGATATTCCCGATTATACGCCAAAGTATCGCATACAGGATATTCCCGATTATACGCCAAAGTATCGCATACAGGATATTCCCGATTATACGCCAAAGTATCGCATACAGGATATTCCCGATTATACGCCAAAGTATCGCATACAGGATATTCCCGATGATACGCCAAAGTATCGCATACAGGATATTCCCGATGATACGCCAAAGTATCGCATACAGGATATTCCCGATTATACGCCAAAGTATCGCATACAGGATATTCCCGATTATACGCCAAAGTATCGCATACAGGATATTCCCGATGATACGCCAAAGTATCGCATACAGGATATTCCCGATTATACGCCAAAGTATCGCATACAGGATATTCCCGATTATACGCCAAAGTATCGCATACAGGATATTCCCGATTATACGCCAAAGTATCGCATACAGGATATTCCCGATTATACGCCAAAGTATCGCATACAGGATATTCCCGATTATACGCCAAAGTATCGCATACAGGATATTCCCGATTATACGCCAAAGTATCGCATACAGGATATTCCCGATTATACGCCAAAGTATCGCATACAGGATATTCCCGATTATACGCCAAAGTATCGCATACAGGATATTCCCGATTATACGCCAAAGTATCGCATACAGGATATTCCCGATTATACGCCAAACCTTGAAATTTGGATGAAATAGAAAATAAGATTGCTCAATGTCTTCTTTTGAGTATTAATAATACGATAGATACATTTTCACCAGAAAAGTGGGATATGTAGTTATATCTAAAAATGGAGGCCTGGCAAGGAGGGCTAGGGGGCAACTGACCCCTGAGCTTTCTGGTTGATTTCAACAATTAGGCTCTTTAATGTTCTGTTTGCAATTCCATATGTATTATCCAGAGTGTCTAGCATAACAAGGGCTTTTGACAGCATTCACACCCTTGCTGGATCCTTTCTGTGATCCTTTACTGGATTTCTATACATTCTATACATATACACAAAATGTGTTTTGGACCGTACTTTCCAGTACATAGGAAACATGTTGATTGATAACAACATTATATACAATAGAAAAAAATAACGTGCATACCAGTAATTCATCAAGGAAAATAAAAAGCAAATAGGAAAGAAAAAGAAATCAGGTGCAACACAGAGGGGGGCTAAATTCAAGACAATCAGGCCTGAATTATTGTCCCGCTCTGGGGCAGCAGTACCATAACACTACAATGTGACTACATATTATGATTCATTTTAAATGTTACAAAAAAAATGCTCTTTAACCTTATAAACATTTCCAACAAATGAAACCAATATAGTCATCTAAATGCACATTACTAGAGACATTCTGCAGGAGGGAAAGGGTTAAGTCAGAACTGCTCTCTCTTATGGCGCCGGCACTTGAACCTGATCGCGTTCTCTCGCCCGACTTGAAATAAAACGGTTAATGCACTAATTACGGTAATTAAGCGTTGCCAATGTAATTACAGTTGAGAGTATTAGTGGTGGTAACATTTGGTGGGAGTGCAGGATGGGAAGCTTCAGCGTGCGCCCCTCCGTTCGCAGACACCTAATGGGCGCCTCCTACACCCCCTTCTCCCGAAATGACACCGCAGTGATAGGTTCACGTTGCAAAACTTGTCAGGCTTCAAGCAGGAGGCGGCTAATTAGCTGCTAGGTTAATGAGTGTGATGGCTCTTGACAGCGTTTTGTTACAGCTCGTGCTGTATTTAAACAATAAATGATTGCTTAAGTGAGGCTCAGACAAGATGATCATAACAACAACTATTTTTGGTTGGTTTGAAGACTTGAAAGCCATGTTTAGTGTAGGGAAGGCAACTTGGTTAAAGTTGGTTACACATTGATAGGATTTAGGACCGTCAACGTTGTTTCATTCCCACACTGACCTGATCGCCCCATTAAAGGGAGCACTTATTGACGTATTTTCCCACATCTATCCCAAATTTGGACCTACTAGAATCTGATGAAAGTCATGGAAAATGGCATTTAAAGTGTAATCCAGGTGAAAAGGAAAATTATACATTCCATTGTTGGTGGTAAAGTTGGAGATATATAATTAACACCAAATGACAAGTAGTCTAGAGTTCTATACATTAAGACATACATATTAGTGAAAAACCCATGTGTTTGGAGAAGTATTCATGTGTAGTGCGTCTCACCTGCCATTCTTTTAGTTTGTTAGTTAGACGCCAGTGGTGTCATGAAAAGGCAAAGGGTGCGATGGGGAGGATTTACTGCGAAGTGGATAGCTGGAGCGGAAACGCCCCTGTTAATCTACGAAGCCCACTTATGATGTTGTTAATAGAATTCCGCGCACATTTTCAGTTAGCTTTGGCCGAGCTGGTAAACGCTGGCGTTAGGCAGTGTTGGTGAGATTCAATGTGATGGGAGTGGGGTGCTGCTGGAAAACATAGCACTATATAAATATGTAAACATTTTATTATTGAAACCTATGACTATATATATCGATATATATATATGTATATATAAAATAAACCATTTTTAATATATCTGTTTTGTTTTCTAAGTTATTACAATAATTTTCCATAATTAAATATGTTTAATATTTATATTTTTTTCATATATATATATATATATATATATATATGATAAACCATTTTAATATATATTTTTTGTATTATTATTATTATTATTTAGTTATTACAATATTTTTTCATAAATATGTTTAATATTTATTTTATATTTTCATATATACTGTATATATATATATTTTTTTTTATTATTATTATTTTTTTTATTTATTTTTTTCTCTCTTTCCCCAGTTATATTTTTACAGAGCTCAGCGTATGATCTGATTGTACAACCCAAAGCAGGCATAGTATATAATGTGTACGCTTGCACTTTGTTTAAATCCCCAGTAAAGGCACTTGCACTTGTCTGTAGTATCGCCGCTCACCGCTGCTCAAATGACATTTTCCAGCTCAAGTGAAAAAAAAAAAATGAAATAAATAATAATAATTTATAGAGATATTTTTTTTACAGCTCTTCCACACTGCCGAGCTATTTCCTTTCCCACACACCAGCAAAAGTCCATTTTCACAACGGCTATAAAGCGGCATGTTCAGAGCCAGTAAAACAACTCAATAAATAGCCTTGCGTAGCGTAGCTGTCTGCTATCTTTTGCTCAATAAAAACAGAGGTGAAGTGCTTATTTTCATCGCTGCACTATAAGAAGACAGAAGCATTATGACTGCTCATACATTCTGACTATCATTTGCCACAAGCTATATCTGTCAGCATTAAATAAAGCTGCATTATAAATGTAAACAAAACTCGCACATCTACAAAATGAGCTGTCCGCCATTGCTGTAGGCGCAGAACTCAGCCTGCTTATTGACTCAGCCGCTCGGGTTTATTTATTCCTGTACACAGCCGTGCATTTCGTTAGCCCGATCAGCAGCAGGCAACCTGTCTACTTCATAGTGCTACGGAGGGGGATATCTGTGTAAGGAGTGTTGGTAGACACCAAAAAAAAAAATAAAGCAAATATGGGTTAAATGAAGAAAGAGAATGAATTAACGAGAAAGGAACGCTGTACTAATTTCATAACTGGATAACGAAGCAAATGCGTGAAGCTCTGCCATATGCACCTTTTGGGGGCGCGGGTATTTAGGCGATGGTCAAAGTAGCATGAATGTTGAGAATACAAAAGATAATTTTTTAAGGGTGCTGTTGGAATTAATGCTAGATAATCCTTCTCAGCATAGTCAACGATGGGAATAAACAGGAGTTAAATAGATCCGCTTGAGATATGAGTACGCTATCTGACAGCAATCCAGTAAATAATGATATGTGATTTTTAAGAGAAAGGAAGGCGTTTAACTAACAAAACGTGAAAAAACATCTTTATGATACGTGACAACGAAGGAAAATTTTCTTTTTAGTCTTTGACAGGCAGAGTCATAGTCAAGAACAAAGCAAGAAATAAATACAATTATATATATATATGTGTATGTGTATATATATATGTGTGTATGTGTATATATATATATGTGTATGTGTATATATATGTGTATATGTATATATATATATATATAAAACACGCCCAAGCATACATACACACAGAACAACATTCACTATTACGTGTGCAAAGCAAATACTCCAGTTCCAGCCTTAAATCATTTCAATTCCTATTTCCAAGTATAATTTAATCTTTCTCGGCGACACTTGATGCTTACTTCATCACAGCATAATGACAGATTAAAAACTTGTTGGATTAAATATTAAAGAGGACCCTGGGCACTGCTGCATTCTTACAGCATAACACAGATTGGAGATGAAATAAGAAACCCCAGTGCATATTTTATACCAAAAGCAAAGAATACCGAGATTTCTCCTCCAGGCCACCTACTTTGTAATAAAACGCGGGCCAAGTTTATCTAGGGAGGCTGCAATAGCAGAATTGTATTATATGGTATTATAAAACGTCCATCACTGCAAACTGCTACATAGCTCAGTAGTCATTATTAATAATGGGGGTACATTTATACAGACAGAGCGTGGCTTGAACGGTGCTTCTCTCTGTAGTCTCCCTCATGGTTTCATATGGATACTATTTAATATTTTTTAATGTACATTTCTATTACATCTAATGCATAGAATTCTCCTTTAATAGTGAATATTGTTCATTGGCCATAGTTATCATCTATGGGAATGCCACCCAATGTATCTATACAAAATGCGTTGCATCTTCTAATCATAATACTGTTAGGTTGTGTACATTAACTACATCATGAGGTTATGAACAGCCTCAGATATTCTATCCCGCTATCCGAAGAAGAAAGAAGAATTATTTTCTACCAATGAATGTGAAATTATTGGTCTGTGGTTCGCAGTGGTCCCGAGGAGCTTTCAAGGTAGTCCTCAGGATGAATCCAGGGCTATTTCTAGTCCAGTATGTGAAGGCTTGTATTATCTCTAAGCTACCGTCATGCTTAGATTTTATTACTAGCATGACAATTTTATCTTGGGTGCTCAATATGCTTTTCAAAGTTAGCCCAGGGCACAAAAGGTTGGAGGACAACTGTAAACATTGGACATGTTTCACCATCACTGGTCATAAAAAATTCCAAGTTACAAATTGTATAAATGCTTATCTGTTTATTTTACATTAACAAGACTCTGGACAGATTTATATAAAGTAGAGACAATATTCAGCTTGATATGTTTTTAGGAATCATTAAGGGATGCATCCATTTCCATCAACATAAAGTAGCAGAAAAAAGTAAGGCTCAGCAGAATTTTAGTAGCCATGGCTTTCATCCACCACTGGCTCAGATTTCAGAGGCTTATATAGGAAATATAAGTCTTTTCCCAATCTGTAGGGTCACCAACAATCTCCCACAGCAAAAAAAAAAAAAAGTAATGGTGGCATCGCCCAATTTAGGAAGGTTGCATTGCGGAAAAGATATATCTTTCTGACACGTCAGTCCATGAGTAAGGTGTGACCTATCTTAATATACGTCTTAATTGTATTGTTCAGAATGGTTCCCGTTTAATGGAATTTAGCTGCCATGTCCCAGCCACAAAATGTAAGGCTTTGTACGCTGAGCACCGGTGGAACGGTTCTACAAGAACAACATAATGCTTATACTAGAGTTGAATGGATCAGAAATCCACAGAGTAATTCCAGACTGAGGGCACTGCTTATTTTACAAGTGTTTGGAGAGTTGCTCTAGGAGAAGACACGGTGAACAATCATCAGCCGGCTGTGAAGAGGATACAAGGCCCTTATTGCAACCAATATCTAAAACACGGCCATATCTAATAGGATTAAGTTAATAACAGCCATATGAGACTGTCAGATGGACAGTGGGGTCAGAGCGAGCCTTTGTATCTAGGTAATTTTAACGACAATTATTACAGCAATTTCCTGTGTTCCCTCTTACATTAATTTAGCTCTGCCTGTTTAAATTGCATTAAATATTGTTTTTGCTATATCCTTGATGAACTAATTGAGTTTGGTGGACTGAGGGCACCGAGGATACTAGTGAGCTGAGCATTATTCTGGTGGTGAATGAGTGTCACCAGCCAGTCCTTCACGCACGATGTACATTGAGTTCCCTTTGTGATGTCACTGAACGTACCGGGCCACTGGCCATTTAAAACTGTTCAGCTTAGGATGTGAAATAAGCAAATAAATAATTGTATCCTTTTTTTGTTACATTTGTTGTAACCTAACATAAATTATCTCAATTCTTCAACACTCCTCTTATTTTTATCACTGGACATCTTTCTACAGCCCTCCATATAAACCATATGACTCTATAACACATAACCTTGCTCAGTGTAGACCCCCCCATCTAGAACCGGTTACTTCTATAGAGTATATTATTATATGGGAAGGAATATAGAAGGGCTCGCTGTAAAAAAAACCCAACGCATCAGCTATTTTGTGTTCACATTAAGAAAGGTTATCCATGGTCCCCAAAGTTCACATCGTCAGGAAGGTTTCAAATAATCTCCAAATGCCCCCTTTCTTCCCACCCATTAAAGGGATATAAAAACTATACATATTAATAATAAAAACCTTAGAAAAGCAGGCTGGATATCTTGCTGGTGGAATGGAAGAGATTCCCCTGAGATGCTACGGGAGGCAGCTCATTGATTTTATACTTGATGGGGAGCTATTAAACCAGCAAACACACTGACCTTGTGAGCGGAGGCAGGCGGCTGCAGGAGCCACATAAAGCTTTAATATCGCCGCTCTCCAGCCCATAATAAGAGGTCCTGAAACCACAGAGAAAGCGTAGTGTGCTGCACTAGAGAGATACATATAAAACCTCAGCACAGTATGGTGTAACCGAGGCTGCCTGACATACCCATATGTCATATTGTCTACCTATCTAAGCCTATTACATTACAGTGGAACACTGAAAACAGCTGGATGTAGGTTTTTAATCTGTTCTGATCACATTGTATTAGTTCCATCAACATTTTACCCTCAAAGATCAGGCCCTTTGGGTGTTTTTTGTCTCCAAAACGGAGTGAAATCCCTGCATCCACAACTATAAATATTTGCGGTGGCTCCACTAAAGCAAGGATATCACCCAGATAGAAAGACTGCTGCTGGCGCATCTTTGGCCTGGGGAAGGTCATGAGACGGCAAGCACTCGAACACTAATGAACGTCTATACAATGCTATCGTCAGCTACGTCAATGCTCTCTGCATATACACTGCCTTCAAATATCCTTTAATAAAACCTAAGTGCACAAAAATATAACACAAGATAATAACAGTAAAGTAGTGAGGTGCGTCTTACATAGACTGGGAACCATTTTTTTCCTACTTGATTTGGTGTAAAAGAGGAAGATTAACTACAGAGGATCACCAACAGGTTTTGATCTACCAAACGTAACACATCAGCTATTTTGTGTTCATATTCCGAATGATCATGCTGGGACTCCAAAGAGTCCGGATGGGGTCAAATAATCTCATATAGCTCCCTTTTCTACCCATACATTATATGGATTTAAAATCTTCAGCAACTGATATACAGGCAAATGACTTTGTTTTAACTCAAAACTCTCACATGTCAGATAAACCCTCACCTGAATGCAGCATTTAAATCTTTTCTTCATGGGAATGTATCATAGACATACACTGGTCCTAGTTTATTTGGGGAGTAGCCAAAAAACGGGTAATACCCCAAATTGGTGTCTTTTTCTGTTTCATTTTTTATCTAAATATTGCACATCTTTTTGTTGTAGAGCACTTTAGAAACACATCCATGACTTGCAAATAACACTCCTTCTTTTGGAAGTATATGTTTTACGCATCGTCTTTACGGTGCGTTCTCTGTATAGTGAACAGTTTATTAACTTTGATACGCTTCGAGGGTGCTAATGCTTGATCTTTATTAATTTTTTACAAGTTCCCT
Source organism: Sceloporus occidentalis (assembly GCA_023333645.1). Classification (NCBI taxonomy): domain Eukaryota; kingdom Metazoa; phylum Chordata; class Lepidosauria; order Squamata; family Phrynosomatidae; genus Sceloporus; species Sceloporus occidentalis. Next base: position 3,578,748 of record JALMGF010000087.1, on the reverse strand, counting down.
AATGAATACATTGTGGATTTAGATTTTTTTTAAATAACTCTATTTGGTGCTTCTAACAAATTCACGAGTTACGTTATTTACAAGTCTCCAGTTACAGCAAAACCCGTGTGTACAAAAAAGCATATTTTTTTACAAATATCACATTCCTCCATTTCAAGGGAGTTGGAATGATTTTGTAAATGATAGTTGCAGGGTACACACACGATAAAAGTCTAATTATTTTACTCAGAAATACCTTGATGCAGGTATACATTTCCAAAATTAACCCATTTTGTTGTGGGTTTTTTTTCATGTGGTGGGGAGGCAGGCTTGAGGTCCTTGCCAGTAAAGCGGCTGTGGATTTAAAAAAAAAGAACGGCACACACATTTAAGGTGAATTATTTGTCTTTTGGTAATGTGCAGACCAAGCAGTTATTAACGCTATGTCTCTTTAGTGCTCTTCTAATCCTGCGCTCGGTTCAGCAAAGGCAGGTTTCTTGTATGGTAAACTGTTATAAATCCTCATTATCCTAAATAAAATTACTGCACTTTAAAGCGTTTCCAGGGAGGACCGTCTCGCTCCTAAACTACTGCCTTGGCGGGGTAAATAGGCAACAATCTTTCCAGTGTTTGCTACACAGTGGGGTGTCCATTTGAAATTGTCACCCTGTTAGCAAACCAATTCTACATATTAAAATAAATGTGTTGCTTGCATGCTAGTGTGGGGAGATAGGTTGGAAGGAGAAGGGGACATGAAGAACCATTTATAAAATCAAAGACTGGCGAGAGAATTCAGCAGCGGCAGTCAGTATGGAGAGGAGACCTCACTATTTTGTTCTCACTTTTCTTCTTTCTTCTATAATCCACCCAACTCTCTACGTCTTTATCTCTTTACAGTTCTCGCCTTTTCACTTCCTCGCCAGGTCCGTTTTCTCTTTCCTTCTTTCCCGGCCACGTATCTCTCCTTCAAATGAGTCATCTGTACGTACAAGTAAATTAAAAATTGATCCATGCCTTTCAATCTGGCAGCCTGGACCTGAAATGTTTTCCATCTACGATCAGCCCCAGATGTCACCACTAGCTGATCCCTACAGACTTTTTTCTTGTATTTAATCTTAATAACACTTTTTTTTCCTTACGTGAGGCTATGCATAGAATTTTTCCAGCAGTGTTTGCAATCTAATTTCAGAGATACAATGAAGCTTAGGGGACGTTACTGCTCAACTTGATATTCCGAGGCCAAAAATAAGTAAACATGTTTCTGCAATTTAGGGCATAAAAGTAGTAGACCTAGCTTACCCGGACCCTCTAACCGCGGCACAGCCTTCTAGAACGGAAAGCAAACAGATTTGATTTTAATCTCCTTTTTTATAAGGTTATCCTGAAGCAGTACTTAGTCTTACACATTTAATATTTTTTTTATATCCCAAACACCTAATCAGAGCGTTTTAATGTTTTCTGGTTAAGAAGGGGTTAGTTGATTGCACAAAAACCTCACATTTTCGCCTTTGTTTTATAAATGCCACTGACTGCTCATTTAACAGTTTTTGACACTACTGATATTTCCTTATTTTGCCAGATTCTGAGAAAGAAAATAATTATTCGGTTGTTTACACTTCCTAACAATGAACATACTAAATCAAAGCTAATTAAGGACACAGGCTCATTTTGCTAAGTGTTGACAAGTCATAATTAAGGGCTTAGTGAGAATCTGACACTCTTTGTGCCTTTGACACGAAGCCTATTTTAATAGTTTCCTAGCAATTAACCCGTCCATAAAGACAATGAGTACAATATCATCCACGCACACTTTTCTTCTGCTGTAAACACTCCAACTGTTGTTTTTGTTCCATTCTGAGCAAAAATAAGAACAAAAATTATATTAACATCAAAATGGCAGCATAACAAAAAACAAGGAAGAAGAGGTGCAAAATAACCTCATCCCTTTTGGGTACTTGAGATATGTGGTATGTTTAGGTGGGCTGCTCCTCAGGACCCACCTGCCTTCTTCCTTGCACAGCGTGTCCAGATGAGTGCTGGCGTATGACATCATAACTCGGCACTCCTCAGAAAGAAGCACAGTGCTGAGTACAAGACAAAGTTGTGCCAGCTTGGGGCAGACCTCTATAGTGTAAATCGGCAAATGACTAGGGAGATCTTTGATCTCCCCAACTGGCCCGTTGAGAAGCAGCGCCCTGGAAGCGGGTGGCCTCATTAATATGGCTGCTGCCCCCACACACCTGCTACCCTAGGACTAGTAAATCTAGGCAAATATACGCCGCTGTTCTTCATTTGGAATTACGCAACCCCATGTTGTTTTATGTATCGGCGCTTGCAAGTACACAATACAGTGCATCAATGTACAATGTAACGTGCTGTCAATATGCTTGCCAAGAACTAGACACAGAAAGCCATGTTGGGTCATAAATAAGATACAGATTTTGGATCTCCCATTTATGAGATTAGCCACAATGGGGGAGTCATGTGCATTACAAAACAGATGCTTAATAACCATCTACAATGTTCTGGACTGCTTCGCTCACACGCGCCATTGATGAGTTCTTTAACCACGGTCTCTTGTAACAGCGCTACAGAATCTGCTGGTGTAGATAATGTATCGTTCTATGTGTTAGAACTATTCAGACAAAAAGAAACCTCTGCGATAAACTTCCTTTTTACCAATTTCCCTTTTAGAAACTCTACTTTAACTGCATTTTATAAATAGTCCACATATTTCAGTATATAGCTCACCTATAGTTCACTAAAATATCTCCCTTTGCCGCTTCCAGAACTGCTTCTTGTCACACTTCATATAAGTGATCTCGTAAACTACGCCATGACTGTTCCCTGTGGCTTCCTCCTTAACCTTTTTATATCATGAGGTCATGGAGATGCTCTTCACATTCTTCCACGTTCCCGATGCTGAAATGGTCCGTGGATCCTTTATCGGTTTTGTGAGGTCTTCTCCTAGCTGCTGCTGTAGCGTCTATGAGGTTAGCTTTTGATGCCCAGCGAGAAGAGACTTATTCTTACATACAAACTGGGATTTCCTAGCCCTTGGTCTCTCCTCCATCACCAGATTCTACTTGCACATCTAAACTAAATGGCATTCCACACGTGATTCAAGACATTTCACACACAAGCCAACCTGAATGTGATATACATAGTAGTGAATACTAAATGGATACAAGTTGGTGTTTGTTAACCCTCTAGTACTTGCTGGAACCAAACGGGTTATTCTTCCTTCTCCTTCATCAGCCGGGAGGGACCGCTAAACTCTCATCTTTGGCACTGCTTGTCAGTGAAAGGCAAATTCTCACAGCCCCTCAGCCCTCGCTATGCAGGCATGGTCTTCTCCAGCTGCAGCTTAATTTCCTGTGACTTGCCTAATTACTGTAATTAAGGATTAATTGCCATTAATTATTCACACATAAGCTCATCGCAAATCATGGGGTAAATGTCTTATGAAGGCTGCCATACAAGCCATGTATAAACACACTGAGATGCTCCGGGCGGGAGGACGGATTGCTGGAGGACTGGAGCTAATTTCCAGTCATTCTCCTAACGAAAACAGCCATAATTCTTGCCCAAAAGATGACAGCTCCTCAGGTTAAACATCCAGGTCTCAGACATTTTGTTTTATGTACTCTTTCTGTCCTTAATTAGGACTCATTATCTGGCCAAGGTGAAGAGGGTTAACTCTTTAACACATAGGATTGCTACGCGTTTGCAAAGTTAGTTGTGGATCGGAGCCTAAAAAGTGGGTGGCCTGGTAGGAATTTGATGCCAAGATGTACTTGGAAAATACGACTGCCTGTCCCAGGCAGAAACATTACTCCGTCAGATTGTTTGTGTACTCGTACATGCAACAGTATGAAAGTGGCTTTTATACTTCACACTATCCAGCGTGCAAATGGAGAGAAAGTCAACTGGTATCACATTCCCAAAGTCATTAGTTATGATGTACGTAAACAAATATATATGAGATTATATACACACAAATATAAAATCACAGCTTCCACGTGGCCGTCTTCCGATGTACTGAAGCAATATGACTTCATACCCTGACGTTCTGCTTTAATACATCACAACGTGGCTGAGGAACATAGATGGACGGTCCTGTCTACAGGACGAAGATGTCCCATTTTGGACACCTGAAATACTGGGCGAAATCATCTTAAGGGATGGAGTAGAGGCGCTCAAACATAAAACCCCCTACTCATTCCACAATAATGAAACCATTATATTAGCTTGCTGTAGTTTATAGCTTCTTACAAATGCACAGAAACCCTGAAGGCATTAGTACTAGTTAGTAAACATGGACCTTGTGCTTTGTTCTCATTTCCATACGGCACGGATCAGAATGTTTAAGGCCCCGGGAATTTTATGTAGGCAAATTGAGCGATATTCAATGTTAATGCATGAAACATTTTTTTCCTCCAGTAACTACATGTATTTGGCAGAGTAAAACATTTATGCTAATGGACCTTCTGCTTTAATGTGTGAAATGGTTCTCTTCGTTAAGTACGTCACTTTATGAGGCTTTTTTCGTTATCTACATGATGCCGGGGTGTGTAGGAATGAGCGAGCGTTTCAGGGTCTGCAGAAATTTATACAGCATGGAGGGAGATTAACAGCAAGTGACTGCGTGCATCTGGCAAAATTACAGTTCAAGCCACCGGTAGGTTGTAAACCGAAAACGATAAGCCGTTTTTTTTTAAAGTAGATTTTTATATATATATATATTTAATGTTGTCGGACAATTAAGCTAATCAGAAGGTGAAAGCCGCAAATTAATGTCATATTTTTTTTTTTATAGGGTCACAATTGGCAGGTGATCAACAAGATTATTATTTATTGATTGACATGGTGCTGTCCTGTTCTGCAGCGCTGTACAATTTGTAAACAGGACATAACATCACATAACAATTTGGACTTACAGAAAAGAAGGGTAAGGAGGATCCCCGGTCAAATTATTTTAGAATAAATCCATTAGGAGAAGGTAGAGCTGGCAGAATTTCACCATTTAGAATCTTAGTTTCAATAAGTATCTTAATTAAAGGAAACGCGTATGAGAACTAAAGGTCCTCTGTTTTGATACGGAAGGTCAAGGTGATAAGTGGAAGTTATAGGACCTCAGAAGAACCACAAGGAGTGGCCCATGAAAGTGCAGACATTAAACAAAGATATTCAGTGCATATTTACACCATGTGGCTTAATACGTCTTAGAGATAATCTGAAATATACTACGGACATTAATTTATTTGACTGAAACTCGTACCCCCCCTCCCAAAAAAAATATTCATCATAATGGGGAAAAAAATGTTAATATAAAATTCTCTGTGAGCGAAAAAGCTCGGGAATTCAGCAAGAGATTCTCGTAAAAAAATATGATTTCTGTAATAAAACAAATTACATCCGTATGTATGAAAAATATCCAATGACATAAAATGTGAAGCAGCATTTCATCTCTGTCTCAACACAAGGTTGTCACTCTCTAAGTGCCTACAGCTTCGACTGAGCATGGCCCATCAACTCGCACCCTCTGCTCGGAGCATACTCGCGCCTCCATGGGACTGTCATCTAATTGATACGTCCCCATTCATTGTCACCTTGACTCAGTGCCGGCAGCTGCGGTGTCACTTCCCATTTATGGGCTGGGAACTCCCCTGATCTGGGTAATTAAGAGTTTATGTGTTAATTGGCGTAAATACAAAGATGGCAGTCGAGGGCGTTAATTCCAGAGCTCGGCCGTAAATTGTTGAGCTGATGAGGAGGATGAAAGGAAGGGGGAGACATGAGGGAGACACGGTGCAAGTTGAGGAATAGGAATGAATGGCTGGGAGGAAGTGTAACCGTTTCAATGCCAAGCGGTTAATTAACTGGTACGGAAAGGGTTAAAGACTCAACTTTTTTGCAGGTGAAAAACAAACTATGACTGTGCGAGTCGTACAGATAATCGGTGTAATTAATCGCTGCGGTAAAGATTTATGCACAATTAGCTTATCTGTTTCCTGTGAAAGAATATGCTCCTTTTTTATGCCGGAACAACAGTCGTTTGTCTGAAATAACAGAATTCTGCAAATCTCAACCCCAGTCCCGATTTACTCATAATATACCCAGACAAAGAAGTGAGAGGCCTCTCTGAATCACACGTTTAAGTAGGTATAACCTGTTCCTGAGGTGTATCAAGACGAAGTTCTGCTAGACAATTCTTAAGCACGATTGAAGTCACCAAATGTATATAAAAATGTATTATATATAGGAATCCGATATATATTATATAAAGTAAAGGGCAGGTTACATGAGACAGCTACGTGATGTCATTATTTTTTTATATCACATAGAAGTTTTTATGTGTTAACAGCAGAAGATAATAAAGCAGGTTCTCGAGGGCCTGTATAGTATAGTATTTCCCAATCCACACAGTCATTATGGACATACCTGTAAACCTCTGGCCCTTCAGGGCTGAAATTGGACAGCCCAAATATAGAGCCATAATCGGAGTTGTATTAAGGTGTCACATAAAATGGGTGGTTTACCAAAAAATGCTTATACTAACACACTCCCAACAAAAAAATCATTGCATTTCTTTGTGCCAAACAACATTAAGCACGTGGGAAGCAGGCGGAATTGATGTATTTCCTTCTTGTGTCTGACATGTGCTTCCTGATCCACAGCACCCACAAGAATGGCTTCATAGGAGGGAATAAGACAATAACGCATCTTATCAGCTGCCACAAGGCTCCTTGCATTTTAACCTGTGTGTCCCTAATCTTACAGTTTAGCTTAAATTGTGGTTACTGCCGCTCTGGCATTGCGCGGGTTAACCCCTATCCCACTCCCATAATGGCAGATGTCCTGCTGGAGGTGGGTGACGCACACCACAGAATTCAAATGAGGAGGCGGCAAGGTCCCTTTTTAGAAGCATCTCGGTCTCTCATCCCTACCTCTCCACTTGCAAATGACAGTGTCAACAATCGCTGTCCTTCCATCAATCACCCAGGGTCATGAATATACAAGAGGCAGTCTGAGAGAGGCTGGATACCTCCTGCCGATCAGCTTGGCCTAATTATCCAGGCTTCTCTTCTTTGTCTTGTGAGTGTAGCTGCAAGAAGTTCGAGAGCAGTCTGGGACATCATCGGCCAAGGTTACGCACGCTGACCCCTCGTGTGGACACGCAATGTTTGATCTGGAGATTCAGATGTCACCTTTTCTATTCACCATTAAAAAGATGGAACGGGGGGGGGGGTTGTATGTCTTGCAATGCTGCTCCGAGCTGTCATTTCCCTGCTGTTACAGACAATGTGGTGAATTAAAGCAGTGTGCTCATAATCTTCTAAGAATGGCTAAGGTTTGTTAACGAATACGTTCCCTCATTTGCTCTTGGTAGTACTGTACTGAGTATGGGGGTGTGCTGGAGGAGTATAACGGGTGTTACGGTATATAAAAGATGGTCTTACCAAAGGCTTGGTACTAGGATACTCATATACATTGGCCTGGGCCCCTGTCATCAAGTAAAGAAGCGTGTGGAATTGTGCATTTCTGCATAAACGTGGCACGAGCTTTTGGTTAGTAGGATAGTAACGAGATGAAATGGCTGTCAGCAGAGGTTTCATGACACAGTAGTGTGTAGTCGTAGTAGATCGCAGATCCAGAGGATCATTATGTATAAATATTATATATATAGTATAATTATTATGTATATAAGGGTCTAATCAACACTGGTTTGGCACAAGGTGTTATATAGGTGGTACTCACCAGAGTATGAGTTATGGATTTCTGGTTGGCAGTGGGTACAGCTAAAGTATGAGACATATGCCCAGCGTTACAGCGGAGGAGTAATTGTGTGTGTTGGCTGAGAATGGTTTGTCCAATGCAACAGAAAACAATGAGTTACCAAATATGTTAAGTATCATTTGCGCATTTCTAGAATTCTTTTCCATCTTGTGCCATAACTTCACACAAACACGATACATTTAATAAAATAAGTATGAAGAGATCTAATGTATCAAGCAGAGGGTATCATGGTTTATTAGCGCTCCCTGCCAATGATTATAATTGTTATATCTGAAGGCCTATAGGATGTGGTGATTGGAGATTTTGTGAGCTGCTACCAGCGGAGGATCGCGTACATATTGGATCGGTGAAGAGTTCCCTGGAAAACTGTCCATTTGCTCCTGATTTTAGGAGTGGTTTTGTGCACGTTCCCTTTTTTTGGTTTGTTTGTTATTATTATTCATTGCAGCATTCTGAGTGTATTGACTTTTACAAATACTGCTGGACCATATAGATTGCGTAAATTGTTGGCGCTATACAAATAAAAGATGATAATAATAATTTTTTGCACTAGTCACCGTGGTGTTTTAGTTGTTTTTTTCTTTACTGGTTTTGTAAATGTCTATACCCTGTGCGCTGTGGAGATTTCAGGACCGCTAACTTCTTTCAAGACATAATGCCTATTTGATGAGCTGGAATCCAGAATATAAGCACACCGCTCCGCCAAAAAGCATAGTACTCTTTAATACAAAACTACAAATGCGCTTCTCCAAAAATCATAGGCACGCATAGACGCACCCCTCGCATTCGCTGCTACACCCATTGCTGTGCAAACACGGCTCCGCACGTTACGTGCAGCGCTCTGCCCTGTCTATGACAATTTGCAGATGTCCGCGGCCCGGAGCGTATGAAATAATAAAGCTCGCTAGCTGTAAACATTGCTGAATTCTGACACTATTGATTTATTGTGTCTAACGGTGACATCAAACCGGGTAAGTGACAGAAACACTGTTACGGCTTTAAGAGCCGTTTGTCACCGATTAAAGCTGCCAAACAGGGTTTGCCCGGACTGGCCTGTCAGTCCCAGCGCAAATTACTGCTTCCCTGTACTGGCTGAAGGCGGCCTGCAGCAGCCCCTCCGCGTCTTCATTACTCTGTCACGGCAAACACGCGCCAAGACGGGCCCGATTTAATATGCATGCTAATTATGCAAATTATTAATTGGGCCAGAGTTGCAGATACATGCAGAAGAATCGGGAGTTTAACCCATTTGACCCTGTTGAGCTTTGCATTGCTTTACAACCACTTACAGTGGCATTCAATCCATTGCACACCAGCAAAATATACTAAAAAATGACTTTATAATTTTATTGATTCCTACTTAAAAAATATATTGTCTTTTCAGACAAAAAGGAAATAGGGGCAGGCGGTTACTTTGATTTTTGTTTTATTTTTCTTAGACTATAGGAATTCACATTTTGTTTTCTTTATAGTCAACAGACTTTTATGAATTGTATTAAATAACAAAAAAATGATCATGGTGATTATTGAACATCAACATTTCATACTGAATTTTTTTATTCTGGATTGTGTATATTGTGCAAGCATTACAGCACCTTCCATTTGTGATTATACAGAGTCACCGAGTCCAGGTTTATTTCAGATTATAAACTGTGTTTAATAAGGATTCCACGTTGTGAAAGCTGTTACGGGTGTATTTTCTCCTGTGTCTCTTGTTAAAAGCTCCCACTTTGATGATTTCGGTTTGACACAAACTATTAAAGTTTATGGTGGTCAAAGCAGTAAATTTAGACCCTTTGCAAGTCCATCTTGAATTCCACCCAAACAAGAATTATTGATTGTTCAGTTCTCTGTGGCTGGATGGATGAGCTGGAACTTCACACTTTACTGCTCTAAAGGGCCACATCGTATGGAGGAAATCTGTTAACCTGTTAAGTATCTACCATTACCCTAATGCTATATGTGTATGGCACAAGAACGGAGCTATGCCGGTGTAAGTGCACTTCCCACTCATGATTAGGTAACCGTTTTTAATTCTGTGCCAATACAATTATTATTATTTATTATTATTAGTTATTGTTCTTAAGTATGTCCACTCACGCATGTAAGCCAGCATACCTTGCCTGGTGTCTGGGTGTCATTGCCGCACTACTACTTCTGTATCACATAATGTTTTGATATGTGACCCCAAGTGGCTTGTTCTGGTCTAGGTACACTAGGCCTAGGGCGGCACTTCCAGGGCTCCATGGGTTGGTTTGGGAGATCAGAGATCCCCCTTGTAACCACCCCTATAAACTATGAAGCACTGTGCACATCCTCCTTTAAATGCTGCGTGTCAGTATATGTCTCTCGGCACTCGGCATGGAAGATGGCAGCGATGAGGATAAGAGGTGAGAACCAACTGGGGCCCTCCTCTAGGTCAGCCCAAGGGCAGCACCCAGCCAAGATGTTCCACTGGTCCCCCCCTGAGATCTCGCCTCCTAGAGAGGGCTGGCCCAGTAATCAGGGTTGCACTGGGAAAACCCTGTTTGAAGAAATGCATCTATCCGGTTTGAAGAATTTGGAGTAACCCCCAGTAGAGAAGCTAAAAGCATGTAGATCACATGGATTCAGTTTGCCTGATAATGACTCTTCTATATGAACTAGATTATTTAACTGGGTACACCGCTCTCTACTCCTTCAACATGCAAGTTGACATTTTTTGTTTTGGAAAAATGCGTATTAAATTAGAATACCTAGACAATGAAAAGTTAGGCTGCTTCCCTTGTTATCATTAGGTTCTCACCCTTTTATTGAATGTCATGTTTTAAACTGCTCAAATTATTTACAGTACTGTGCAAATGTTTTAGGCAGGTATGAAAAACTTATGTAAAATAAGAATGCTTTCATAAATAGCCATGTTAATAGCATATTTTTATCATTTAGCAAAATGCCACCAGTCTTTGCCTTCAAAACAGCATCAATCAGTTTTTTAAGGAACTCGGCAGGTTGGTTGTTCCAAACATCCTGGAGGACTCACCGCAGTTCTTCTGTGGTTCAGCTGCTTCTCTCTCTCTTCATGTAATCCCAGACAGACTTGATGATCTTGAGATCAGGGCTTTGTAGGGTCCATACCATCACTTCCAGGACTCCTTGTTCTTCTGTATGCTTAAGATAGTTCTTAATGACTTTGACTGTAAAAAGTTGTACCAGGGCCCCGCTGTTTTCTGCCAATGCAGAGTTGATTGCACTGCTGGACATCTTCCGATTGAGGAGGGAATTAAGCATGATGTGTCTTTTATCTGCGTCACAAGTTTTTTTGGTAGACCACTGCGTCAATGGTCCTCAACATAGCCATTTCTTTGTGCTTCTTGAACATCTGGAATCCCCTATCTGCCTGTGAGAGACATTGCTGACGCAGTATAACTACCTTGTGCCTTGTTGCTGTGCTCAGCCATGGTGTATTATTTTTGACATTAAACTGTCTTTGGAAACCTTACCTTGTTAGTGATTTTTGCTATTTTTCACCAAGTTTTATTTCTTCTACACAGCTGGTTCCGTTTCAGTTAATGTTTGTGTTTCAGACTAAATATTACATGGACAATCATTAGCACCTGGTAAATTTGTTTATTCATACAGCTAACTTGATGCCTACAAAATCCCTGACTTTGTGCAAGTGTACCTAGAAGAATTGATGCTGTTTTGAAAGAAAAGTGTGGTCACACCAAGTATTGATTTTGATGTTTTTTTTCTGGTCTCTCACTTTGCATTTTGTTACATGAATAAAATAAGCTATCGGCATGTCTAGTTTTGAAACCATTCTTACTTTACAGCATTTTGTTCACACCTGCCTAAAACTTTTGCACAGCACTGCATGCAATGAGTGCATTTTTAAGCATGACAATCAATAAAAGGATGTCAAAACAATGACACCAAGGGAAGCAGACTGGCTTTTAAACGTCTAGGTGTGTCGTTGGTGGAAATGTTTCCAGTTATTGTTTTCATAAAATAAATCATTAACAGACACGATGAGGACGATTGAGTGAATACAATCAACTTAAAAAAAATAAAAAAATGGTATATGCGCAAATACATAAAGACAGGTGGGTAGGAATGTATACATTGAAAAGATAACAGAACAATGTGGGGCTGGCCTGGCTGAAGCCGGTGATCGCAGCATTAAACAAAGGCCCTGGATGTAGCATCTGGCATTAAATGAACTTTTCTGTAAACTGTATGCCAATTTCCAGAATGGCTCGGAGCAGGAATCCTCTGCCAAGGCAGTAAACAGCTTTTATCAGCAATAATGATGGCATAATCCCAGCGAAAAAACGCAAGGAACATATGGCGTCGGCTCTCCAAACACACTCCGTACAACATAGGGGGCATTTTTACGATGCCGTCCACTAACACAGGGTTCACCACGGCCCTTTTTTTGGGGGGGGTTCTTTTTTTTCCCTTTTTTTTCCACTTTCAGGTTATAATCTTCACTGTTTGAGATTATGCGGCGTTGGGGAATTGTACGCTAATGAGGCAATTTTTCTTTCAGAAAAAAAAATCAGGCGGAAAATGAACTGGAAGTGCATAGTACAAAGATCAGGGGGTTAGAGGGGTCTAATGGGACTTGGGAGAGAAGAGACTTGGAGGCAGAACACACTATGGGGGGAGAGCAGAGAGGAAGAAATGAAATGGGGTTGAGAATTTAAATGTGGAAGAAATTGAGTAAAAGAAGAAGTAAAGGAAATAGGAAGATACAATCTCTATTTTAAGCTCATGTGTTTTTTTTTAACTTTAGAACAACCATGCTAGTGTTCAAATTGCCATTAAAGAATTTTGTTGAGGACAATATTCAACAGAGTTGTCAAATTATAACTGTTTACCTTAACAATATTGTTTTATATAAATTGAAAGTAGTTTAATATGCATTCTTTAACTGTATAAAATGAAATGAAAGGCTTGCCCGGTGAACGCGCTGCGATGTATCACCCCCTGCACAGCCCGCACCAGTTTTGGCTTTTTAAAATGGGCAATTGCTGGACTACCATTGAAATCAATGGGAGGGTTTTCTACACATGCCAACAGGGGTCTCGTTATACCCTTGGATCCCATGCTGGATCTGGCTGGCGGTGAGGAAATTCCCATCTTCATTATCAAAAGTTATCAAAACCATGTAAGATTAAGCGTTCTACCCGGAAGACATTTCTCCTTTTGATGGCATGATTCAGAAAATACACTGAAACAGATAGTTCTGCAATGAAACACAAGTTCATACTTGCACAGGCTTTCCAACCCCATCTTTCTTAACCTTGTGGGTTGAGGATTAAATAGGTACTTAAAAGCTTTACGGCTATCTGGTACCCAGATAATTGGGGTATTTGCTATTTACTCCTAGGTGCCCAAGTCTGTTCATGACATTTCACAGTAGAGTTTCCAGTGGAAATCCACTTGGTAGGATTGTATCAGTTATTGTATTTATACCTATTTTTTCCACATAGCATAATAATATCAAAATGTAATCAACCGAATTGGAGAAATATTAAAAAATGGTTTCCAACCATGTTCCAGAATCCTGCTCCTCAGTCTCCCCCGCTGCGTATATATCTACGATGTCAGCTCTTCTCTCTCCGCTGCCATTAAATCTATCAGGCTCTCCTGCTGATGGCTCTCCAAGGCCGCAGCACGCTGATCTCTTCCAGGAACACGGCATTCTGCCCAGCCCCACCGTAACCTCCGCATCGATTTTCCCAGCTCGGTGGCCATTCATTGCTGTGACATTTGGCTCTCGGCTCTTTAACACTCCTCAACCAAATCAATTTCATATTTTTGTCGATTCCACGCACCAGACTAGGAGCAGGATGGGAAAAGACTTGAGCTCAAAACAAAACGGTGATTTTCTCTAAGTGTTTTAGCTGGAGGTTGCGAGAGGAAATTTTCCAAGCTCGCCCTGTGCGTTATAAAAAAATGTAATAAAAAAAGAAACTGGTAGATGGAAGATGGAAGTCTGTATTTTGAGAATAAAATAGACTATCTGGTTCTACGTGTTAAAAGAGGAACCCCAAACAGAATGTTTCTATCCTAATATCTATAATATACCTATAATAATTTTTATAGATATATTGCATTTTTCTATTGAAATACGATTCTAGGTTTTGTTCATGTAATATTTTAGACAGCTACATATTTGCTGTTAGTATGTGTTTTATCTCATTATCACACAGCCTTGTGGTAAACAATAGAACACCCAAGTCTTAATTACCCAGAGGGAACCTCTGACTCATAAGAGTTACTGCAGTGAGAAAATCATCTAACGTCATCTACGATGGCAGCCTCCATGTCTGCGGATAAAGGGAGATTTATGGTACAAAAAGAGATAAAACAGCCGTTTCTTCATAAACTACATTATTGGATACAACATTGTATTAAATGCTAAAAGAAAAATAATTATTTTTTAATGGGACTTTTAAACTAGACTCAGGACGCCAGCTACGTGTCTTCTATATGGCAGCACTAACCAACTTCTAGAAGCAATCTCTCCAAATATTTTTATGTGGCGTAGATAGGCTAATACTCTCACTTTTATTAATCTATATTGCCTATGGCATGTTCAAACGCCCTCTCGTTGAGCGTTCTTGATGCAAGCACGGGCTGTCAAAAACATTGGAATCCACTCACCCCATCCCTTCATGGCACATTTTATGAAATGGATGAGCGAAGACGTAAAACATAAAGAAATCGGAATATATATACATGTAGATTATAAAATATAAAAATTCAATACATATATGCATAAATACATATATTATAAAAGAAGGCTCTTGACAGCATTGTCGGCGGCAGGACACGCATTAGGGTTTAGTTATAAAGCACAAGATAATTGTGCCGTAAGAGGAGGAACAAGACACACAAAGACTTCTGACAGTAAAAATGTAAACACAATATAGAATCTGATGCCTCACATCATAACGTATTTGTCTAACCTAACTAGCAAGTACTAGTAGATAAAGTGTGTGTCTTATGATTTAATGCCTCTTACATTACTGGTGATTTTTATTATTACCCTCTAATAGAGGAAGGTATACTATATATACTGTATATACTGTATGCATGGTGGCACAACTATAGGGGGCGCATGTTTTAAATAATTTTTTAACCCAGTTGTATTAAAGTCGAACCTGTCTTTAGGTATGTTAAAAATTACATAAATAATCAATCCCCCCCCCCAGTAAGTAGATCACTGCTGTACACCTATAACTATGACCAAGATGTGCTGATAACAACAGCAAGAGTCTGTCTCCGTATGATGTTGGCAGACTTCTGGAATCTTATGTCCAAACTGGTGTCTAAGTAAAGCAAATTGGAGACAAAAGAAAATGTTCTTCATGTGTGGGAACCGCTAAGGGACACGGCTTTCCTCTCTCAGCATCAACTCAATGTCAGTCGGATGGTCCGGCAACACAAAACCTGGATCCCTGTGTGACTGCGGATTCAGAGAGTGAAGCTCCAGCTGCTAGATAATGTCAGATGGGGATATATATCAAAACCGTGCCGGTTGCTGCTCAAAACAAGTTACATCAAAGACGTGTGATGTGAGCATCTCCTAACATGATCTCTAGGACATGAGGGGTTATGACTGCTATACACACCTAGGGGATTCGACTGGACCTGAGCATAAGGGGGCAGTTATATATGTAGATTGCAGTCCTTCGTGAAAACAATGCGTTCTCAACCACCCCTCCTCAAAATGTCCCTAAAATGACAACTCCCTGAGACTTCTTCCCTCTTTAGCCATATAAATTATGAGATCATAGCTGATCCGCTTTCATTTACCTTTAACCACTCCTTGTAACGGCTCCAAATATTCTGTCTGCTAATTGCAGCTATTACTTTTCCTCTAACAGCTCCTCCCTAGCTTAAGAGATACTATAATACAATAATCAGTGCATGTGATTTAATAATGCCTATCCAAGAAGCTCGGGAGTCTGGCAGAGCCATTACCTAACACCTCCATGTACCGAAGCGACACCAGAAGGTCTCCTTGTGCCAACTACATGTCATTTTGCCCACTAGCCACGCATCATTGCAATTAGCATCCCTGAGATATTAATACGAACACCTGTATCCCCTTGAGGGGTTAAGGCATTCCTCGCAACAGACCAAGTCTGTCCCAGCAGCTGCACACACGCCGGTCACTCTTTCTTGTCACGGCTGATTTATAACCTCCTCCTCGTTCAATTTCACATTTTGTCCCCGTCATACCTCTGGCTCGCGATCATTCCAGGCTGACCCTTCCAGGGCAGGCAGGCAGTATTGATAAAACAATTATCTGCTGGCCGTTCATCTGATTTTCCATTTCAATTAGGGCTCGGACAAGGAGAGAGGGAAAAGATTGCATCATTGATTTTTCTACCTTACAACAGTACAGACGTGGCCAACGACGAATTCCAACCCTTCAGACTTTAAGTCATAATTTCAAGATTCCCTTTATTTTTCGCTTAATGCCTTCTCTTGATATGTCTGGGTTGGAAGTAAAAAGAAGCAATTTTATCAAACAGAAACATTGTCTGCTTTCATTTCCTCTTCTTTTTAATAGGGTAAGACATGGGTAACACTGTTAGCATTCATGTACTGAACAGTTAACTCATTGATGGTTGGTTTTTTTTTTTTTTTTTACATGATCTACGGTACAATTTGTGGCAAAGGTGGAGAACGCAATACAGTCCCTTGTCACCAAACTTAAAATAGGCAGGCTTAATGAAAGAGTAAAGAAAAACTCTAAAGGTCACAGATGCTGCTGCTGATGGGCCCTGGAACAAAACGTGTAGCTCCTACGTACGCTTGTTCTCCGGAGCCATCATATCTTTATATGAGGTTTAAATGAGAGTCTGTAGGTTGGATACGTGAAGAATTACTATTACTTTAACCTAAAATCTGAAAACAGTTTAATTTTGTGTACTGTGCTCTTCCTTTAGAAGCTGACTACACAAAGAATATATGTTCTTGACCGTGAGATGATTCTCTGCTCAGCATGATGTCAGAACGTCCCCGGCACTGTTTCTATTTTGTATCTCCTGTGCAGTGACCCAATACCCAGTTCTGCTCCGCAGACCGTAGCCTGGCGTGACTCTGGGGATCAGCCCAAGCAGTGAATCCCCAATATTACCTTGTAGGACCTGACTTCATTCTAATGCCAATCCCTATTTGTAGAAAGCAGCGTTAGGATAGGATACATACACAACAGCAATCTGTCGCATGTGTAAATAGCACAACGAATTTACAGCTAGTAAGAAGTATCAGAGATAAATATTTTGTGTATCCTGCATGTACACTAAGGGGTATTTAATTATACATCAACTCATGTGCCACTATAGAGGTCTACAGACTGAAAACCCATATGCAAAAGGAGGGTGGGTATAGTGGTTGTAGACATATACAGTAAGATTCTTTCTGCCTGCCTGTCTATACATGAAAATATTCTGCGGAAGAAGTTAATGTAATTATAATAGTTAAATATCCTCGCCCTCTACAAATCAATGTGAAGTCCCAATTCTCAGGCCTGTGTGCCTACAATCCAAGTTAACACAAAAATGATGACTTTCATTATGCCATCAGAGTTTTGACATTTTTAATTGAAACACCTGTAATTTTTCTGCACAACCCAAATACCCATTCAGGGAACGCTAGCTGATATTCATATAATATTTTGACAATCTCTTTGCTTTGCTCTGATGATGGGGAATGCGATGTGCTCAAAAAAGCCTCGGAGACGTATAATCAAACAATGTGATTTCTTGTTTTTGTTCATGTAAAAGCTGGTTTTCAGAAGAAACCCAACAGATTCCTATTATGTGTCCTGGAAACCTTCTTCCAAAGTATAATTTTATATTGCTGATGCCTTATATATGGAGAAATATAGCATGCTGACAATTACAGAATACATGGCATGTGTAAATTCTGTTCTTCAGAATGTTAAGGAACTAAATAAAACTCTAAAAAGGAGCAGTATTTTGGTTCACACGTCCACAAAAAGAGATAAATTCAACTGTAAATTTGCCAGTAAAACTTGGTATCCTAAAACACATCATTCTTTACCCTTATACAGGTTTTTTCGTGGACGATTATATGTATCCAGCCATAACACCATGAATGAGAAATAAACAATTAAAAATCTTTACCATTAAACAAATAATATAAGATAAAATAAAGATCGTAACATAATATGTGAAAAGATTTTCTATAAAACAAAAAAAAGTTCTGAGGCTCTAGAAAAGTAAAGAGCAGCTTTCCAACACCTTGTCTGATCAGCTTGGTGTTCAAAGCTACACACCTAGGGGACACCTGAGGACCATGGCGATTGTTCTGTAGCAACAGGAGAGCTACCTGTTGGTTACCCCTGCCCCAAAGCATCGGGGTCTTTTTCATTAGGGCATTATTTGAATTAAGACCCACGTACCAAGCGACTGGTACCTCTGTATCACAGGGATCATTTCCGAAGCCACAGGGTTTTAGATTTGGGAACGTGGCTTGCCGGCTGATTTTATCTGTTTCCCCCATCCGTAACCTTCTCGCCCTACCCTCTGTTCATGCCCCCCCTTCCGCCCAGCCGCCGGCTTTTTCTACTGAATATTCTTGTCTGTGTCCTGTCTGCGAGGAAATGTGTTGCTCTCTGATCTTTCTTATCTTAAGATATTTGCAGCCCCCAAATTTCACTTCAATCTCACCTCATCTCTCCATACTACATTAACCCCTAGCAATTGCCTTCCAAATGACCCCATTAAGCTGTAATTGCCTCAGCAGGTCTGCACTCCTCTTGTAATTCTGTTCCTCTCATATCCCAGACGCACGCTCAGCATCATTTGGCGTCCCGGCTCCCTTCACCGAACTCAGCTTATGACCTCTATGCACCGTGGCCGAAACGACTAGTAGATGGCGCAGTGGCTAACACGTTCCATTACTTAGATTTTAAAACTTCAGTAGGCCCTAATGTGATATTCCTCCGGAGGAAGAAGGTGGTGGTGGTGGGGGGGTATGTTGTCATGGAGACACAGCGCCAGCTATTAAAAAAAAAAATCTTTTGTTTTTTTCCCCTTGTTCTTCACTGAGCTATGCTGTCATTTATTAATAAATAAAAGCAAGATACGAAGAGGAGGAGGATAGAGGGAGAAAAGGAGGGATAGAGAAAGAGAAAGGAAGAAAGCAAAGGAGAAAAAGACCAGCATCATCACAAAGAGGAACATTGTATTTAGTTATGATGATCATTTTAGATTTCTTTTGGCTTTAGTAAATTAAGGTATATATATTATATATATAGAGAGAGAGAGAGAGAGACAGAGAGAAGAAGAAGAGAGCTAAGCTGTGACAGAGTAGAATTTCTATTTAGTACATGTATAGACTGATCCTTGTATATATGGTTTTCCTGCACCATATCAGTGCTGGAGTCACAAAACAGTAATTTCTACAATCAGAGAGGTGTAAAGATGTAAAATAACAGCATCCATGGTAATTAAGATCACCTCTATAACCTGGCTTGGAGAAAGCATTACAGATTAACCTAAAGGAACGTCGGTAGTACTGTAGGTACTTGCGTACTGTCAAAAGAACAGAAGCAAATGAATGATATGACTGGGAAGCCCATTCCTCTCAACAGTACCAGTTTTCAGAGGACAGTCCTGCTGTCCCGGGAAGCTGCCCCATATAGTGCATATGCAATAAATGTTCTATGCCACTTTTCTGTATCTACATTATGACTTATGCATGTAAGAAGTTAATAACATATCATCTGTGATGTTCAAACAGGGACACTTTGGAAGGTACTATATATATATATATATATATATATATATATATATATATATATATATATATAATTTCAGTTATGAAAAGGTAAGGTTTAACAGTAATAAACCTGTTTTGAAATAATATACAGTGGCCTGTCTGTATTGTTCTGTATCTCTCTAAGCAAAATGTCTATATTAAGATACTCTACACAGTGTGATTGCCTGTTGTGTTACACAAAGAACGGTCTATATTACGGTATTACACACAGGGCACTTGCACGTCCTTGGTTTTGAGCTGCCGGTGTAAATCTAATTTCCCCAGTGAAATGGAAGGATATTTATACTGTCCCCATGTCTCTGCCTACTTCCCTCCACCTCCGCACCCGGACGGCTGCTCTCACTCCGCAGCTCCGTGCTGCAAAACCCGTCTTCACAATGGCAATTACCGTCATTAAAAAAAAAGCCACCAGGTAGGATTAACCCCAACTCTCCCTATTAAAAGAAGTATGGGTGAGTGCACAATATATTTCCAGACACATGCAAATATATATTAATACGATCAGCAGTGAACATGGAGGGACAGACAGATCTACAGCCCTACAGAATCCGCCGGTGATCTGTACATATTACGCATGTCTATAGATACAAATCAAAGACAATGTTGCGTGTTAACACATACACAAGCTTTACAAGCTAGACAATGGCCCAGTACTGACTGTGTCCTTCAAAAAGAACGGCTGTTACTACGCGGGTGAACGATAATGGGCATAGCCCGAGGTGCACGGATACTGTATGCACCCAACTCTGTAGGATTATTTTCGCCCGTGTCGGCGGCTAACGATAAATTCCTCCTTTCAGTTTTAATCAGGCTTCCCCTTGTAAGGAGGCAGCAGACAGTGACGCCAATCTCTCTGCCTCCCAACCGTGCCTCACCTCGGTTCTCCACCGGGGACGGCGTGTCAGGATTGTTCAGCTGCCGCGGTGAGTGCCGCCTGGGCACCTGAAGTGGAAATGTTGAGGTGCGCAGGGCGCTGGTCTGACAGTGATATATTATGGCTGCTTCCAGTGGCGAGGGGCATTGCAAGACTGCTGTGCCCGGTATGAGGGACTTAACACATTCCCTGCAACGGGGTAGTGAACGTCGGCAGTGAATGGGTTAATTCTGATTTTCGGTAACACTCGGAATTACTTGGCATGGAAGAACATACAGCGCTGTGCATACTTTGTACATGCACAACGGCATTTTGCACCCATAATTAATTTTTATTTCTAGAAATTAAGCCCGCACATGCTGTCCTCCTATCGTAACTAATTTGGTCAACAAGTTTAGAAATAAAAAATGCATAATCGATTAAATGAGTACATTACTGGCAAGCGCCCAGCGGTGTTATGATGCGGATTGTGGGTGATAACTCTATTTATCAAACAGAACCCATTCTTTGGGCCTTCTGGAGCGTGGCTGAAGGAAGCCTTTGATTCCGGGTGTAGCGGAGGCCGGAACGAGGCTTTTGTGAGAAGGTGCTGTTTTATAGTGAACACAGGAACCACGTAGCAGAACCGCTTTAACCCTACGAGCACCAGCACCTTCCTGTATGAATATTTTCCCAAATACATACATCACAATGGTAAAGCCCATATGATCAAACTGTGAGTGGTCTGAAGGCTTATCCCAATGGCTTGGTAGAGATCCTAGATGACGCATAAGTAAATGAAATTGTACAATACCACTACAGTCAGTATTACTTCTAATCTGTATTCACATCAATCAGTCATGTACAGTTTCTGTGTTTATTGTCAGCAAACCTGTACTGCATCTTTAAGATTGGGAATTGGTTGATTCTCTCTATAAGGTGAAATAGCAATGCCACACGTTCCCCAGGATATATCTATTGCGGTTTCTATATGTGCACGCTACAAAAAGACTCCCAAGTCACAACCCTAACCCTGATTCACAGCATTATCCACCATGTCTTGCTCCTAATACCCTGACTATATATATATTAGCCAAGTAGTCCCAAGATTGAGGTTAGCCATAGCGTACCACTGTCTTTTCCATGCACAATATACCTCTTTCCCATAGTGCAAAAACAGGCAGCCATTACAGAACAATCATCTGCATGGATACACCTGGAGTTCTACAGGCGTTCTTCCATACTTACTGCACTCGCAACTAAGGCAACGTCTCCCTATATTGCCTTAGAATACTCCTCTCATTACCACATACAGCTCAATGCCTGTCTTTGTTACTGCGTTGCTGGACATACTGTACTTACACATAAAATACGTTACTCATCCTTAATTGTGCAAGGATGTGTCCCGTTTTGGGTTTGTCCAATACTGGATTCTTTCTGTGTTTCCTTCCATTACGTCTACTAGTAAGTCTAATTCTGCCCGGCAGACAACCCCCAGTTTCAAAGGCAGCTGTGCGCCAAGTTGTTATACCATCAAGCATAGAGCTGGCGCTCTAATTCTGATCTTATTCTTATAACCTGCGACTCCATTCTAAATCATACCCTATGTTAACTAAGAATGGGGGTCACCCCACCTCTGGACTGGCTTGCCCTTTGAACCGAGTCTTGTCGGCCTGCCACATGCAGTAATATTTTGGGCTTTTCCCTATAATGTAAAATATTAATATTCTGGGATCCAAAATCCCCCATGCCTTTTCTGCTCCAGCATTTTCTAGCGATAATGATAATGCCAGATTTTGGGCCGGTAAGAGTTAAAAGCTTAGGTTCTGCCGTCTCTGACAGGAGATTCATAGGGCAGTGTCAGCTCCAACTTTAACAGGCTCAGAACGAAAGACAGAGAGAGCGAGGAGCTACCCGGCAATTATATCTGCGCTGGCAGATTGTAACACAGAGGGTGGCGCGGCGAAGGATTCCTGGGAAGGCATGGGGAGTCGGCAGGGGTGTGAAGTGACTGGCGCACAGCTGGGGGGGAAAAGCAGCCGGGGGGTCTGAAGGTTTAAGAACTGTATAATTACAATGCAGGCCTCGCCAAGCTAGAAATGTTCCTTTTGTTACTGGATCTTTGCTGCGGGTTCTTTAATGTCAAGTAGCACAAAGGAAAGGACAAATCATTTCCACTACTCGGATGTGGCATGCATCACCCAGACACTGAATGGGATGTCAACCTGCGAGAACCACAAAAGTCACATTCTAGCCCTTAAAATGTTTATGCAAATAGCTTTATACACAGAATGCGATGGCAGATCGAAACGGCTTTATCGCCATCCCGGTGCGGCCATTCATACCGCCTCCTGACCCGGCTACATGTTAGCTTTGGTTTTTACAATTAGAATACGCAATTATCTATACAGAGCCGCTGGTAGATCGCGCGACTGTATTACCCTCCTGTTGCATGGCCTTAAAAACAATTCATCTTTTTTTTCTTCTCTCTTAAGCAGCGAGATATGATGAGCCTTAAAAAAACATTCTTCTGTAACCAGTAAAATGTATACGGACTTATAGATTACATTGTAAGGAGACACCGGTTTCTCTACAGTGGCGATATAACAGGTAGCAGATCAACAATGTATCAACCATGATTAACACCTCGAAGCCGCCCCCTTCGCTAAACGCCGTAAACAGCCCTCCAGCCGTGTCTGTGACTCCCTCGGTCCTGGGAGGGTCATTGTGGTTTGAGTGGTGGCAGACGCATTAAATGCTTTAAAAGCTGCTGCTGTCATATCTGGCTAATGTTTTCCGACTCATTTAATGTTTTCCGGCTGATGGGTGTGTGACAAGAGCTGGCTGGCAGGTACGCATATATAATTTGCCTTTGGTTTAACCCTTCGCATGAATATCCCATGGCTAATTAAGTGTGTGGGTTCCTTTGGAGGGCAATGGAAACCAGTTAACAGCACGCTGGAAGCTTCTGATCCAGTCGCAAGAAGAACAGACATTTATATACCAGCGGCCAGTGAAAGAGTTAAGAAAACCCAGCTGCGTTTCGAGGTATTTTAGGAGATGCAGTTTTAGTAATAAAATATCTTTGAATCCAATGGGCAGCTATGGAAAAAAGCAGACGTGGGTTTAAATGTCACTGTTTTGTTTAAACTCCCTTCTCCCTGCCAGTAGGAATTTGCTTAAAAACGTTAAAGTGTAGATGATGGAAATGGAAAAAAAAATACATTAACCATTGCGAGTGCATTTTAAATGTTTTATAATAGGCAAACAAATTATTCACCGGGTGGATAATGAAGTGAAATAAGTTCTAAAGCAAACCAGTGTTATGTTTATGTAAATATAAGTTATTAGTAGTGGGTCGTGCTGGTTAAAACTCTTTGCTTGAGCAAGTAAATGAGCTGATCTCAGACAAGCACAAACAGAGATAGAATTGAAGATTAACGGAGAAGCTAATTCGAGACATGAGAAGAAAAGGCTTCTCACGCCGAGAATGGTAAATGCGACTGGGCCGGCGGGCAGGACTGTCCAGGCAGAAAGACTGAAATTATTCAAGAAGCAATTAGGTGGCATCGTGGTGGGGAAGAGAATACTTAAAGAGAATGAACCCTGATGCTCCGATGGGTGTGAAGTCAATTTAGAGCCATTTCCGAGATAGTCTTTGCCTCCCTCCCAGGGCTAAGTGCTGCTGAACTCATGTTGTGTATGGAGATCAGGAATGTTTCTGTAGCTGAACTCTTCATCTAAAATTTGAGACAACCTTTGCTGAAGCCACATAATTGCACTTCATCCTAAAGTGTTATTTTTTGATTTCTAAGTCCTTGCTGTTCATGTGCCGGTACCAACGTACGTAGACTCACAAGGGCAGATATATACGCTCAGATCACACGACACACGAATCCGAGTCTTTCAAAGAACAAGACAACTACTTGAACAAAGTCAAATGTCAAAGATTCTGATGGTGTCTCCAACCACAACATAGGTCACCTTGGACGAGACAAACCCTCCCTCCAGTACCCGAGCTACCGAATTCCAGTTATAGTGTGGATTGAAGCCAAAGATCTAATGAGACAGGAGAGTTGATGGCAACATGGGGCCACCGCTAAAACTGCCGGATAAAGACAACCTAATTGCTGGAGTTTTGTGAAACACAATAAAAAAAAAATCCTGATAAAATAAATAAAAAATGTAATAACTCTTTTTTGTAACTTTTTTTTTTTATTTTATTTTTTTTTTCTGTCAAAGATTTATGTGTTGGCACGTTAATGTAACTTTTTTATATATATAAAAAAAAAAAGAAAGTCTACTTTAAATGCGGAGTTTATATATTTAGGAGAAATTGTGTAATTCTTCATAGCGCAATGTAAAAATAACTCTGCTATTAATGCAAGGCCCTTTTATTTAATCACAAGCTAATTTACTCCTGACAGAAAGTAAATTCCCACTATTTTCTGCAAGGCTTTATGAAATTGCCATCATTTTTAATTAATTCTTAATTAAAATATATTACACCACAGCTTCTACCCATCTCTCTTGATATTCTAACATAATCAATTCAAGAGCATTTACATATCATTAATTAAAAGCATTCCTCTCTCATCCTTAAAATCATAATGAGGCTCTATCTCTCATTAGCAGCCTTTAAGGGATAAAATAACAATACTAGAAAAAGGCGACCAGCATTTAAACATAAATTGTTTCCACTTTACGTAAAGGTTACTCTTTAGCTACAGGTATTTTAAGTATTATTAATTTGATATTTAAAAAAAAAATCTACATTTATAATTTCATGAATATCAATAAAAGGACACAGCAGTTGAGATCACCTTTTTGTCAAAAGTGGTTGTTTCAAATATGAAAAGGAACTGAATACACACACAGTAAGGGCGTTTAAACAGATATAAGACTATCCTGAATATAAGACTAAGGACCGAATAAAGTTTGAGGTTTTTAACAGCAGGAAAAATGGTCAGACTATATGGGCTGGATGGTTCTTACCTGTCATCAAGTTCATGACACCATGTTTCTATTTTTCTAGAAAGTAAGCTCAATTGAGCAGGGCTCCGCTCACCTTAATTGTTATGTCATACACTGCTCGTTTGCCATTGCAATATAAATAATATAATAATAATAACAATAAATAATAATACATATGAACTACACACTATATACAGCATTACACCAACATAATATTAGAATACATAGTAGTAGAGTTGTGGCTGTTTTGATTGCAAAATAATTTAATACTGCACGAAATACGTTAAAATCCAGCATCCAATGCATATATATAATTTAATACCCTATGGTTCAGGGAAAATAAAACAATATTTGATTCAATTACGCGTGAAATAAAGTGTTAGAGACTTTTCTGTGTTAGATGGATGGTGGTTCTGTAAGACAGTGGGCACAGGACATGTGCCAGGCTAAGGTGGTGGTATAAGCCCCGAGCCACGCAATGTATAGACTGCGACACAATCACAGCATCATCTGAGATTTTTTTTTTTTTAAATCTGCTTTTCACTAAAAAAACGGAAGTAATATTGACGGCAAGTAGTTGGGTAACGCAAAGAATTGTAGACTTTTCTGCTTATTGTCCCGGTAACGTAAAGTATGCGGCAACGCATGCTAATTCTGCAATGTGAAATCCATTTCGGCATTAAGCCTCTGGGGATCATGCACATGCAAAACAAAATGATGGTTTTTACGATCGTAGTGAGAGAGACGAGAATTCGGCATAATACCTTTGCATGCATATTATGCACACACTCCCTTTCCCCTTGCACAAAAGTGTGGCGACCCTACGCAAGCGCTTTCCCCATTTACATTCTGCATCGAGGTGATTGAAGTGAAATATGCATACGAGGGGATGATCTACGGAGAGTCAAATTTCAATGCATCATTTTGTGCTCCCGGCTGCCACAGCGAAGATGAAATATTCAGTATTTATACTCGTAGGATGGTCAGAATCTGGGGGAGATTATGTAGCATTCTTAAACGATCTGTAATGGTTCTGAGTAGGAGCCAAAGAGATTGTCTTTGAGAGGTAAATACAAGTAGACAAATGCTATCGCTGGTAAGGCATGGTCCTGCTTAGCACCAAAGATGTCTACAAATTGCTGGCTAGATTTATGGAACCATTAATAATTTGAAAGCATGCAGGCACATCTTGTGTTTCGGAATCCTATCCTCTGCGTTCTTTTGGCGAGCCTCTCTGGCCAAAGAATGGTCGTGATATTCAGCGACTTGAGCGACACTTTTGGCCAACTATGGACGACGACGAAATCGGGAGCCGGAATCAAAGGCCTGTGTATGTGTGAATAATAAGAGGACAGGGATACTTTCTACAGCTGTAACTATATCTGCACATTGGTATCAGGCAAATCAGATTTACATCACTGTCTTGTGTATATATCAGGTGCTCCAGGAATACTTGTCAAGACAGCCTGTCTCAGCCCTTCACACGTCAGATAAAATCACAGCACTCTGTGTTTGGGTCTGTTGACAGCAATTTATTTTGATGTGTTGTCACAATATGAAATTTCTCCCATGCTCTGCACCATGTTGCTCGTATCCGCCGCACTTTTTCAGCTGCCAGATGCTACAGGTTTAGTGAAGAAACACAGACTTTCTTTTTTTTAATGATTCAGCGAGGAGTTGGTGGAGTGGCACAGTTAAAACATGCATCCCGGGAGACACCGAGACATTGTGGCATCCCAAATCCTACATACTGCTGACTTAACATCATTACAAAGTGTTGACAAGCAGTGCCAATCCACTGTGCTAGAATAAGTTGTGTCCTTCACGCTGCTGACATGCCATGTGTAGAAGTGAAAACAAAGACAACACTTTCTCTTCTCTCGCTGTCTGTTCTTCCACTTTCCAAATCTCTCTCCCTGGCAGGAGGCTTATCCAACTCGCTACAAGTTCCAAGTCATTTATTTTCTACTTCTTGGGTAGCTGCTCCCATTGTCTCAGTTAATAAAACTGCTGTACTGCTACTTTTCCTATTTAACTTTTTAGAGCTTAGAGCTGCTTTAATGGCCCTTATTAAATCAAATTCTGTTGATGGAAGAGCAGATTTGGAGCTGGAGGGTGATATCATTTTTTTAAAAGTGTACCAATAAGATTATTTCTAGGAAAATTCCAGTACTGTGAGTGATTATACCATATTGGTTCAACGTCAGAAATCAGGGTATCCATAGTGGTCTGTATGATATTTCCCACGGGATATTTGGCTGCACTAGCATTTTAATGTCTTGGTGTTCTGGCGCGGCGTCAGCAAAGTAATGCGTGATGAACGCTAGAAGCCCCATCAGACATTTTCTTTTAGGATATAAACCCATTAAGCTGCTAAAATATATGCCTGTGTGATAGTTAACATGTTATAGCAAGTACCGTGTCATTAACCCTATTGGGATGATTACCGAGAAGTAAAGATATCGGAGGAAGAATGGCCAGTTAACTGATCCGCTAGATGCAGAAGACATAAAAACTGTTACTTTAAGCCTATTATATCCAGAATCAAAACTCCAGAGCCATATTCATTCACCACACATGGTGTTGCAAATATTGTATTTCCAGAATATCCTGTTGCTATAAACATGCAATAAACGGCCATAGATTGGAAGAGCTGAGATTTTAATTAGCTCACTTATTTCACACCAAGTGGCTGTAGTCCGCTTTCTAAGGGTATATATATAACATAAACATCGTACTGAACCAACCTGTAGTCCTAGAGATGAGCGTCTTCCTTTAAATTCAAGTATTTCACTGTAAAAAAATAAAGCCCTTGGACAAACGTGAGTTCTGTCTGTACCGTTCTACGTTCAAAGGTTCGAGACTCGTACCTGGGGAACATTTTCCAATGAATGCTGATAAATTAATGTACGCGCTGGACTCCGTGTACGTGGGTTTAATGAGCGCTTGTAAAATAATTCATCTGCACAGCAAATTCATAACTGTTCTGAAAGTATTGATATACAGTTAAAGTTAATATATCAAAAATTAAGTAATCTCTGCGTGGTGTTGAAACATGTATTAGGTTAAGCAGTTAAATACATTACACTGCTTCCCATTTGCCTCAAAAGATAACAGCTTATTTACCACACGCCATGCATTACACAGGACATAGTAAAGAGGACACAGTTGGTAAAGAGCCCACATGGAGATATAAGTCGACAAACTACTAGTATGGGATACATATACAAAATTATGAAATTGGGACCATACGTGGTTAATCTAGTTGTTGCTGCGGAAATTGTGTACTTTAGTTTTTTAACATCAGCTACATATTAATTTAAGAATCAGGAACTGATGTTTTCTACTTAGGTTGAGCAGAGAGGAAGCCACCAGATACTTTTGGCTCATTCCTCCAATGGTGCCATCACTACTACAACTTTACATAATGTTTGACTTTACACTTATTTGATACACATGACACTACTTTGTAGTTGTTAGCCCTGTCTGATCTTTGAAGGTAGGGCCAAGCTGGACCATAACAGATGATATTAAAGAATGGTATTCACGTATGGGTCAACATAGCCTTTGCGTCTTTGGAACCTAGTGAGCTCACAGTAGAACTCGTTTACAGTTTCCATGAGTTAAAAATAACATTAAAGATGGACTGGCAACTTGGTGAGCTCCCAAGCCAAGCCAACTAAGATTAGATTAAATCTTACAACAATTAAAATAATTGAATCTAGAAATGGAATGAGCTTCCCCCGGTTACAGCTGAAACAAAATGTATACATGTTTTTCTCTTCAACAACATTTCTATGTTCGGATTCGCAGTCCTTAACAATAACATGGTACTTGCAAGAAAGACATAAGTGGGCAGAAGAAGCCTCCGATCCAACTTCAGTCAGTGTCACGGTGTAAACCCAAACCTGTTACATGTCAGACGTTGTAGGGCCAAATAAGAAAAAAACAAACAGTGTATGTCAAAGGTGTCCAACCTGCGGCCCTCCAGGTGCTGCATGACTACATATCCCATAATGCTAAGGGGCTGGCAGAGGAATATGGGACATGTAGTCCTGCAGCAGCTGGAGGGCCGCAGGTTGGACACCCTTGGTGTATGTTATCCAAGCTAAACTGCATGGCAACCTTCAATAGGCTCTTTGGCAGGCAATGCTTGGCAAGATAAGAGAGCATACAGTGGTCAGTAGGAAACATGCTGGGAAATGGTCTTTTTATTACGACCCCCTTACACTTCAGTAAATAGAAACACAAGGAGATAAAGCAGTTTGCCAGAGGCTACCTTCTAGGACTGCGAGTAGAGTTAGCTCTGCCTCTGATTTCAAATGAAACAGAGGAAAACATCGGACACATTCTGAGGCTAAGGAAGTGCTCCAGGCTGCCAGCAGTTCTTGAATCTTTATTAGTGTTATTACGGTTTCATCCTCTTTTTTTTTTTTACCTGCGGCAAATGTTCATTATGTGCAGACTACTATCTTTGAATGCTTGCTAATATACACTTGAGTATATGAGTATGTATGTTTATACACAAAACTCAAACAGACAAATCAATTCCACACACCATACACAGCCTACAAAATCCATCACTCTGTAGGATATGAACATTTTAAGAGTCATTTTCATTTTTCAATAGTAAACACATTTTACCCCTTACTTTTGAATATGTCTGCCGTGTGTCTGAGAAGCTTCGGTAATAGGGTGACTTCCTCTAAGCCCCCGAAGGTTTAGCATGCTGGAACAAAGCAATTTGTGTGACTCTGACATGCAACACAATGGCATTTTGAATTGGTAGATAATAAGAGAAGGTCTCTGTTACTGAAGATAATCCGTACTGGGATCTCATTTAAGGCAACTGCCTGTGCTGTCAGCAATTAACCGTACCCCAAGCTGATCTGTTGTCCGAAAACCTCCGGGGATTTTTAGGTTCTTAAATTAGACATTTTGTCCGATGAGCAAGATGTCGAGCTATGGGTTATAATGCGGACAGTGGCGCGTGTATGGACTTTAAACGGTAACATGAAAGTCTATTGGATAAACAGCGACTTATCGGTAGGATATGTTTTTTATTACTCTGGCAGAAAAAAAAAATTATGAAGACAAAGAGGGTATCGGGTCACTTGTGGAATAACCCATACATAATTAAGGAAAATTGAGGTTTAAACGGATTTAACCCCTTTATAGGAACAGATGCTTAAAGGCATTCGTGGTGCATGTAGACTGGTGGTTAAGATAATAGGTTCAGAACCCAATGCTAAGCTCTAAACTGTGTGATTAAGTAGAGATGGACTCTTTTAAATATCATGGAAGGCGTTTGTCTTAAACCGTAATGGTCAAAGTTTTGTCCAACATTCCTTTGCAAGGCAGCTTGGCGCTGAATCACAAGAAGGATTTATGGAGCTGTTCTATTCAATAAAGTAAGCAACGGTTTGTTCTTTTCCCAAGGAGCCAACAAAAACTGCACTGCCAGTCAGAACTCCCGTTCAGCCTTCAAAAATATCACTCCTGCGCATCAATAAAGCACGACTAGAACGTACTGCATCCCCTAAAATTACAACTTAGCTTAAAACCCACTCCACAAACAGATACAGCATTTAGTGTTTGTTTCTATCAGTTATAGTCATGGTCTATTCCATAGAATATGGTAGCTGGTTATGGCAGAATAGATTTGATAAACATCAAAACAGGAGTTAACTAAGACTGGAAATATTTTACTGGGGAGCAAAGTCAGCATGGCCTTGAACTATGTCAAGTTTGAGACGCAATGGGTAAGGGTGAGAGCAAAGCCTGATCAATGCCTTGAAGATCTCTTTCAGAGGAGCCAGGTCTGCACACTACCAGCTCCATCAGCCAAGCCTATGGTCTGGCTCAGCTGGTGTCATGCTGCTGGCCAGCTTGCCCCCCTTTTGCATTCATGTAATTGATGGTTCTCTCCACATCCATCTTATGCCTCCATCTTAAATCTAGTGGATTGTTCCAAACTAAGCTTCCTTTGTCCAGATTAGGCAAGTATAGCAGCTGATTGACCATGAGTGTTTTACCCTTAAAGGGACAGTCCAGCCATCACATGCACTTTAAATGCATATCATAGGTGAGTGTGCCCTTTAAATTCTCATTTTATTTCAATTGGAAATGCATTGAGGGGTTCATCAAAATCCAACTGTGCATTGGTTCTCTTTCCTTCCATCAGCTCCTTGGCTTGTAGACGGTGCATTTGACCAAACATATGTGTGTGTAATATACCCACCACCAGCCAGCTCCAATTCTGGATTGCAAAAGAGTTCCAGAGGGTCAAGTGAGACCCCCTACGCACATCCATAGAAAGCGATTTTAATGGGTTGGTTTCTTGTCAGTGATTGGCAAGTATGAAAATGAGACAGATGATGGGGTTGTGAACTGCAGCTTCTTCTCAAGGTAAGTTCTTGTATTTATTCCCTTAAAAAAAACTAAAAAATGTGATATATTTTTAGACTGATCCGTCATTTCCCGAACATTGCGACTTACTTGTTGTTAAATGCAGTGGGCACTCAAAGATCACGTAGCAAATATCTGGAAAATACTTACAATATTTAAAAAGACTAAAAAATAGGCAGCCGGTGAATAGGTCAAATGCTTGCTGGCATAGAATACTGAATCAGCATTTAAGTACAAATGTGTAACGAAAGATATTTTATAACGGCAAACCGGTTTTGTTAAAAAAAAAAAGAAAAAAAAGCTCATTATGCTATTAATGTAAGTTTTTCTTCAGATAACAAATCCACTTTAAGAGGTTACTTAAAAGTATATATAAATATGGATTCTCATGAAAAATCAAACACACACTCACTCCGAAGTAGTGTTTACTTCCTTCCCAAGGCACGCCGTGGCATGCGTCTTCCTATGCTGCATTTAATTAACATAACTAGTAATAAGGTAATAATTTCCCTTTAATGTGCAAGTGCAATTAAAAGTCGTATTGCGCACATACTTTAGACCTGACAAGGTAGTACCGACACCGGCGTATCCCAGATCATCTTAGATTTGAACAGATTCTCTGACTGCGAGCTGTCTGGGTAATTGCTGAGCTGTCTGCGTTTTCCACTGAATGGCATCCATTTGTATCTCATCGGCTGACTATTACATGTTATTACCTCAATTAATAATGGGAATAATACAGAGCATATGTTGGGCGCGTCGAAATGAGCGGCTTACGCCGTAACACCTGTGCATTCTGCCTTTCTGCCTGCAGTTTAAGAATCATTCTTTAGGAATGAATGGGCACATTCAGATTCTTGTAATGTTTTTTTCATAGCCATAAAACCTGCACTATTTGAATGATTTGGCAATTTATTCCACCCTCTCAAACATATTTGCCTTCTCATAATACATATGGAGAATTGGAAAGGCCCCTCTCGCCGTACAGAGAGAGAAATATTCCGAGGCTGAAATCATCAGATCAGAATTTCCACCTTTTGTAATGTGGCGTGGAGACTCGACGCGCGCTTCCAATTCCACCCGATGTACTCGTGGGAGTGGGATGGAGAATTAAGGGTATGTATAAACCTTTTCGTATACACCTTATAATATATACCCATTGTACAGCGCTACGGAATTCGATGGCGCTATATAAAACAATAAATAATAATAATATATTAACACGTATTAATATTTCCATATCAGCTCAGTAGGCAATGTATAGAATATTTTTCAGGCGCAATCATTCCCAGTGCTTAACAGCTGGCAATCTAATCGCTATTAAGCAATGTAATCCTTGTCACACTGAGAATGGGGAGTTAGCCCTGAAAGATGGATGTTAGCAGTGCCCTTACACTCCGACAGTCATGTTATAAGAGCGGCATAACAACTCTGCAAGTGTAACGACACTCGCCATCGACCCATAACTAACTCTTTCTCTGTTACAGGTAAAGAAATCCCTTTTCACGCGTTAACCCCGTCAATCTCAGATGCAATTCCTAGTTAACAGCATTCTATGGTGCTTGAATACGGTGCCCCCTAAATAAGTAGATAGGTAGATAGTACATCGCTACGGAATTTGATGGTGCTATATAAAACAATAAATAATAATAGATAGATAGACAGGCAGATAGATAGATAAATCAAGCCACAAATCCCAGGTGTCGCGTGGCCTTGATCCCTAAATTATTACCGTATTTGCTCGATTATAAGGCGACCCTGATTATAAGACGACCCCCCAAATCTGAATATTAATTTAAGAAAAAAAGAAAAAGCCTGAATATAAGACGACCCTATAGGAAAAAAGTTTTACCAGTAAATGTTAATTCATCTAAACTATTTTTTTTTTTAAATAAAAGCTATGATTGAGAAAAATATTTTGGTTTTATTTCCTTCTATTTTCCAACCTGCCCCCCAGTTATGCACATCTGCCCCAGAAATGCCTTATACCCCCTATATGCCACTGTGCCCCATGATATGCCTTTTAACCCTCTAAATGCCACTGTGCCCCATGATATGCCTTTTAACCCTATATGCCACTGTGCCCCATGATATGCCGTTTGACCCCCTATGTGCCACTCTGCCTCCAGAAATGCCTTATACCCCTATATGCCACTCTGGCATTTAGAGGGTTAAAAGGCATATTATGGGGAAGAGTGGCATATAGGGAGGTTCAAGGCATTCAGGAGGCAGAGTGGCGTATAGAGGGTTAAAAAGGCATTTCTGGAGGCAGAGTGGCATTAAGGGGGTTAAAAGGCATTTCACAGAGCACTCTGCCTCCAGAAATGCCTTATGCCCCCCATTTAACACTCCCCCGCCCCCCCCCCAAACTTACCGGTACTTCTGACTTCCCTGTCATGTAGCCGGGGCAGCGTGTAGAACCCACGCACTTACGCTGCAGCCGGAAGGAGGCGTGGTTAGCAGCGGGGGTTGTCTGCGTCCATCGCGCAGACCTTCCCCGACTGTCAGTTTCTCTGATCTCTGACAGCCGGGGAAGGTCTGCGCGATGGACGCAGACAACCCCCGCTGCTAGCCACGCCTCCTTCCTGGTGCAGCGGAAGTTGTCTACGCGAATCGCGTAGACATCTACACGCTACCCCAGCTACACACCGGGGACTCAGAAGTACCGGTAAGTGGGGCGGGGGACAGGAGGATCCAGGTCCCCTGCAGCTGCGGGGGATCTGGATCTTAGTCGTCTCATAGTCAGACCTATTTGAGGTCTGATTATAAGACGACCCCGATTATAAGACGAGGGGTATAATCGTCTTATAATCAAGCAAACACGGTACTTTTATTCTGGTTTTAATTTGATCTATACAGGCGTATACAAGCTGGCTCATCAAATGACTTAACTAATCTTAGTTCAGATAGGGACACGTAGCAAGGCGTCCCGGCATCACTTGTGTCCCAGGCACTGTCCATTTGGAATCAAGGTTTCGGTGACTCTAAGTATGACATCACCACTCACAAAATCAAGAAAAGTAATTTGCAAAACTTAGCAAGACAGCAGTGATTTAGCCACGTCTCACCCATCAATAAGTCATGAAGACACAAGCAGACATTTGCATAAACAAACCTCGATATTTATTAACGTGCCTATATCCGTATAAATGTTCAGCAACTAGAGTTTGATGAGGCAAGGCGGGCTCCTAAAACCCCGAGCTTTGATATGAACAAGCTGCGTTCACTTTCTGCTGTAATTTCCACTCTTGACCTTCCAAACGCACGCGCTCGGATCTGGCCGCTTGCTCTCGCTGGCAGGCGCTGGCTTCCTTTATGAAGCCGACATCTGTATCAGCGGGTTAGTAACTCTGTTATGGGCTGTAAATATAGAACTGTTGGAACTTCCTCTTAGGACAGAATGAGGAATTTGCCTATAATTAAAGCAGAGCCAGTTAACGGCTGGTAGTAAAGGTTTACAGCGGCGGTTGACAGTTGCAAAGATAAGCTTGTAAAAAAAAAAAAAAAAAGTCTGAAACTGCAGTCGAGCTGCTCTTCCCACACAAGCTAACAGCAATCTAGGAAAGGAGGGCATGTTCGCTAAACAGCGCTCATGACACACTTTCATCCAACAACTCTTTAAAGGCAGTCGAATGCTAAGTGACTATGGAGAGTCTCTATGCGATAACCCATTATGGGCCAATACTTGATGTGCTTGAGCAAAGGTGTTAATCAGTAATATAGTATGGGGTGATTTACTGCTCTAGATATCATCAACTAATTCCCCTTTTTTGGATTTCCTGGAATTAGTTGTTTTTCTTTCATGCCACGGCGTTTATCATAACTCTTTTGCCTAAGGACCCCTCCTATAAAGTGTTATTTTACCATGGAGTTTTTCTTAATACATTTTACTATGTTCTATATGCGTAGAGAGAGAGAGAGAGAGAGAGAGAGAGAGAGAGAGAGAGAGAAAGAGAGAAAGAGAGAGAGAGAGAGAGGATGGTGCCGTGTCAGCCAGCAGAATGGACAGGAATCAAGATACCTTTGTAATAAATAAATGACTGAAAAGGGGATCTTGGTGTCCTCAAAGCTTCCATTAATTAAACACTTTCCTCCAGCCATGAAAGCACAGTTTTTACCCCACTTTTTGTTTTTCTATTACGAGTACCCTTGACTGTTCTCTCTTTCTATCTGTACGTAACCTACAGAAGAGGGAGAAAGCAATGAAAAAACCACGGGTTTATTTTATCCCCGAAACCTTATACAAATCTCACTCAATCCTGAATCTTCATAAATCACCATTAAAGGCAGGACCGTCATCCTCGTCACATACATCTCCCGCTTCCAGACCTGCAGACTAATGAGAAGAGGGATCCGGCTATCTACGCGGATTAATTAATTCAAAATGTCTGCTGTTATTCACATGCGAGGCTGGTGTTATTTGAATAGCACTTGACAGCGCTGCCTAAAGATATCATTTCTGATTTGTGAACTTGCTGCACCATAACTGATGATTGTTCATGAAAATCACAGAAGCTCTGTTTCCCGGCATTACTGTAAAAAATTCTCTCCCTCCTAGTTATTTTTTTTTTTACGCTCAATCTGTAGTTTACATTGCTAATGTTGTCAAATATATCTATAATGTGCTGTGTTTTGGAAGATTATTTCTCGCCTCCCTCCTCCGTTACATATTGCTTCTGTCTCGGAATTCTGTTCTACGTGTAAAAGGTGCTGCCTTAGCAACAAATCTTGTAGCCGCAATAAATAGAAAGAACTCATCTATGAAACGCCTTCTTTATCATTTTATTACTGACTAAGAAAAGGAGCAAGAACTCGCAGATGGGCTTTTTTTTTTTTTTTTTTTTACAATTCAAGAGTATTTTATTAATAAAACTTTGGAATTCCCATAGGATTTCTCTGTTTGTTCTTCATGATAGGGTTATGCAAATCTCGGCATTTTTAATATGTTTGCCCTTATGCCATTCTCTGGCATCTAGAAAGTATTGTGTTCCTTGGATCCCACTTAGTTTTCTATACTCTATAAGCTACCTAACCTCAAACCTCGTTTTAGTATTAAATTAAATATAATGATTTAAAATAAATATGTATAGTATTAGATATAATGATTTAAAATAAATAGGTATAGTATTAGATATAATGATTTAAAATAAATATGTATAGTATTAGATATAATGATTTAAAATAAATATGTATAGTATTAGATATAATGATTTAAAATAAATAGGTATAGTATTAGATATAATGATTTAAAATAAATATGTATAGTATTAGATATAATGATTTAAAATAAATATGTATAGTATTAGATATAATGATTTAAAATAAATATGTATAGCATTAAATATAAGATACTTAATCCCAATGCTTTTCCACAAAGCTGTTTTCTGCACAGGCATCGAAGTATCTCCACATCTACAAAAGTTTGGGTTTTCTTAGAACGCTAGCTGTAACTTAATCGTAAAAGGGTTTTCTAATGATCTTTTAGCTTAAAAGACATAAATAACGTCTGTGCTGTACTTATCCATCCACTTTATGTTATTTTAATGGACACAATTTGCTTTTCTTTCAAAAACAAGGAAGTGACCCCAAACTTTTGCATTTTAGCGTAATTTATGGTTTTCTATGGACACTTGGGTCAAAACGTACTGGCCTTGGTTACGCCACCAAGCAATACCAACATAATACTTTGGTTTATTACGACATTTTCAGGAGTCCTCAATACGTAATGTGTACGAAAAACAATAACTTCTCTTCCTGTGTAGTACCTGCCCCAGGATTTCATATTAACGGGAAATAGTTCACTTTTATCTACAAATGATCACTTATCTATAACTCACGTTACATTAACCCATCATGCAAACTCAGTTTGGTTCATACCAATAGCAACCAAAGTTCCAGGACAAAGAAATGGGTTTTAATATAAAAAGTGTAAATAGAAAGAACATTGTAATGATTTAGTCCAATAAAGGAAATTACCCGTTGGCTCCAATTTTTTTCCAAAACGTGTATTTCACAGAATTCCACAGCTTTTTATGACTCTTAATCAGATGTGGTTATAAAATGGAAGCAGAACTACCCTCGGTAAGGTAACATATAATATTAGATGTTAAGGTGATAGCTTGTTAGATACTGAATGCTGTAATGAGCAATTTTCCGAGCCATTAGTGGGCAGTGGGGTCAAAAGTAGATGTGAATTACCTGCTCCTGGCATTAATTCCCCATGGATAGCGGAAACGCTTCAAATTAATTTTACAGGGGAAATCTCAGCGTTTACGACCTGTATTGAACTGTTCTTGAACAAAGGACAAACATATGGGATGGATCTGTATAACCGGCATTTCCGAGTGGACTAGTAGAAACTTAAGTAGACATTAATGGTCCTTGCCAATGAATTGACCTTCTACATCTGTGCAGCCAGAGACTCTGCCTGCGAAATACTGGAATAGTGCACCACCCACCTTATCCATCTTAAGGATTCTGGCACGGCCCTTGGAAAAGCAAACTACACTTATCTATCATTTATGTATTTTTCAGAAAAACAGGACGTTCTAATATCCAGCACTTGGTTTCAAATAACCGCTAGGTTAAACTAGGATGATATTCAGTTACAAAAATATATTTCGAGGCAGACCTAATGGAGATACAATGGAATTTCTTAATGTTGTCTCCATAACTGGGATCCTCTGAAGGCTGCTCCCCTCGAGGTCTGTCTGACCTTAACTTTGTGGTGGGGAGCCGGGGCAAACCCCAAATAGACTTTTAAAGAAAGTGAAGTGGGCAACGCACAGGTGGGGCACTCGACAACCGCTTCCCGGTCCCAGAGATAAAATGCTGGCCCAGAGACCAGAAAATCATCTTCTGGAGCCTCTGTGGCCAAATTGGAGGCATTGGAGTTTTATTTAGAACATTATATGGGTGAAAATTGCTCATATTGGTAATATAAACAACCCATACTTATGCTAAAAGAACCCTAATATTTATGCAAGAAAGGGACATATTTAGATTGTTGTTTTTAGACAAGGACACATATTAAATATTTAAACTTTTAAAACAAGCGAGTAGGACCAGGTTGCTGGACCTAGGT
Source organism: Sceloporus occidentalis (assembly GCA_023333645.1). NCBI lineage: Eukaryota > Metazoa > Chordata > Lepidosauria > Squamata > Phrynosomatidae > Sceloporus > Sceloporus occidentalis. Next base: position 3,539,839 of record JALMGF010000087.1, on the reverse strand, counting down.
ATGATTGTGTGTCTGTCTATCAGTTGGTGGCACCGTTAAAAAGATTGGGAGGACACTCTGAAAATGTGTCCATCCTGTCTCTACTCAGTAGATGTCATCGAGCAGAGTACCTTGATTTACGATTGTTAGCTGGCTTGGCTTGGTGTGATGGAACAGTCTGTGTATTTGGAGAAATCCAATGCCAAGTTTTCCTGGCTTGGTTCATATTGTCACAGACAATGGAAATTAGGATTATCGTAGAGCTTTTGGGAGTGAAAAACAAATAACTGGGAGGCAAATATAAAATTGTTGATTTTTCAAAGTGCCTACTCATAAAATTGTTAAGGAAAAAGCATTTTCTTAAAGTATTTATGCTATTGTTCAGGTTTTTTTTTGTACCAAAAGCTGTAGTGGTGGTAAAATATAGCTGAGAAAGCATTAAAACTCAATTTCAACAATATTCCAAGCGCCAAACTTCAGATTTTTTTTTATTAGTAAACTGTGTTTTATTAGTAAATTATGTCATTTTAGGTAATTTTGAAGTGTAAAGCTAAAGTACCAGATATATGCAGAATGGTGCAACAACACGGACAAGATAACGTTATGAAGTGCTGAAATATTTTATTTATTGTTCTATAAAATTACATATGTATTCATATATTATATATATATCACAGACAATTCTAGAACTTAGTAATATATGTATCAGACTCCTTTTGCCACCAACTTACTGGTTGCCCAATAAATCCCTTTCTAAGAGAGGTTTATGGGGTGATAACTAGTTAGATTTAATTTATGAGTCATTACATGCTCCAAACATGGCTCACATCATCACATAAACTGTGAGGTGGTAGAAATGTGTCGTCAAGCTTAGTGTTAGTGATCAACACCAAGGAGAAGGAAAAGCAGTAGTGCACGGTACAGAGCAGCGTGGCCTCAAACAAAAATAAATCAATCACCGTGACAGAAGTAGCACTTATTCCAGAGTCAGAAGTGAACAAAATATTCCATGTCAGCAAAATGTCTCCTGTCAAATCCGCTCTTTAAAATCTCACCACAATTCGCAAAGACAAATGTCCTTTGCTACTCTACAGAAAGATGTATGTGACGATGCCGTGTACGTGTGCTTGGATGCATGTAGCTGGGAACCAAGGCACAGACAGTCGTCAGGAATGAGTTTAAATCCTCTGATTCTAGCAGCCGGATCTTATGGATCTTATCAGATCCACGAAGAAGAGCCATTAGAGAATTGGTGAGAAATGGCCAACTGGACACAAACTAGATACAAAAACCTACAGTGATATTTAGTAATACACTAATGATCTAGTCTAGGGAGTCCTCAAGACTTTCCCTCAAGCTTTGGGATGTGTTTGCGTATTCTCCAAGACCTTCTCAAGATCCCTCTGCTGTTTGCTGCTTTAATGGGAGCCAAGAGAACCCAGACATAATAGTATTGGGGTGTGTATACTTACCAACAATCCTGATTCCTAACTGCATGCTGTCATCAGCAGTGACTTGATCTCTTGTGAACTGCTCAATGTCCAAGATGAACATTATACATGAGCAAAACAGAGCATAGTATAACAGAATTAAAAAACCCATGAGCTATCATGAGATATATGAGATATCATGTACAAGGACCCCATAGTATATTCTGAATCTCTCCATAAGAGACACTCTAGGCATTATATGCACTTTACCACATATAGCTTTGAGCTCTATATATATTTATATATATATTATGCCTCCTTCCCTGTCCTTCTGCTCCTAAGATGTATTCTGTTGAACATACCTTCTGTTTGCTAAAACCCATGTGAAGCACCTCCAGCACTGGCTCGCCCAAACGTTCCAGGGGGTCTACTGACTTCAACGGGGCAATTTTCTTACTGTTTACTGGCTGTTTTAAGCAGCCAACAATGGCATAAACAAACAGACCATTGGGTTTGCAGTGCACTGCAGCTCTTGAGCTGCAGCTTCTTGTAAATGTGCTGTTTTTACTGATTAAAGGTTGCATACTAATGTAGTTATAAAGTACTTTAATATCCATCCTTCATTGAAGGGGCTGCCGTGGACACTGCAGTATCCCTTTAAAGGGAAGACAAAACATTGTGACCAAAGCTTGACAAACTGCATAAAGAAACAACTACTGAGAAAGCTCTCTGGCTTCTAATACATAATGCAGTAAAATAGGGCGACGTGTAATCGAACGGTTAAAAGCATACATTTCCAAGATTCAAGAAATGCCCAAGAATATGCAAATATCCTGCTATAGAGCCACAAGATACAAGTGCAATTCTATAAATTACCAGTGTATAAGAAATAGATTCATATCTATTTGATTTATTGTTTTTATTATAACCGTTACTATATGCGCAAAAGAAAAATATATTTCTTTATTAAGAAAGCAGCGCAGGACTATTCTAGAAAGAATTTAGTAGATGTACAATCTTCAGAGCCAGAAAGGGCTATATAGCATGGAAGTTGGATACCAGCAATAATATTGCCCAGCTCTGGCATCACATACACATAAGGAGATACTAATGGCCTGTTAATATGTAGTATCTCTCCTTCTAAGGTGTAAAAGATGACATTAGAGCTTTATATGAAGATCACTGACCATCGAACGCCTTTACGATGAACTGGAACGGAGATTGTGAGCCGGACCTTCTCGTCCAACATCAGTGCCTGACCTCACAAACGCTCTACTGGATGAATGGGCAAATATTACCCACAAACACCCCAAAATCCTGTGGAAAGCAGAAGAGTGGAAACCGGTATAGCTGCAAAGGGACCGACTTCATATTAATGACTTTTTATTTAGAATGTGATGTCATAAAGTCCCTGTTGGTGTAATGGTCGGGTGTCCCAATACTTATTGTCCATATATTATATTTGCAAATAAAGCAAACAATGCAATTGTGGGTAAGGAATACCTTGTTGGCTTCTGTCCACCTAGAATTCTTCAGAGTGTTTTGTACTTTAGGAAGAGCACAATTATTTTCAGACATGCCTTGTTGAAATAAGTGGATTGTATTTTGCAAGAAAGATGAAAAATAGTAATTTTGTTATTTAAAAAAAAAGTCCAGGAAAGTTTTTTCCCCCTGTGAATAAATAGACTTCTATATGGAGCGTTTGATTTTCCTTTTGCCACTTAAACAATATTTATACAACCGCCATCACCAACTGCGAAGGACCATCGAGTAGACATGGAAACTCACAACCGCAGCGTCCTGCCAGCATTTTCATTCCCTCAATATAAATTTGTTTTCATTTCCCTTTACTGCATATTCAGTTAAGGTATCTTGTTTGCTCAACATTTATTTCCTGTTCTAACTGAAATAACTCGATGGCCCTTTTAAGATAGGTGGCATAATAAAACGCAGGCTGCGTGATTCCATCAGGAGGAGTGCAGACACACAATAAAAATAGTTTATATCTCTTTACATTTACACTGACCCTTGATTACTTTAGATAAAAACAAAACGGGATTCTTTCCTTAACTGTTATTCGTGACACCCCGTAACAGCTGTATTTGGGTATGGGTTCTTGCAAAGTACATTCTGCACATAGATGATGCTGCCTACTAACCTTTTGGGATAGGGTGATGATGACATAATGTTTTCGTAATATGAAGTCACAGTGGCTACATCCCCACGCATCCTAACCTTTTTACTACTAATGCCTAACCTTTGGTAACATTTTTTATTTATGTCTTTTGATACATACTTTTCTGGTTCCTAAAAAATCAAGCCGGACCCCTATTTTTCGTCTGGTTCATAAATCCTACGGAATTAGATTAGATGCTCAGGCCTTGTGCGCAACCATAAGACAGTAAAAATAAAAATCCACGGCTCATCTTGATTATGGATCAGCATTCACACAAAAATCTCAGTGTCCCTCAAACCCAGATATAACAAGCCTTAAAACTAAGTGATGGAGGGGGGGTTAGAAAGTTGGGAAAGTGTTTATTAAAAAGTCTTTGTTCAGGCTCTTTGATATAGAGCAGCGTATGTGGTTGCGAGTATCTGATCACTGCAGAAGCAGCCGTGCTTTTCCCGATAACTGGCTTTGGAAGGGCTGCAAACCCCGCTCCATAACCCATTCACATTTATACAACAGTAACATACTGTGGGCCATAAAATTAGACTGTGACATAACAGAGCTTTATCTGCCACCTCGACGCCATCATATCCAAATCTCCGTGTAAAGCATATGTTACTAAACAGATTGATTGGCCTATTTTATCTTTTGTTCCTCGTGTTGTTGTGTGAGATGGTTAAGGCACTGGCAAATAGAAATGATTTGTTTGCACGGCCATCAATTTTTCTTTCTAGAGAGGGAGCCGGCCAAACTTGCATCTTTGTGCAGCCATGGGATGCTTCCAGTCCCAGCTCTCGTCAGAATATTCATGCACGCATGCAAAAATCTGGCTGGCAAGACCAGCGGGGGAAATAAATTCTAGGACAATGCCAGCCGCTTCTTTTTAACCAAAGATATGATCCCTTTGCTGCCAGACGGGATCTGCGACCTACACACACACGGCCTCCTCTTCACGTGCTGGGGAGAGTTTGGGTCCTACTGAATGAACAAGTCTCAATTCTGCTTCTAGCTGTATGCCAAAGGCGCTGTTTTCCAGGCGTGAATTAGCCAAGTTAGCACTGTCATAGACGTGCGGACATGCATGGCAAAGGAGGAATCTTATATCGCTCTCTGTTTAACCCTTTCCTTTTGTCCTCACCTGCCCCCCACTTCAGTGTTTACACCATGACTCTGCCAGCTCCTAAGAAGAACATAGACTTTCTGTTTAGTGCCTATTCCTTCATGTTCCTTCTCTGCTGTCAGACCGTTACCCCAAACCATCTATTGCTTTCTCTCTTTCCGGCCCATACATCTTCTCTGTCTCCTCTTTTTCTATTATTCAGCGGGCATTCACATTTTTTCTCTTTCTTTCTTTCTTTCTGTCTTTCTCTCTTTTCAGATATCCTCTGCTGACCCTCGCTGTGTTAAAGAACAGGTCTATAACCTTCCTTTCTCCTATTATCAGATTAACCGTTTCATCGCGGCTATGCCCACCGCCCCATCGCCTTCCTGAGCATTAGAGCACAAAGAAGAGTTAAACTCCGGTCAGACCATCTTCCTTGAAACCGTGCCGCAGCGTGCTCACCCCCCCCCCCCGACTTCAGGAAATATTTTCGGTGTCTCATGTCAGGCAGAGAGCAGAAATCTCTCAGCGCGAGGCGCTCTGAAAAATATAGCTGTCCGCCTCGAAAATGCGTCTATGTGTCTGGGAGGAGGCGACGGACGGGGGCAGGGAGGGGGTTCAATGCATTTATTGGAGGTGATATGAAGGAACTCGGCACTCTGCCTCTACTTCCTAAACACAGAGCCCTTCATTTTTCATTCTTACAGCCGAGAGGCTGTACCCTCACATCCCGGGGAAAGAAGAAAACGCTGGTAAAACGCACAGGGATTGCAAAGGAATCCATATTCTAATCATAAACCACCAAAAATATATCTGTAACTGCGTTCATACATCCCTATAGATCCCGATCCATATCCGCCTCTGTATTTATCTATATGTCCCAGTCATAAGGGTGTATGTATCATTATACATTTTGGACTAACATTCATCTTTAAGGACAAGTCTTCAAGAATGCTTTTGAGTTAATAATGGAGGTTGGCACTCCGGTGCTTGTCCGTAAAATGAAACGTTAGTAATATTACATGCTGCAATATGCAATTACTTTGGCTAAACAGCGTCCTGCTCAGAATCCAAAATAAGTCTTTAGTCACCTAATAATTCTCGGCACAGGCGTGTAGATAAGGACACATGGCATGTCACTTTCTGATTTGTAACCCACTATTACATGGGCTCCCTTTTTTTGCGAATACCCACTCCTTATACAAAGCTTTGAGTGTAGTTTTAGGGTTGTAGGTACCCTGAGCCGAAAGGTTTATTGGCGCCCCAACACAGTAACAACTCAAAAAAATTGCAAAAACTCAATGTTGTGAACAACAAATGTATTATTAACATTATGAAGAATCTGTGTTTTCATATCAACCATTGAGGGGATCCTTAGTCCTTTTGGGGCCCTGAGCCCTGCTTAATTTGCTTACATGGAAGCAGCCCCCCTGTTCACCTACATACAGCCCCCTTCGATCTTCCTCGAGTGCAGGACTGGAGCATCTCTGAGCCACAAGTGCAAACCTGAACGTCAGCAAGACAGAGATTCAGCATGCTTATGGCGAACATAAGGTAACATTATAGGTAAGGAAAGCCCTGCTAGCGATCCGAGCAATTATAGACAGGATAAGAGATTAGGGAGTATAAACTAGCTTGACATGCATGGGTGATGTGTTAAAGAACTGAATAACAGAAAGAGGTGTAAAGGCTTTGAAGTGACTCCTTAAATTCCTTTAGTGCAGCACACAAATAATTCTATGACAAGCACACATAAACCTGGCTGCTTATCTGCAATTAGCTTTTTTTTAAGGTATGTATCCCAATAGTTAACCCTATCCGCTGCAGAATTGGCAGACGTGTAATCCTAGCCAGTTAACCTCCTAGCTCAGTACAAAGTTAACCTACCGTAAATCGGATGCATGCCGGATCGGCTTGACTTGCAATACAACGAGATGCTTTTGTGTGGTCAGTCTGCACCTATGAAATCCTATTCTCTATCTATGGGGCTGTCTACACTACTAGGTGTCCACAATTCACATACAACCAAGCCTTTCATAAAACGTAGAGCTCTATCCATAAGCAAACAGCCAACATACATAGAAATTCAAAAGGACTTTCCGCAGAATATGTTCCTCATCTACCATACCCATCTAGGTAGTTAGTTATTCTTGCCAGCGTTCTTTCTAGAGTTGTGATAAAGAGTCTTTATTCAGCTAAAGCGCCGGCTACACCATGTTCCTACTAACGAATCCTTTATCTTAGGGAGAACTTTAAAACAAAGCCGAAATGTTGGCAGGTATTTTTTTTTTCCCTGAGTGAGGAGGCTGATATATCTGTGAGATGCGACAGGCAGACATAAATTAATAGAGTTCTGGAGATCAGATCTTCATTAATAATCTATTTTGTCATGCGCTGCTACTGACAGGCTCCTCGCTCACGTTTCACCGGGGTATAAAAGCCCAGGATATGTCTTAAGGCACAAAACACCAAGAAATGAGTTTATTTTATCGTTTATTTTCGGTAAAGCGACTACAAAAAGATACTTGTTTAACTGGAGAAGGAATATATTTTAGATAAACAGCAAAAAACCTCTATCTTCCTATCTTTGTATATTTTGCATTTTTGTTACTATAATTACACATACACCAGAGTAATAAATCAGCAGCTTTTTACAACAGATATAATATATATATATATATATATATATATACAACAACTGAAAAACTAAACATGTATGTATATAAATATATATACATATATATATATACACACACACATACAAACACACACCTACACCCATACATGACATGCTTTACACACAGTTTTTTCTGAAATATAAATTAGCTGAAAATACATAAAATATGTATCATGTACACTAAAAATATAAAAAATTATTTTGATGCATTGCAGCCCGGCTCAGATTGTTGCACGGTCACAAAATCTCACACACGTATCTCGCTGCATTTTTTATTCCAACCTTTATTGATCATTAAATAAATATAATTGTGACAACGTGCATGTTTTCCTTGTTGCTTAAGTGAGGAAATAAAGCGTGTGCTTGATTTCCGATACGTGTTATACGATCGTGCGTTGCACACAGGGGTGGGAATGTATAAGGTTTTAGGGGGCGACGCGCGCACGCAGTGAAATAGTGTGAAGCGCGGCATTTGAGATCTGGAACACGTTCTTCGGAATGAAGCATTTTCTTCTTCAACAAGTAAATGTTCCGGGCTAGTTTATTTATGACATCATTTATTAAATTAAAAAAGGTGGGACCGACAAAAAAAAAATATTATTTATTCCATGGGAATTCAAAGAGATCACTGCCTGCCCGGCGAGTTATTATTTTAACAGAAATGATAATCATGTTAGGATCGTGGCTGATCTGTCTCTCTCTTGCCATGAAAGGGTTACACGTGTTAAAGGCATATGAAAGGTGATTGGGAACGGGCTTTAATGTACTCTGCACGACCTCGGCTTTCTGCTCGGAAGGAAATCAGGTCTCTCCACTTCTCAATCCCGATCAAAGCAGAGCGGGAGCGCAGGCGAGCATCGCATCCCACCTGACATTAATCACTGCTTTCCTGCAGTCTGCGTGTATTAATTCCTGTCATGCCAAACACGGGCCGGATACTGTCAGGGCGCATTCGGGGTGGACGGCGTGGGCTCCGAGGCTCGCGGGAGCCTTCTCCCTCGGGGAAAATGACATCAATTAGAGGCGTTTAGAGAATAAGGTAGTTCGTTAAATTCAGAACCTCGCCGGCCTTAAATATGAATAAAATCAGGATTCTCGCCATATAGGCGGCATCGGCCTGTCTGTGTGCATGTATATCAACATAAAAACGAACTGTTGTTTGGGCTTCAGCGCTGAATCGAGACGTACGTATTAATCGTTCGGTTAAATGTTTGAGTCGGTTTTCAGCCCTGGGCGTAAGTTGCCCGTTAGATAAACACACGTTGGGCTCGTGAATTACAGGACACATGGAGGACGACGTACAAGACTTCCACGTCAGGCTTTATGCCGGAATATTATGATATAGTACAAACGAACCGGGGTCTCGGAGACCCCGCTTTAAAGTGGAAATGTGTCTACAGGGTCGATTTATTGTTCGGAAAATACACCGGGGTTCCTTGGGCTGTAATAAGCAGCAGACTGTGTCCTTCTTTGAGGTCGTTAAAGGTCATTATGCACAAGCAGTAAAGCCCCTGCACCTGTAATTATTAGTTGGCGCTGATATTTCCCTGAAACACGCGTGTGGGGCTTACACGCCTCGTTTGAACGCGGTCGTCTGGCCTCAATTAACCCTTTCTATCCAGGAGGGGAGCCGCGTGACAGAAACGTACAAAATTACGACACTTACGCGGGGGGGGGGGTAATCACAGATTATATTTCAATGATCACAAAAAAAACCCCAAAGGCAATTTGCATTCTAATAACCAAATATCAATTAAACGATCTACTTAAAACAGCAGTTAAATTACAGAAGCGATACCATTAAACCCTTTATACGAAAGAGAAGCATCGGCTTTCCCCTGTGACGGTAAGGAGTATAGAAAGAACAGCAGTTGCTCTGCGATATAACAAAGAGCGTTTTATTCTGCGGGTCTAAAATCAATTTGCGCGATAATTAAAACATATTATATTAGGAGTGGGGGGGGAGAAAAAAAAGAATTTGCTTAGGTATTCTTTTGAAACTTTCATTTAAACGTAAATGGGTAAAAACCAAATAACCTAACGGCTGAAATATATTTCCCAGGTACCGCGGGCAAAAATCAATGTGGTGTGCCTAAAATAAACAGAGTTCACTAAAAGTAATAGGGGAGCCATATGCAGATACTGTCATACTAAATGGCTCGGCATTCTATCCCCCCTATCCATCCCACGCTAAGAGTTAAACCCGACCTTAGTATGATCGTGTCATTCACAAACATCCTGGAACGGATGATTTGGTGACAGTGCTGTCGATTTTTTTTTTCCGCCCCAGATCAAATGGCTTCAGTTGTAGTCGGTATTTACATCTGCTTTTAAGCTGTTATGGTTGCCTTTTTGGCAGGCAGCAAAGTGTGGCTTTTGAGACCGCTGCGAAATAACGCAAGGTTTGCTATGAATTAAATATTAGAAATCTTAACGCAGCGACCAATAAGAATTATTTGCCTTATTAAAGCAGCAGAAGACGCTGATTAAATTTTCATTGCATTGCAGTCTTTTCCTCATTTCTGCTCTCAATTCATCATTCTAATGTATGAAAGGCATGTCGAGTGCTGGCGTGGGGGACTTAATTTCTCGAATGCAAATATGGCAAAGAAAATACTATAAATACCTTCCCAGGCAGCATTCGGAAGTCACTTCTAATTAAGTGAATCACAACTAAGTAAATATTCACGTAAAGCAATAAAAAAATATAACGGAATGCTGATACTTTGTATTTATTAATTTTAAATAATGTATTCTTTTTTTTTTTTTTTTTTTATTAAAGTAAATCTATAATTTTTTTTTCCAGTGTTAATATTATTATGGAATATATTTCTCAGATACATATATCTGTTCGCAATACAATCGAAACCACGTTACAAATCTCTTAAACATATTACCGCATTCGAATATAAATTTTAAACATTTAAGGCTATTTTAATTAACCCCTTAAAGAAAATGGGTTATCCTTCAACCCATTCAAAACAATGTATTGTACATGCCCGGGCTTTGTCATGAAGGGGTTAAAGGAAGTAGGCAGTTGGGGAACGGGGTGATCCATTCATAAAATCCTACCCCTACAAAGGGATATATTGACACGAACAGTGTTTATATGTAAAGATTCTGATATAAGTCATCACATATGGTGAACAAACCTGAAATGCATTAAGACAATGCAATGTTGCTGCCTTTCTAAAAAATAAAAAAAAAATTGTATTACCAACATGATCTTAAAAATCCCAATGCGTGGATAATCGTATAATTTATGTATTCTTTGATAATTGCTGGTGTCGGTAGAGGTAAGTGACAAATATCGTCACATCTTTAATGCTGAACTCTTGTATTGCAAGGGACCTCGCTACAAATATATATTTAGGATTTCCAGCCTCCTCCAGATGTCAGCCTGTGCCCCAGATACATACGGAGGAGAGATGAAGGCGGTATGCAGAGGGGGTTTTTTGGGTTTTTTTTGCGCTTTAATGTGTATCAGGGAGAAAATTAACTTCGAGTATCCCATTCCCCAGGAGGAATCCTCTTCCCTGAAACCCTGCGACTAATGAAATGGGAGATCTATAAATAGCGGCGTCATTACTTGAGAGAACAGCGTCTGCCTCGGACCCTCTTTAAGCTAATAACTCTCAATATTTCCCCGTAGTACGATCGATACCGAGAAACTCAAAAAAAAAGAGGATGCAAATGTGAATTAAGGAAAGTAGACGAGTCTCCTATACCCCATCGTCTTCTCTAGCGATGATCGGATCAGGATGCGTCTGACGGGGTAATAAAGAGGGCTGAGTACTACATCTGTGTGCTTGTAATGCAAACATTTTCTGTTTTTTTTTTTTTTTTTTACAGCAATACAATAAATAAACATTTATGCTGTTTGCTTCTGTCGACATGTATATTTACTGGCAAAATGTGTATTTTATGGTTCATATACAAGCGTCTTTTTTCAGGACAGTAAAAAATGAAGATCTTTATGCATACAGCCATACAATACTAAAAACATAAAATACGGACAAACTCACACAGATATATATATATATATATATAATATTATCCAATAAACCTGTGAAACATGCCTAATATCACATGTAGAAATGTGTGTTGAGATATATATATATATATATATATATATATATATATTTAGAGGGCATATTCTAGAAGCATTAAACATATATATATATATATATATATATATATATATATATTGATTTTTAACAATAAAATGTTCTGAATGTTGATTTAAATGAAGTACTTTTCATTACTTAATGTTCTAAAATTTCTCTGGCACTGATGGGGTTACAAGTTGTATTTAAAGCGATACCAAAAAAAAAAAAAAAGCACTTTGGGAAATTGCTCCCTTTCTTAATGGAAAAGAAGAGCTTTTAATCAGTGGGTAAAACGACAGGGAAATCTTGTTTTCCTCCTATTGAAAATACAATACGCGTTCAATTACAATGTACATAAGTGAAGCGATATTGAATGGCGCCGTGTGCTGGTAAATGCATGGTGGTATAAGATCGTCGTAGATGGCAAGCTTGGGGTCCTGTGTTTGTAACGGGAATATACTCGGGAGCCGGGGGGATTCCTTATCCAATTTCTCGGTGAATTTTGCATCTCTTGTTAAGAAAAAAAAAAAAGCCACGTGTGATTAAACCGAGCGGTGGGTGGATTGAAATGGGAAGCTTCTATTGTATCTGACAAAGTTATTGATGACAACATATCACAAATGGCACCGAGGGGATGTTGGCGTGTCACCGCAAGATGTAAATATTACAACAGCCTGGGATCGTAGATTTATTTTTAAACATTTCATATTAGTGCACAAAGATCTGTATATAGAACAATGGGTTAACCGTTTGCTGTTAAAAGTGCCAGAATTTAGCATTTTTAGTAAAAAATGTACTGCTGAAAGTTAAGCTATCCTAAGTTGATATAGCAGGGTACGCTGACAAATCACATTAACAAAAACCTGTAGTTTTATCCAAAAGCACCAAAAAGGGTTTTCTTGTCCATAAACTACTTATTTGCATTCCTGGCGTGAAGATCTTTTGTTTGCATATCCAGGAACAACGCAGGAATCAGAAAGAATACATTGAGATTGGATTTCCCTCCATACTTTGCTGAGTTAATAAGGTCTACATATTTAAACATTATATATATATATATATATATATATATATACACACTACTGTTCAAAAGTTTGGGGTCACTTAGAAATGTCCTTGTTTTTTAAATCTATCGTAGCTGGAAACGGCTGATTATTATAATATATCTTTAATATCTTTAATGGAATATCTTCATTGGCGTACAGAGGCCCTTTTATCACTCCTGTGTTCTAATGGCACGTTGTGTTCACTATTCCAAGATTAAGTTTAAAAGGCTAATAGATGGTTAGAAAACCCTTTTTTGCAATTATGTCAAGCTAGAAATGTATTTTGTTTTCCAGGAAAACAGTGGAGTGACCCCAAACTTTTGAATGGTGGAGTATATCTATCTATTTATCAAAAGGTCGTCCTAAAAATGGAAAGTCAGTTTAATAAAAAGGTATTTTTTTATATTGTAAAACTCATATCTTTTATTAAATTTACACTACTGGACTAACAGGGCTATCTCAATGTCCATATCTATCTGTCTATCATCTGTCTATACACATAGGAGAATGGAGGATGTTTGTCCAAGCACAAAAATGTTAAATACAGAATAAATGACAAATTCAGATAAATGGTACTGTAATCTCACTTTGGGGTGAAGTTTTACCAAGTCGATACCATGCAGCGTTAATTCTGAACCTCTCAGAAGAAGTATCTGATGATCGCAGCTATTTCAGAAAGAATTATAACAATTACCAATGGATTTACACCGTTGTATAATGTCATTTCTATTTTGTATTCATTTAATTACTGGACTCCCTAAAATAAAGTGGGCTTAAAGTACTTTGTGGGCACACTGGGCAAATGCAGCACTAGCCACTCTGGAGGCAGATTGGGCCCTGAACTGTACAAAAAGTAAGGCGGGCCCTGATCAAATGAGCTTCCCGTTAACCGCAAGCCAAATTCTCCCGGTGAAGCTCGGACATTAGCCTGGCGAAACGCATTGAGAGGTTTTTTAATTCAATATCCCTGGTCCCACGAGTGACCGTTACTTCCATACACAGTCCACGTGAGCCGTCGTATCTTACATTAAAGCCACGCTGGAAAGAGATTGCATCGTATTTAACTTGAAGCTTATCCTGCAACTCTGCTTGCGAGTGTCTATACACACCGAGTATTCCCATTAGCCTCCGTATTCCACTATTATGTGTCTCTATATTCTTATATTCTATATTGCATTAACCACAAATTCTATAAACGGAAAGAGAAGACCCTTTAGCTTTCACCTTCATCCAAATGGAGGACAACTGATCTTTTTAATTCAACGTGAAATAAAGTATAGTAGGTTTCCTGAAAAGATTTGGAATTGGTATCGAAAATAACAAAGTCATTATTAACCCCTTAATGACAAAGCCTGTACATGTACAGGCTGAAAATGCATTGTTTTCAATGGGTTTAGGGACCGCCCATTGTCCTTAAGGGGTTAAAAAAAAACCTATGGGCCACAAGCAGGCCCGGACTGGCCATCGGGCAAACCGGGCGTTTGCCCGGTGGGCTGGGCCGGATTGACTTAGGGGCTGATGGAGCTGCAGCTCCAGGCCCCTACCTTAAAATAGGCCCAGTCAGGACCGAACTGACTGGGCCTATGCGGCCTCTACGGCCGCATTAACGCAGGGCATAAGGGGCACCTGCCCCTTAAGCCCACTGCAACTGCGACTGGGTCCGCCACTCTAAGGGGTCGGGAAGCCCTCACCAGGGCACAGGGTTTAAATTAAAACATCGGGGGTTTTTTTTTTTTTACTTTATTTAACATCCTCCATGTTAAATAAAGTTTTTGTTAACTTTATTTAACATGGAGGATGTTAAATAAAGTTAAACCCCCCCCCCCGATGTTTTAATGTAAGCCCTGTGCGACCGCACACCCGTAAGGCTGGCCCTGGTGGGGGCTTCCCGGCCCCTTAGAGTGGCGGACCCGGTCGCAGTTGCGGTGGGCTTAAGGGGCAGGTGCCCCTTATGCCCTGCGTTAATGCGGCCGTAGAGGCCGCATAGGTCCAGTCAGTCCGGTCCTGCCGTGGGCCCGGCCGCAGCTGCTGCTTGCTCCAGCAACAAGGTAAGTAGGGTGAGGGAGGGGGGTGCAGTGAGAAGGGGCAGAGGGGGGTTAGATAGTGGGAAATGGGGAGAGGGGATAGATAGTGAGAGGGGATAGATAGTGAGAGGGGGTACATAGTGAAAAGGGGTACATAGTAAAAAGGGGGAACATAGTGAGAAGGGGCAGATAAGATGGGGAGAGGGGGTAGTGTGAATGCGTATGAGAATGAATGAATGAATAAATGTGTGGATGAATTGTGTGAATGCGTATGACAATTAATGAATTCATGTGTGGATGAATTGCTTGAATGATTTGTGAGACTGCATTAATGAATGTGTTAATGATTTGTGTGAATGAGTAAATGCAAAGATGGTACATGAAGGGTGGGCTTTAACAATAAATAAATAAATAAATATGGGCTGCTCGGGCTTAAATGCCCGGGCCTATTTTTTGTCCCAGTCCGGGCCTGGCCACAAGCTATGTGAAGTTGTCCCCCCACAAACTATTACAGTGTGAATCCACGTTTCTTGCAGAGTAGTTTATATACTAAGATAGAGATTGCGAGCGTTTCTGCCGTCTATCATCTATAGGGGCTAAAAGTTCGTTAAAGATATCTACTTTTTTTCAAGGTAGAAAGAGATCCATTCTTTAGAATAGTTCCCTATAATCCTGGGGGAAACTTTCCTAATAAATTTGAAACCTAAGACTTCAGAGAATAAAAACAAACGTGTTTTGATGTTATAAAGTATAACATTTCTTCATAGTTTTATTAAACCATAATTTTTTTACCATGAAAGCTCTCCTAAACAGGGAAAGGACTGTAGCCTCACGCTGAAAGAATGTGTAAATAAAAGTTGGATGAATTACTGGAGTGAACTCTTTGGCCTCACTTAGGAATCTCAAATTTAAGACATTTGTAATGACAGTGTCCTTGGAAATGGATTACAGATTATTTAATGTCTCTGGAGAGGATATCTACATGCGGCTTGATACATTATTAACTCTTTTGTTCCAACCGGGAATGGCAAGTCCGTATGGGGACAACATTTAAGAGAACCAAAATAATCCTCTTGCGCAATAAATATAAAGTAACGCATTTGGGTAAGGATTAGACCGGCGTTATTCATAGTATTAGCCTTCAAACACAAGATCAAGCAAAAATGACTAAAAATGATTTTGTTTCCTTAAAAACTAAAAAAATTATTTCTTTCGGGAAAAAAATCTGTTAGTAAACAAGTTTTTTTATGGATCTGTAGAGCAGTAAAAGCATGTATAGAGGATAAACGAGAAGGATTACATTTATGACAAATTAATAGTGAAGCAAAGCGATTAGAAAGTGTTTCTTGCTTTGAATTAACGTTGAAGTCCTACATAGAGAACTTTATTGTACATTTTATGTTTTGGGTTTTTTTTGTATGCTCCATCTGGAAACTTTAGAATGATTTACAGATATTATGTACAATAACCAAACTGGTATTCATTTCAGGGCACTGCATTTAAATATTAAAAGTAAGTCGGCATTCACCAACACAAGACTCAGCCTGTGGTGCGATAAGTAATTCCGCTGTTATCGGAAGTGTTTGCAGTGAACCAAACCATTAAGCGCCTTCCCGTTTACTTTATAGGAGAGGTAAGCAGAGATATGCCTGTTTTATGGTGGGATGAATTAGGTTCCTGCTTTACACATAATCAGTGTTATTTTCCATACTAATTCGCAATCTTTCTGAGAACCCTACTGCATTTTATTGTGCATGGAGTACATGTTGAATTAAACAGATCAAACAGCCGACGCCGACGACCGGTTTTCTTTCAGTCGGGTGAAGGTAAAAAGCTGAAGTTTCTTCTCTTGAGTGCTCTTCCCATTAATAGAATTGGTGGTTTGTGGTTAAAGGATTATAATGTGAGTCTGAGCAAAGGGCAATGCTTTCAGTGATTTAAACTGAAAATCTTGGTCGTCTGTGTCCCTGCGCACGTATACATCATCCCATCACTAAAAAAGGAGTCCGAATATATTACCAGCAGTAACGCTTCTGAGACCGAGGCATTATTGCGGTGTCTGGCTGGAACGCTACTAAAAAAGGTATTCGTACTCTCAGTGGTTCCTACAACTCAATGATAAAAATAATATATTCTGTGTAATATAATATTTCTTTTGAGAAGTTGTAACCAAAGTATGCTAATGATAAGAGCACTGCTTTGCAATCTTTGGCATGGTGACTGGTGGACCTCGATTGCATCTCCAACTTGTGTTCAACTTGAGAGCAAGGTCACTGAATCCAATTCTTCTGCCACGTATTTATATTTACAATGCTAAATGTTCTCCTCGTTTATGATTAAAGTCACTTGAGAAGTGGAAAGTTCTTCTATAGAGCTTGCACAACCTCTCCACACACTCAAAACATCCAAGATTCATCTCAAATAACTCCTGGCTCCTCGTGATCGCACACTTCTACCAAGCATCCCTTCCAAGGCTTATTTAAGGGCCGCATGTACAAGTTACAGTATTCTTTTTGCAATTAACCTACTAAAAAATTGTTGGGAGTATGTTAATTGTTTTGCGATTTGCTATAAAAGCTAATTTGCATAATCTATAGTTGGATAAGAAAGAAGATGATGAAAAACAAAAGCGTGCGAGGGTACATACAAGTTCCAGACGCTGTCTGCAAACTTCTGCATCAGTGGAAAAAATTCAAAGCACAACATTTCTGTTCATTCCCCAAACTGAAATGATAAACGTTCCACCTCCGCTTGCAGAAAATGTATGTACGGCAAGCGAAAAACATTAAACTGCCAATTAGAAGAACACGGGACTAGTTGCCTCTTCCATGTGAATAACTGTTCAGAATTTACATTTTTTTTAGTAAAAATATCACTGGGTGCATGAGAGGAGTCCAAACTCTCCCAAACTTCTAGCTCTACTTTACTTTATACCTAATACGCTGGTCATCAGCCTGTGACAGCTGGCTTGGATCTAGTGGTCGGTTTGGGGGAGCCAAAGACAATTGTTTCGTGGATAAATTGGAATCTGTTTTCCGGCATACACTTACTAAGCTGTCTGGAGCAGCTTTACACCAGTTGACTGAAGCCTGTAGAACACCCTCATCCTACAAATATTTACATTACTGCTGACCACCGCCAGGCTCCTGACAGAATGGGTTATATTGATGGTGTGGATAAGGGCAGAAACACTAGCACTTTGTGAACAAGACAAGTTGCTTTCCTGCTGCAAATCTCCAGTCGGGACAAGCTATCTGTAATAATATCTATCAACACCACCGTTTCCTTATAATTATTCCTCAGAGGTCAGCATGCAGCCGTGCAAACCAGCAGTGCCATGAGCTGCACACACATATTATATATATATATATTTATATATATATAATATTATATATATAAATTATTAATAATGCACACACACACATATTACATATAAATATACATATATATATTTTTATATATATAATATTATATATATATATATATATATATATATATATATATATATATATATAAATTAATAATAACAGCAGCGCCATGAGCTGGGCACACGCACACACACACACACATTATAGATAGATAGATAAATATACATATATTATATATATATTGTGTGTGTGTGCCGCTCATGGCACTGCTGTTATTATTCATTTATTTATTTTAAACAAGTGTGTATGGTATCTGCTCAGAAACATATTTTCAGCATTTTATAGTAAATATTGAACTTCACATAAATGGAGCACTACACACAAAAAAAGATAGTAGTTGTGATAAAATACACATAATATCAGAAACAGTGCTGGGGATATTCTCATGAAGCAGAGGTGCTATGGAAATAACCAGCATTATACTTGGCAAATACATTATTGTAGCTTGCTTGCTGCAAAAGAGCCCCCCCCCCAATAATCACCTATATTGGGATGAACATGTTGTTTCACTGTTGATTACATACAACCTCACAATAGGGCCTATCATCAGTAATGGTAATTTTCTATAACTTCTGCCCCCCAAAAATAAAATATATGCAACAGTCCTCTGCTATTCAGCCAATGCAAAAATTAGTAAGAAATATTTGAAGTGAGGTATATGTTGGAGTACGAGGGAACTCGATGTCATATATAATAACTAGAACTACATATACAATCCCTGGCACATGGTTTTTAGAACATCAGCACATTTCTTCTGCTTTGCCCCACAATATAAACAAAAAATGCTCAGTAAAAAAAAAATTGGATGAGAACAAAAACCGCCTATGAGAGTGTGATCCTTAGAGACAATCATAACGTTTGCTACACATTTATTAGGACACATTGACTCTTTTTGAGCTGCGTTGGATGCAAGTCTGTTACTCCTCCGTGTAAATGGCCTGGTAATTATAGAGATGTCAGAAGGCACGATTAAGCTTGGCAACATGTAAATAAAAACTAGCGTTCCTGCCATACCTAACCAGAGGCGCGGAGAGAAGTCACGACGACGAAGAAGAGCCATTTTGTCATGCAAAACTGAGCTGGCAGGGTCTGTGCAATCAATTTGCAAAAAAATAAGTCAGGTTGTTTGGATCTTAGCAGATTTCATTAAGCTGCAGAAGACGAATCTCCAGCTAAATGCGGACTCGGAGCGGCACGCTGCTGTTACACCGGCAGTCTTTACTCGGCACCGATATGAACTAACGTCACACGCGTGTTCAGTAGGTTAAATATGGAGGACTGGGGCGGTTTTACTACGGATAAGCCCAGAGCAGGAGAAATATAGGAAGAACTTAGAAATCACACAGGATATTGTAAAAAAACCCAAATTCTAGTTTTACTCATAAAAATGGTTTCCTTGAAGCTCGTTTGAGCAGGGCCCTCCTCACCTGTAAGTCAATTTGTTATGTTATGCACTACTTGTTATGTCCTGTCCACCCATTGTACAGCGCTACGGCATTTGATGGCGCTATATAAAACAATAAAAAAAAATTATTATAATCAATATGACACAAACTCCACCGGTACAAACGTTATAGAAGCCGTGGCTACCTGGCTGCAGGGTTTTCTCCAGCCCTGGATATCAAGGTTGACATCTTTACTGCCCTCCATAGTTTCTCAGGTTTAGGGTTCGTGTTGGTTTGTTGTCAAGTTGGTTTTCAGATTCAGGTCCCAATGGAGGTTCCCCACCCCATAAAGTTTGTTCCTTTTATTTTACTGTTATAAATGATAGGAACCACAGCGATGGCTGAAATGGTGAATTGTTGTCATAGTCTATGGATCCAATCAACATACCTGGGAACTCTCCGGGTTTGACCCACCGATGTCAGTGTGCAGTCCTGGCCGCGTCCCGCAAGGGAAGGCTCCAGGCAGCCGGAGCCCAGAAGTTCTCAGGTATGCCAATCAACCTACATCTTTATGGCGCTCTTAGCAAGACTGTGTATAACTTCACTTTTTTGGACCCGTTAACATTAGGGGTTTTATAGATTATGTGCTCTGGCACGTCCATCCCCAGTGGCTCCTCAAGATAATACAGAGAATATACTCAGCAAATAACTTCACAGACGAAGAACGTCATCTGCGATCCACTAAATTACTTCAAACTACAAATAATAGACAATCATTTAACCGCAATATTGTCCAAAGGTTTGCAATCGTTTATTTTTTTAAGGATTGCTACAGCTGGGTAAAAAAAAAAAAAAAAAAATAATAAAAAACAATCAATTTCTTCGGAAGCAACAACGAGTAAAAAAATTTTGAAATCCTCCCCCTGCCTGTTATTACCTATCATCCGGTTTTATAGTGACAGGATTGTGCTATAATTTTTGAGAAAACTTCAGCATAAAATGCCATAAAACTCGCACGTTACCGCTATGGATCATGTTAGCCTCTGCACAATCGCTGGCTGTACTTTTTACGGAGGGGTAATTTACACAGGAATGGCAAGAAATATATGTCCAGGAGGTCAAAGAGAAATCAGAGCACTTTTCGACTCAAATTTAAACCTGTAGGATGACAGCTTGTGTACATATATATATATATATATACACAATACATCGATGTCTGGAGTACAAACATTCTGGATATTATATTGATCTCTGTTTTAGGAATAGGCATATCGAGAGATATTGACTATATTTTATATGTCAATTATCAAATATGGAAAATATACAATATTTTGATCGTATTTGTTTATCGTACTCTCAGGTACAGGTTCTTTATGAATGAGTGCCCTTCTTCCAATGTAATTAAATATGTAACTCAAAAAAGTGCTTTCGCTAATTAAAAACAGAAAAGTAATAAAGGAACTGACAATACGGATTATGCAGAGCATATGAATATTCTATGTTCATAGAACATGGAAGGCGAGAGAGAGAGCGAGAGCGAGAGAGAGAGAGAGAGAGAGAGGAAAAGGCTAGACTGAAATATTTTATTCTAATTGTACTTTTTAGAGATCATTTTGTATAATTGTAAATGTAGGTTTTGTAATCTTGAAAGTTTCCATTGTATAGAAACATATAACTTATATGGCCGATATTGGATCAGTATTGGGACCTGTACTTATTAGTAAGATTCCTGAAGGTCTTAATGGTAAGTTATGTCTTTTTGCAGATGATACAAAGGTCTGCAAAAGGGTAGACATTCCTGGTGGAACAAGTTAAATGGCAAGTTATTTAAGTAAATTAGAAGAATGGATGTGGCAGCTGCAGTTTAATGTTGATAAATGTAAAATAATGCACTTGGGACGCAGAATATAGGATTTGGGGGCACTGTTCTGTCAGTGACAACGGAAGAGAGGGACCATTTTGGTAATTAATTCTGAGGACGTAATGGTAAATAAAAGATTAAAAAAAAAACATAAAAAAGCAAGCAGGGTTGTATAACTAGAGGCAATACATTTTGTCATCGATTGCAGTTTGCACCTTCATGTTATCATAAACTCTGTTCTATACACAATGCAAGTTGATTCATTCTGTCTGGAGTTCATAATTAGCTGCAGACTTTTCTTCAGTGGTTTCACTCTATATTCTGGTAGGGATTACCATGCAGAAAATTATTGTTGTCATTTATTTTTTATATTAATGGTTTCTTAATTTAGCTTGCATAGCGAAGGGCTTTTGTCACTTTTGGTTTGCTATAAGCATGTGGAATTCCGTAGGAAACCGAAAGTGACAAAAGCCCTTCACTATACAGTCTTAGACGTGTCCATATTGGCATAAGTGTATTTTATTTGGATTGCTAAGATTTTCCACGAATATCATGCGTTACCATTATCCTGTGTTTGCTTATTTTAAACCAAAAATTCAAAACCCTGCTTGAGAAAAGGTTGAAATAACTTTCTTAATTTACGAGACGTTTGTGTTGATCTAGTGGTTCTCAGTGGTGGCCCAGGTGTTATCGTCACCGGTATTACTGATGTCTGAAGGATATCTTTAGGAGCCACATAGCCACTATTCAGAGATAGCCCATTTAAGTGGTTTTCCAAGGTGGGGGTAGTTAGCAGTAGGAATATATATATATATATATATATATATATATATTAAAATACATGAGAGTGATAAGGTAGGCACTAATGTCAGTTTGTTTGGATGAGGCTTCTAGAATTGACATGGGATTGAACAATGGCCTACATCAAAAAAGAAACGGAAGAAACTTTGACTAAGCCAATTTTCTTTTCAGCAATCAACCAATCTCTAAATAAATATGTACGTATACGGGTAACTGATTCATTTATCTTGGTTTTGCTTACGATCGGTGGGACCACAGAAGGATGCATGTTTAGACTTCCGTCACAAAACCAAATTAGTAGCAGAAAGGCATTTCTCAGACTACGTGACACAAGTGTGCAATATCATCCCGTTAATGGACGCGACATAAATGACATCTTGCTTTTACTTATATTTTCTAATGCAAAACATGGCAAATTTATAACACACTCTTGCCTTTTAAATGGAGCACTAGATCTTGATGCGGTCTTGGGTCATTTTCATTTTTCTTTTTCTTGCACTGAACTAAAAGTTACTGTCTTGCTTAACCTGGCAGCTGCAGATGTATAACGACAGACTGAAAAATGTGCAGGATTAGTAAATTTATAAGAACACTGTTGGTCACATGACTTGAACGTCACATTCCCTTTCGGCATTGGGGCCACTGTGCTGTCTGAAACAGTAAATCCTTCAGGTATTTAACATGTAGATTTTTAGCTTTCAAGACGAGAGGGGTGTAATAATCATATCTTAAAACAATTAAAATAAGAAAGGGAGTGTCTCAGTAAGACCATATTTAACATTTACTTATACCTAACGGCCCCGATGGAATTACACTAAAGCTCAACAGTTCACTATACTATATTATTTCACCATACTATAGAAAGGGTTAATAAATATGTCTGGAATTAAGATGCCAGGTCTGCTTTCTATCCCTAGACTTTACACAGAACTTCAGAGAAGGATAAACAGCTTCCAACGGGCTGTTAGCTTCTTGCAAAAGAAAAGAGAGGGGAATCTACTACAGCGATCCTGACTTCGAAGCATTAGGGCTCCGCATATTAAATGGTGCTTTACTGGAGATCTAAAGAACAACTGAGGACGTAAACATTCTTATACAACAGGGGAGCAGAAGATTCATTAAGCCCTTTGATGCATTTATTAGAATTGTCTTTGATTAAAAGATCCCACCTCACCCTGACTTACTTGGGCTATGTCTGGGTTAACCAAATAATACGATTTTACGGACCCCCACGTCCCCTGTAAGCAGGCCTTGTCCTCTGGCCAACCGTTTCAGCCTTACTAACCCAACAAACAAAAACAGACCCGAAAACGCTGGCTGGAATTCAGAGACGTTTGTGCACCACCGAGATTTAACCCAATACGTATTGTTTTGAGGTCAGAACCTTTAATGAGTAAAATGGTAATGTAGGGTGTTGGAAAAGATGGAAAGATCCTGCTTGATTCTGGAAGCTTCTTGAGTGCTTTCAATCAATTTTATTTATATGCAAAATCGAGAGAAATGCATGGAAAAAAAAAAAACAAAGCTCTTCTTGATGCTAAAACTCTCAATTTACTGACAGGCAAATGGCTTCACGCTGCCACTTAATCTCATTTCTTGCATAATGCCCTCTAATTAGCATTTCAAAGTGAATTAATACTTCTAGGACATTAGCAATGGGAAAATCTGCTTGGGGCTCACAATAGCAGTTTAGAAGAAGCCAAGAAAGGCTTGCAGGAAAAAAAAAAAAAAAAAATACACATACCACCAACCACTTTGCAATGCAAAACCGCTCAACTTATTTATCTCTCTCTCTAAACACTTTTACCGCACACTGTTTTACTACTGTTCGCCAAGACGGAGGAAGAAAAGGAAAGAAAACGATAATTGCCAAACTTATCGGCATCTGCTAAGTATATGAATTTACAAGATGTTGGAGTACTGTCTAGGACATATTATGCCCCATGCTATAATTACTAGATTATTTTTTTTTCCTTCTAAATTTATTATGGAACTGCGAGACATATAGATTTTCACATAACGGTGTTTAGAATAATAAATGTGGGTGAGCTGCGTGGAGTATAATCGTTCTTGAAAACAAACACTTTAAATTGTCCTGCTGTTGCTTGTATGTTGTCACAAAATACTTAATATTTTGGAGATATTAAGAATGGAAAATGTAACAGAATGTAAATATATACAGGTGACGTATTGGAGAAAGGTAGAGACCTTTGTCTTGAAGATCCTCCCATATAGATTCCATACTAACCCCTTTTTGACATTAAACTAATATAACTTTAAGCTTGCGAGCCGGGCTCTCTCCACCTAATGTATCGGTTTGTCTTAATCTGTCAATTCTCGCCTTGTCGTACCCCTTGAATATATGTATTGTATAAAGCCCTATGTAAATTGTTTAGCGCTATATAAATAAAAGATAATAATAATAATAATAATAACACTAGTTGCAGTTAACACATACTGCATTTTTTGGAAACAGGACTTGTTTTTTTTCTCCCAAAAGGTAAAGAAATAGAACATAAGAATGCGTTTCATAACATTTAAAAATTGGCTCCCGAGACAGATAGTCAGTTCCGAATGAGAGGCCAAGGTTTGCATGCTTACCATTAACAAAAATAAAATACAACAAAATGATAAAAGAAACAAATACGGATTGAGGTTGGTTATGGTCATTTTTCCGGCATGAATAAAATATTTTAAAAGCAACAGAATAAGTAGCCCTGATCAATTTATGGCTAATTTGCATACAGTTATACTAGTAAGTAATTCAAATGCTCTTAATAGGGAAGAAGAGCTTTTTTAATAGCAGGGTACAAGTATAGCTAAATGAGAGCATTTGATGAAACGATGGGCATTCATTTATGCTACTGAAATGCTTTCACGATAAGGTGGATCTTTTTTCGCTGTGATTCCTAGGGGTCCTAATTAGATCACAAGCTCCAACATATTTGCTTAAATAAATGGAATATATCCCCTCGTTAAGAAATGTCTGCTTTTTTTTTTCCTTATGAGCGGAAAAACAGTTGAACTAATAGATGCAGAATGGTACATAAGGAGTTTACAAGACCCAGAGGGAGGTAAAGTGTCTTTGCCCTACGTCAGAAAGAACTATTGCTAAATGTATGTATGC
This sequence comes from Sceloporus occidentalis, assembly GCA_023333645.1. NCBI lineage: Eukaryota > Metazoa > Chordata > Lepidosauria > Squamata > Phrynosomatidae > Sceloporus > Sceloporus occidentalis. The sequence goes on along the minus strand of JALMGF010000087.1, from coordinate 3,514,700 downwards.
TATTACAAAGGGAAATCAGTAGTATTGCTTAAAAATGAATATAACAATAATAATAATAATTATTATTATTATTAATCATTTCAATTATTAATTTATTATCATAATTATTATTATTACTAAGTGGCAGGAACACAGCCCACCATTATTACACTATACATTAAACCATTACATAAATTAAACTGTGCATGAAGTGTAGTTTATGACATCATGGCAAGTAAATTGTGTTGGATTAGACAGGATTACACTCTTGTACGTGCAGAAATACCCCAGCTGCAAAATAGATCTATTTGCAATTTAAAGAATTGTGGGTCCTATTTTTGCAAACTTTGCGCTGCAGCCGAGGCTTCACTGTACTCGTAAATACTGAAACAGTTGATATAACACTAACATGACTAAGAAAAACGTCATGGATCTGTCCGTCTAAAGGAGCGCAAAAAATACACAATAATACAACAAATGAAATTTACTTTCGATCTCCTTACTATGACTAGTAGTACTACCTTCACACTGTCCTTTCGTTCACATTCTCACCACCAGGTTGGCTCAATAGAATTAGTTTTGCCATTGTCAGGACGGGGTTAAAAACCTTTACCTTTCTACTATAGACTACTGACTTACACTACGGCTTCCTCTTATAGTTTAAGTAAAAACTTCTCGTGATGATGTTCACAAGCACAGAAAGAAACCCCGAGACACAACATATGTGTAATAGGATCATTTCTAATCTGTGAAACACTTCGTCTGTATCCACACTATATTCAAAAGTGTTCCGTCACTTCAACACGTTGGCCCAAATCCACCAACACCGACAGTCAGCAGACGCAGAAGCTCTGACGCCCTTTCTTGTTTGAGAGGGACCCTCGCGCGGGGCAGATGACCCTTTAACTTGGCAGCCAGCGCTCTGCGTGCCGCAGTGTTAAGCGACACGATGGGAATCCTTGTGGGCTAACATCTCCGGGACGCTGTTAAATTTACAAGCAATTTCAATAGGCTCCCTGCGGCTGTCAGGAGAACGCACACTAGGGAGATTGTACGGCGTGGGCAAAAATGCAGCAGTTCTCATTTGAGTTTTTATGCATTCATGCTGAGAAGCCTAGGTCAGCCAATATATGAAAGAGAACTAAATAACCTGAAATTAAGAAACTGTTGCGAAATTCTTCTCCTTTTAAGAAGTAGGACTATTGTTATAGTTTATAGTTACTAGGGGTCAGCTATAGTTGCCAAAATCAACATTCACTTTTTGGGGGAGAAAAGTTTATTATTCACTGTGCATAATGACTGACACAGGATTTGTCATTTTTACTAAATCAGACATACCATTTCTGAATTCCGAATGTATCAGATACAGGTTTAATACACGGTTGCTCCTACAGATTCCCATAATGACACTCATGAGCTTATATAAAACTAGCGTATACATAGGGCAGTGTGAGCACTTTATACGGGTGCTGAAACCGGCAGGTTTTTAAACTCTCATCCATCACAAAGGCTTGTGTGATTGCTTTAAGTTTGCTGAAACACCGACAGTGAGAAGAGACAGAAATTTAATAATTCCATAATTTATATTAAATATTGATGTGAATTATTTACAACGTTCATAATTCAGAACGAGCACGGCCGGTAGGGGAGTGTGACGCGAGGTCAGCGTGATGACAGAGGCCAGCTTTGTGAGGTTGGTGAGATGTGAGTCTGTCCGATCACCTTGGTAAAGAGGGTTGGTTTCCAACAAAGCTGTGCGGGGAAAACAAACACCGCATTCTTCTCCTGGTGTGAACTGGTGCAATAAGGGAGGGGAGGAAAAAAAAGCCACAGCAAACAAATACATTTCTTTCCAGTAATTAGACAAGAAAGTCACATCCACCCATCAGTTCCCTGCATTCACTACAACTTGTTACAGAGTAAAGTGGTGTTAAATGGACATTCAGTCTATAGCCTGCGGGCTAAGGGGAAAAAAACAACACAACTTATGTATGTGGCCAGTACACAGCAAATTTATATATATATATATATATATATACATACACATATAAATATATATATACATATATATGATAGATAGATAAATACCGTATATATAGGTGTATATATAGATATACATATATATAGATAGATAGATAGATAGATAGATAGATAGATAGATAGATAGATATGTAGGTATATATATATATACATATATATATAGATAAATATATATATATATACATATACATATATATATGAATATAGATAAACAGATAGATAAATATATATATACACATATATATGAATATAGATAAATATATATATATATACACATATATATGAAGATAAATAAATAAATATATATATATATATATATACGCTATATATAGTGCTTTGCTCTGGCTGATGTTAAGATTCCACTTAATGTTTTAGTTAAATAAAAAAAATATTGATTATAAAATTCTAGTTGATATTTCCAGCAAACGCACACATACACATAGCAAATCAATGTAAGTAAATTGCACTAAATATAAATATAATGTGCGGTGAACTAGAAACTATTAATATATAAATAAATAATATGTTATTGTTAGCAAATATGTTGGGAAAAGCATACTGACACTAATCCAGTTCTTATTGCTTTTTCCTGGCCAGCTGCATCTCTTTAAATTACATGTAGGTCAATATTCAAATTGAATCAATGTCATTTAGAATTTCTGCCCTGATCCCCTCGCTATGAGAAGTATTTGTAGGTCTCGGCGGTGCCCAAATGCTAAAAACGCGCGCCATGCAGCATTTCTTCTACGCTGGGGTTAAACACGCACCGTTTTATTCTATGTCGAAAATACATAACGGTGTATCCTTCTGGAAGGTGAGGAATATGAAAAGCCTTTATTCCAATATTCTTATTCAGGAAGTGATAACTTTTATGGGGCCATCAGAAAATATATGACATTTCATGCTGTCCTCATAAAACGTATCTCAATGTGCAGAAAGGAATAAATGTGTAATATTCTTCTGTCCCAACACTGCAATAATTACACATTTTATATCGCCAACAGACGCATCACTTTATAACCGGAGTGTAAAACGAGAGCACCCTGAGACCGGCTGAGCGCTACGGGACAAAAAAAAAAAGAATATATATATATATATATATATATATATATATATAGGAAATAGCTGGCCTAAAGACTCTTTTTGCTCTACAGCATAGAAAGCCTGGAACAAGCACCAAATACATATTACCTGAAAAATATATGATATAAATATGATAAAATATGGATCATTTTAAGATAAAATATTCATGCCTAAGCTCCAGTTATTATACATAATATATGTGATTATCTTCATTTATTGAGTTTGCATTGATAACTGGATGGCGTTTAACCTTACAGGAGGAAGCTGACATGTAGTCTGGAAACAGATCCTTATAATCGAGTTCAAGCTTGTGGCTGTTTAACCCTTTGTAAACCTGAGAATGTACTTTGAGGCTCTCTTACCTTTTTGTACTGAGATGATATGGAACGATGAATAAAAAAAAATATTCGGATACCTCTCACTTAAAATATGGATACATTCTAAATTCTCTTATTCTGTTCGGTTTATTACAATTTTTAAGGAATCATTATGCAGAATAAGTAATTTTACTTAAATTGGGTTCATCTGGATATTTTGTATATATATATATATATATATATATATTGCAATAAAGCACAAGAAATAAGTTACTTTTTAACTTACACAACATATATTTTATATTAACACTTGATGGTGAGAAAGTGTCTCTAAGGACATGCTAACTATGACAAACCCCTAAACACTAATACTATTATTCAGTTTGAATATGCAGAAATTATATTCCTTACTTAAAATACATACAATTATTCTGTAGTGTATTCCCCCAGAATTAATGACATTTTAAAACAAAACAAGGCAAAAAAAAAAAAGCATAAACCAGGCAAGATCTAAATGTCTGAGCCAATGGTATCTGTAACGCCAATGTATTGTGCAGGTAAAAAAAGTCCTTTTAGTGCATAACAAATATAATATTGTAAAAAAAAAAACCCTATTTATTTAGGATTGTTAGCAGTAATACGCGTAAATCATTTTAGTTTTTCCGACCAAAACGATAGTTTTGTATTTGGCCAATTAAATCATGTTGCTATTTAACCCTTATGATGCCATAAATACCAGCAAAGCATTGTATGGCAAAGTTAGAAGTAGCCTGGCAATTAAGCGGTTAATGGTCCCCCAAATGGCTACTCACATCTTGTTTTCTGGGTCAAAAACAGTCAGTGAGTGTTTCTACGGACTCTCCTAAGGCATATAAAAATCCTTCAACTAGCCTGAGACAGTCCTTCGAGCTTCCCCTATGGACGCCTCGCTCACTGGAGAAGTTCATTACATTTTATGATCTTCCCAAGTCTGTCCTGCTTATAAGACTCACAAAAGGCCACAAATCTGGCAAACCATCACGTATGCCATTAGACATTACTACTAAATGAATGCCATTTAAGCTTTGTGCTCCATAGTGACCATATATTTATAGGTGGCTGACAGCTGTCAATGTACCTAAATGTTACGAGCGCTTCATAAGCCTTCTTTCTTCTAGCATTACCTGTCACCGGTGGGATGTGTGGATAAACTGCCACCAAACAGATGCTTTTTGGTATATGCATAAGCTTTTAGGACCCCAAAAGTCTTCATTTTTCACATTACCCAAACGTCATTACGATTCATCATAAAGCATAAAGAAAAGCTGGTGTTCGCAGAGATCAATGAGGTAGTTGGCTTTCTTATGACAAACTAAAAAATATTTCTAATTTTCTCAGTACGCAATACTAATGAAGCAATCACAGGTTTTGCCAGTATGTACCCACATGGGGATAAATAATAAAAAAAAAACCCTACAGACTGAGGCTTGTTAAAAAAAAAAAAATCTGTACACAATCATATGTTCAAGTGTATTGATTTTTATGCCTGTGGCTAGCTGAAAAATCTACAGCTTGCTTATTTAATTTAAAAAAAAGTCATTTCTCATCTACATGCAACAAACACAGGAGGCAGGTTTCATCTAACTCCTTTTTTTTTTTTTTTATTAATCCAAACACACAAATAAACAGGAGATTGATTCCGGGTAAGGTTAATGCCTCAAATCGGAAAAAAAAATAAAAAAAAATGATCCCACAAACACTGTAATTCTCGGAGCAAATAATTCAGGAAAGATAACAATTACGGGGTAAAACATATGCAAAAGCCTGCTACCTTGTGGCTGCCGTTAGCAAAGCACGGATCTAAATAAAGCTCGGGAGCCTGCGTGTGATAGTATACAAATATCCTGTCCTTTCAAGAAGAAGAAGAAGCCTTTCTATTCCGAACGGAAAACGAACTCATTGATTAATCGACTGTACGCTTTTATCTGCTGCTTTTAATGAATACGACTTCCCATCTGATCCCGAACAAAGAGTCAACTCGACAGAAATAATAAAGGCATTTTTATATAAAAAAAAAAAATAAGGAGCGGGACTCCTCTGATCCGGCGCTTTGATAGATGCGGCGGGTACATAATATGCTTGGAAACAATGATATGGTTAAAAGACAAAGAACGTTTCATGACCCTATTCATTTGGATGAGCTAATAGGGTAAAGTTTCCGTGTTAGTGTAAGCACACGAACCAGCCGCCCTCTGTGACATTAAACAGATTGCAGCCACTGAGAATAAAAACAAACACTTGAAATGCAGCATTGTTTATAACTCCACAAGCAGCTGCTTCGGCTGTTAAAGCACAAGTCGGACACACAACAGCAACGCGATGTGCAAATTCAATTTGTCTGGTCTAATTTTTCCCCTCGTTTCTACATTGCAGCACAAGGAGGATAGAAGCTGATCATTCTCCTACGTATAAGATACACCGCCTGGATATCTATCATAATATGTGTTACTTGGGTGATGCCCATTGATTCTTTGTATGTTAAGATGACTGTTTAAACAATCATGTTCTCATTCATAATGTAAAAGGCCCGTCTTCCTTCATTCACACGCTCTCCCTTTGTCAGTTTTACCACCACGTTCAGAGTCTGGGAAACCGGTGGACGTTTGAACTGGATAAACCTTTATCTACAAGCCGCCTAAACTGGGAGGAACAAAGTTTGAAGGATTCTAATACGAATGTTATATTTGCAACATTAACACACAATTAATATAATGATCATTTACCTCTCAAATACCAACATGCGAATGAACGTCTGCAACTCAGTATAGGTTGAAATATTACTAATAATGGTGCGCTTAAAGTCTAGCTACATCTCCATATGATGTTATATGACACTATTTATATTTTTTTTTATAAAGATTGGCTAGATTTGGCTTTCAAAAAGAAGAACGCACAGAAAACATATTATGATTAGAGTATTTTTTTTGCTACAATTAAAATGTGTATTTTTTTATGAATTTCACATATGGAATGACTAAAATCAGTGTAGCTCAAGGCAGTGCTGCGTTCAAAATATCAGGTTGCGGTGTATTATACGAACAGAAAGCAGCAATTAAAGAGATAGATTTTGGGGGTAAAAAAAAGCCTTCTACGCACACGGAAATTGACAGTGATTGATTAGGTGTGCCAGCAATTAATATATATATTGTAGTCATTTGATTTGCTACAATGTATCACTGACAAGCTCAACACTGAAACTGACACCCTTAATAGGTTCTAGTGATCTGACACCATTGAAATCCCTGGATTATTTAATGATTATTTGTATGAAATAAATAAATAACTTAAATAAAGCAAAATTCCAAACGACTAATTTCATTTCCACATGGTTGGATTTGCCAGTTTCGCAAACAGACAACGACAATCGATAAATAATACATGTGTCATTTTATAGGAACTTCTGAAAGTTGAGATTTATCATGAATATTTGATCTGTTTGGCGGAATAAGTAGATTGGGCCCTCTGTACCTTTTGTTTCTGTAGGTGAAAACTGTTAGGTGCTATTTGTTATGTCGTGTTTATCCATTGTACAGCGCTGCGGAATATGATGGCGCTTTATAAATCCATAAATAATAATAAATAAGGAGACCCGCTCATATAAATACATATCAGATGACACTGTAGAGTTCCCTTAAAAATGATTAATCTTAATTAATAAAATAATTAACCTAAAATTGTTTTCAGATAATATAATTATTTAATATAATAATATTTATGTTTTTCTAAGGTAATAAGTATGTTACACACCTTGATGTGATAGAAACAAAATATCTTAAAAGCAGTATAACATTTGGTTTAACTTAATTTACTGTATTTATATATATATATATTTATATATATATATATATACGCACACATACTGAGCACTTAATTACACTACCCCCTGAGCAAAACTGATATTCTCTACAATAAATCAAGAACAAAAGAAATCAGAATTGCCAAGAATAACTGCGAAAACCTTTGTTACTATTTTTTTTTCTTTCTTATACGTTTTAACGTTTTTAGGCTGAGATGAGAAATGGATTTTAAAACAAAACGCAGTTATCTTTTACAGTGAGATTGTGGAGTTAATTAATAACCTGATTTAGTGTCAACACCTCAGATTCCTTTATTGATCTCATGATGGGGGTTTGTGGATATTTCTGAGAAGAAAATCACTGTAATGATGGGCTGCACATCTCTGTACAAATGCATGCTGTTGATGTAGTCTCCAACATCTCCACTTAATGGAAGTCTGTAGAGACATCTCTGTCTGGGTCCATGGCTCACATGGAGAATTCCTTTTAAGCCACATAGCCAACCTGTAGAGCGATTTTAGTTTACCGCACTCTAATATAGAGACAAATTACAGGTTCACCTGGAAGCTAAGGTGTTAAAGACATATCGTTTCCCTCTGTATTGTTCTTTAAAGGAATAGTCAAGGAGAAATATCCAGCTGCTCCATAACCTATTTGAAGGTCCTCTGTCCTGTGTCATATGTAGACTTCTCCCTCCCCCCATCCTAGTACACAGCAACGACAGCTTCCAACTATTTGCCTATGTATAGGATATCAATACTTTTTTATCTTTCTGTATGCTGCTTTAACAACACAAGACGAGTAAAATAAATAAGACCAAAGATGGCGTTGCCCAGTTCCAGGACACGAGTCGGTGCACAATCAGGGCAAACTGCATGTAATAAAATCCATGTTTCACAGTAAAAAAAGCATGACCCTACCTGTTTTCTCTTTGATTTCACAGAGGACGCTGAAGAGTGCTGGCTTCATCCTATGGCAGTTAAGTGCATGCTTTCTGAAAAAGAATCAAGCACAAAAAAGATTAATCCAAACTGCTTTCTAAATTCTAATTTCTCTGACATTATATGTGCCAAAATATGTACAAAACGGCCGCACGAGACAAAGATTACAGGCATGCAGCATATACTCTCTTTGGGCATGGATTACGGGGAAAAAAAATACCTGGGGTTTAACTATGATCATTCGAAACTGACACATAATCATTATTTTCACTGGTGTGTCTCTCATAAAATACCTGATTTATATGCCATATGTTGTTTATTAATTTCCAACAACATGTTTCACTTTGGGGGGGAATTGATGAAACACCTGCTACTCATGCCAAAAGTGTTAGGCAACTTGTAAGTTGAGCTTTTACCATAAAGGAGATGCAATTTGTAATGTTTACTCACATGTCAAATTAGCTTGCTATTATTGCAAATATAAATCTGCCAGTGTCTGCAACAAGCTGCTTCCATCCACATCAAAAACTGATTTATTAAAAGGGCCAATTTTTACACAGCAGTATATTTTCCAAACATTGCTATTTTCTCCCCCTCAGCCCCCTGATTTCTGCAGCAACATCTCTAGAAACAATCCTAAGATTTGCACACACACACACAATAACTAATAAATAAAATAATAATAAACAATGTTTCAACTTGCTGAAGGATGAGCAAATGAATGGCAGGTGGGTTTTATAATGTTAGGCTACTGAAACAGGCACAGACATATAAACAAAGCATGATAGAAACAATCTGTGCACTCCTACTACATAAACAGTATTAAAGAGTGACTGCTGTTTACAAATCATGCAAACAGGTTGCCAAGAATAAAACAATAAATGCTTGGGTAGGAAAATAGGCATTTATTGTCTCGTGTCTCAGAGATCACTGGCAGGCTCATCTACACCACAAGATGTTTGTTGGGAGGAAAGTAAGTGGTCCTTAAAGCAAGATCTATAAACAATTCGCTTTGTAGGGGCAGGGAGCAGATAAGGGGATCGCCCTGGTTTAGAAAAAAAAAAGGGAACCTGAGTGATCTAGGAATTTATAAGCATCAATTTGACAATATAAAAGCCAATCAATTACTGTAAAGGGACAAACAGCCCATGCCAAGCGTTATTTAGATATTATCATATATAAAGGGATAGCTTCTACCCCAGAGGCAGAGGGGATGAGAGGGGTCCTGGAAGTTGTATTTATACGGGCACCGGGGGAATCTATCTACACGTGAGATGGAACAAAAGCCTGCTTTGCTGCCGCGGCGAGCGGTGCCGATCCCAGCCTGCTTTTGAATCATCTCGTCCCCACGCAAGAGGAGCCTGCAGCTGCATCTCAGCAAATCTCTACCCAAACATGTGTTGCTTTATTTGACAAACTGCCTGCACGGGGAAGTGGTTCCCTCCGCGATGAACAGGACTGATGAGCTGCTGTGATGTGTGGGGAGGGAAAGGCTGATGAGGTTGTATTGTTTAGGTTTTTTTTTTATTGCATTGGGAACCAACTTTGCTTGCGCCTCATCCAGGCTTTGATCAGTGATGGTCATGATCTGGTGTAGGATGTCTCCTATATCCTGCTTTCTGCCGTCCCCGTCGGTCCCATCGTGTCCATGGGGAGGAGGCAAAGTCATCCCCCCTTGTACAGAGTGACCGGCCATGTTCACCCCTGCTAAAGTCTGCATCATCCTTGTCTGATCGTCCATACTCCTCACCGCAACCCAATCAATGGCAACAGACTGCAAGGAAGACCTCACAGCCAGGAGCAGTACCGCTGGGGGGTCACTGTCCCACACATCAACAATAACAAGCGTCAGATCCAAGCCCGAGACCTCTGATCTCCCTAGGTAGGCAGACTTGTCATCAAGGTCTATGGTCGATCTTCATGCCAAAAACAAAACCGTAATGACCATCCACCGATCTATTAAATGTAACGAGAAGAAGCCGCTCGGTGATCAAATCTCAGTCCAGCTGCTGTGTATCTTTTAGCACAAATCAGATCTTTATTCCAAGTACAAGTTCTGAGGGTCCCATAAAAAAAAGTTAAACACAAGTTCAAAGTTTTGGGGTTTTAATTTTCACAAACAAAACTCGGTAGAAATGATCCCTTCAACGTAGAAGTAAAAGAGGTGCGACGGGGCGCACATGCTGTCAGCGACGAGTATTCCGGTTTCCCGTAGAACCTCTGATTGTTTACGGTCGTTCTATGTTTTACGATCGGAACTTCGGTCCTTTATTCCGCCAGTGCAAATTACCAAAAAACAATAAAAACTTGTGAAAAGAGGCACAGATCTCTGTCACACGCGATCTTCCGTGACAGCTCGTGATCTATAGTGAAGCTCGCTTTATTGGTTAAATCAAGTTTATTTTCAGTTATTTTCCAAACAAGTATAATTTAAAAAAATTTGACAGAAATGTAGATTATTTCCCCCAAAAATAGACAGTGATCGCATCAAGACGTGTAACAAATCGCTTGATCCTCGCTTCTCATAGCAGTCAAAGCTATATTTTTAGATTTTCCTCTTTCTTGATTTTTTTCCCCCTAGTTCTTCAATCCTTCATCCCTCGCTCGGGTCTCCCATCTAGGCGCTGCCAATCTCCAGCTTCTCGTCGCCTTTTTCTTTCAGAGAAATAAATAAATCAGTCACTGATGGAGCTCCTCGCAGATCACCTCCAAAAATAAAATAAACCGGTCTTCATATAAAATATGTAAAAAAACTAAAATATATTAAACGCCAATAAAAAGATATAAAACAAAAGTCTCTGTGAAAGTTGTGGCCGGGGCTGAGGGGGGGTGTACCGGTAGAAGCAGATATAGTATTAATGAGAGTATTAAGAAGAGCTAGTGCAGTGATAGGTGATAGAAATGGTTAAGGTTGCCCGGTGTGATGATGATGATGATGATGCCTCTGAGCAGCAATCAAAAAAAGTTTTTTCGTCCTCGGCGGCGGCTGAGGGGAGAGGGTTTGATGAGGGAGAGATGGATGGGGGGCCGGTGCCGGGGCTCCCGGGCGGGATTTATGGCTCCGGCTTCTTGCCCCGCTTTTTTGCTGCTGCTGCCGCTGCCGGCCCCAGTGACGGATTGACAGGCTGCCAACGCCACTCACTCACTGCGGACGTGTCAGACTTTGAAGGAGGGGAGGAAATAAAAAGGGAGACAAAATATAAATAATGGAGGCAGGCTCCACCTCCTCGTGTCCTGGGCCCCGGGAGGAGGAGGGAGTAAAAGGGGGGGTGAAGAGGCGGACCGCACTCGGCCGTCCCCGCCTGTCAACTCCGACTACGAGGAGGAGACTCGGGGTACTGCCTCAGAAGAAATGGCGCGGTGATGTGGTTGCTATGGTGGGCGCTGCAACGCAACCTTGCCGCCGTTGCTAACGAGGAGATGGCAGGCAGCCAATGGCGAACCTCGGATACGCCCCTTTTCCGATCTGTGTTGGAAGCTAGGAGTTAGCATGGTAGGTTGACCGCACCCCCTTTTCCCTCCCGCCTGCGTACTTTTGATTAGTGGATTCGAACCGTGACGAAATAGAATGGGCGGGTACTTAGTCTTGCAGGATGGTCGTCCGCTCATTGCCATGGTAGCGGGAGGACCGGAGGCTGAGGGATGCTGACCGTGTGTAGTCTGGAAGCACCGTCTCTAATATTGAAATGCTAACGCGTCCTAGTACATGTACAGAGCCCTCCTTACAGTTTATTTCCAACTTGTTATATAATGCAGCACTCAATAATTCCTGTTTACTCCTTGTACAGCGCCGCAGAATATAATGGCGCTATACAAATCAATAAGTAAAATTACAGAGACCTAAAGGGTAAAAATCAATTGACTGCAGTCTGCAGCTGAAACGGACAGGAAATATAAACTTTTTTTTTTTTCTAGTGAACATATGGAAATCTGGTTGAGATTAATTATTAAGTACCGTCCTTCCTTTCCCTGGGCTCGTCAGCACAAATTGCTGATTCCCCTGTTGTTATTTGCAGAACATTGCAGTTCCTACTTGGGACAAACTTAAGGACTGTTCCTAAATACTCAGGACATATGGTTATCAGAACTATTAAAGAGTGGGTGCCATGGCGTAGCCCCTGCATGGCTTCTGCTGGCCCTGCGTCAAAAGTTTTACCGGCCTGCCTACACCTTACAAGCTAGGTGGCAACTTAATAATTATAATTGACTGCGATGATCTAATCAATATCAATAACTATATATTTGTAACATCATTAAACGCCAGCCTAACTAGTTTCCCGGTACAAGGATTAATGAATTGTAGCCGTCTGTTTGTTTTTATAAGGTGCATAATAGATAATCTTTTATGGCCCGTTAAGATTATTATCTGTATATTTTATTATTATAATTAATAATGCAAATTGCATTTTTTTATTCGTTCACTGTATGTCTGTTTTTAAATTATAAGAAACACAGTAACAATAATTCACGTGCAACGTAACGGGCTTCGGTTTAGTGCTTAGTGAATCAGTAGCAGAATATTTAAATGTCACCCTCAGCTTAACTCTCTCCGAGAAGGAAAGTGTTACTCAGCACGTAGGAAACTAAATTTGCTTTCTCAACACATAACGGACACTCTATTACATGTTTTAACCCAGGCTCATCAATAGAATGTATTACGATATCAGATTGACACAATTACTAAACAGATTAAATATAATTCAAACGCAATTTTCTTGCAGATCGATTTGCGTATGAATGAAAAAAGTTGAAGGCACAAATCACAATTGGGCGCCCCGTGGCAGCAGCATATTCCAGATGGCGACGCCAAATTTAGATAAAAAGTAACAAAGTAGACTAAAAATGTTGTGGGTCCTGTGTATACATGCATTTTCGCACCAACAAAATTGCAGAAAGATATAATGGCTGCATTCACAGTGGTGTTATTACATATGTATAAAATGTATAAAAGATAGCGGTCCCGTTTATGCATACTATTATGACCCACATCGTGCGCTTACGACAACTTTATACATATAAATCAAATGTGTATTAAATTTGTGTTTAAAAAAAACAAACAGCTGCTCTTTTCGTATATCTCGCAACGCACACTTGATCACCCTTATCCTTGGTTTCTTTCTGGTCATAAGTATTGGTGCTGCTGATCTCCTGATTTCAGCGAGATAACCCTGCCTGGTATTAAGGAATAACAATTGAAGGACATTAATGTATGCTGGGCGATATCACGCTATCTATAGAAAATAACCCTGAATATATCTCAACACTTTCTAAAGTCAAACCAAGCAGGCATTAAAGTTAAAGAGGACAGACTCCTTTGGACCCGTTCAGTTCCAGTAGGCAGTGTATCATGCCAGCCTCTCTTCTCTGTCCTTTTTGTTTTAATTCTATATAAGGTCATTTTCAGAAAATTTGTGTTCTAGCAAATAAATCCAAGCAAAGTTAGTGTTTCGCCTTTCGGAACCCACGTACGTATAGCAGGCCGGTATTTTTTATTAAAACCCAGCCTGAACAAAAGGTAAATTATACTAATTGATTGTATACCGTTCTCCAGCGCTGCAGAATATGCTTGTATTTTATAGATGATAATACTACATTAAGCGTGTTTATCCCATTATCTCCGCTCAAAAAGAAGTTTAAAGGGCCTGTTAGATATACTCGGTTACAGTATTATGAAGAATGGTATTTAAGCAGCCAGATTGTCATTTTAATGTGGGATAATAAAATTCACACTTTACGTCTACACTTAATGGGTAGAATGCAAAGTAAAGGGGGCACGTCAGGCCTCAAATTGTCTCACTCCCTCTGCCGCCTGCTATTACTGTGCTAGGGAGATATTTGCCATTGAACGCCCTTAATTTTATTTACCGTATGTATATATGTATTTAGATACACAGAGCTCTATATATTGCATGAAGTCAAAACTTTATACAAGGTAAAGAGGGCTCTACTAGCAAGCTTATAATATACAGGGCGACGTATGGGGTTGAAGAGTATGTGGTTATAGATGGAGGAACATAATAATAATGATAATAATAAGCTTTAAATGGTAGGTTTTTAATTACAAAGATCTGTTTTGTGTAATTATTTTTTATTTTTTAAATGTATTTTCCCTAATTATTGTTCTAAACATTTAATCACCATATTTCTTATCTGCTATCTAAATAAATACACCACCCCCTCTGCTGCAATGACATCTGAGATTTATGTCATAACATGATGAGATAACATGATTAGCATGTGTACAAACACAAAAATGCTTAGAATTAAGTTATAGATTAGTCAGTGACATATCTATAACATTTAACACCCTTTACTAGACAGGTCAATGTTAGAGAGCTCAATGTTCTCCAAGAGGACATGTGGGTCTGTAAATATATTAATCCTAACAACAAATATTTGAAAAAGTGAAGGAAACCACTCCAAATTATTAATAATGTTTTATATATATATATATATAGCGCCATTATATTCTGTAGTGCTGTATAATGGGATGGTACATGAACACTGGCCCATCACTCCCCAAACTTTATACTATTATCTCTAGCAGACAAGCCAAGAAAATAGATGATGTACTACAACCTCTACAAACACTCATTTGAATAACAAAATAGTTTTATGCCAAATAATAAAGTGACCCCACATGATAAGCAGATAACAATTTATTCTGATGTCTCTATGTATATCTCTGGTGTAAAAAAAATTACAAAAGAAAAAGAAGAAATTAAAATGTAGCAATTTATTAAAGCAAATCAATAAAAAAAAAATCATAAATAAATAAAAAGCAATAAATAAACATATTAATAAATAAATAAACCAATAAAAATAAAACACAAATCAAAACGGTCATTTGAATCTGTAAAATATTTGATGTAGCCACCAGGTATACAGAATCAGAAAGTCTGTCCTGTTTCACCTCTATTTCTCCCCCTGCTGGATATGCCTATGGCTCTCAGGTAACGCTGCAAATTCACCGGAGTATGTTCCGTTAGACACATACTTGCCAAATTCATTAATCTTATGCTGTGATTAAACATGACACAAAGCCTCCACCATACAGAGTACAACAAGCAAAACATTTGAGAAACTTTAAAAAACCTGCACTGCTTCCATGCACTTGGAATTTAAACATTCAATGAACGGGGTTTTGTGGATTAAAATAATAAACAATATCAATTAGATTCTGAGTAATAGAATAGAAAATCCATAAACTGCAATGAAAACTATATATATATTAAAAAAAAAACAGTGATACATTTCTATCTCAGTTTATTGTTCTGGCCGTAAATGATGCTCAGCGCCTTAAATGAACACCACTGGGAGCAGACATCTTCACCCAATGTTGTTAAGCTTTGGATGTTATTCCAACTCAATTCGTTCTGTCCCCCTTTTGTTATTTTTTTCCATTGATGTTAAACGATTTCTGCTGCATTCAGGTAGAAAAGGCTATAAGCAAAAGACAGGAAACTGGTTAGATATAGTAATTTTGCCAAATATCTCAGCTTTTGAGTCATAGAAACACAGACTTTGACAGCAGCTAAGAACGATTCGGCCCACCTTATTTCCTCCAAGCTATACATATAAAGATCCCTCAGTCTTTTCTGAGACTTTTCTCTTTGAGTAAACCCATTTTCTGGACTGGGACTACAATTGCAAACTTCCAGTCTTCTAGAACCATTCCTGCCAGTAGTGACTGGTTTAATAAGTCTTCTAGTTGTTTTGCTAGGACACTTTGAAGCTCTTTTAATAACTTTTGGTGTATCCCACTGGGTCCATGGATTTGTCTGGTTTTACTTTGGAGACTTCTTCCCATGTTAACGCGCTTGTTTTACATGTCACCCCATTTCTCTTTGCTAAATGCAGTCCTTCACCTTCATCTTCCTCTGTAAAAACAGAACAGAAGTATTTATTTTAGCAGTTGCTAGATCTTCATATAATCCCCTTCATTTGTCTTCAGTTTAATTATTCCTGGTTTATGCTTTCTTTTTTGCACATATTTATATATAAAAAAAGGTTTTTTCACCCTTTTTTGTTAACCTGGCAATGTTCTCCTCCGTGTTTGTTTTGGCTGCATTGTCTGCCCAGTTCTCTAAAAAAACAAAAACAAATCATTCCTTCCTACACTACTTTTCCAGCCACGCATTTCTCTCTCTAAGCTCCCGCTGCCTCACTGGTGTAGCGCATGGTACAGGTAATATTTCGGAAAATATTATTTTAAGAGATCCTTAAGTTTGCCATCTAGTGCTGTGAAATCTTTTTAAGCACCTCCACGTGCCATTGACTTTGTTCTTGGTGCCAATGTGGACAATGACTGCTGCATCATCACCAGCCCTTCCCAACAATCTGTCCACCCAGTCCACAACATCATGCTAAAAACAATGTCCGTTCCTCTTTAAGCAATTGGGAAACATGTCAGCCATATTACACATTAGCTATGGGCAATAGATTGGGGGTCCTATTTAAGCTGTCCATGCTATGATGGAGCAGGAATAGGCAAAGTGTAGAACACCAGTGTTTGCAAGGATTGTGAGGTCCACTGGACATCATTAAATTGTCCACCACAGACCCCAGTAAATGTCCACCATAAGCAATGTTGGTGCCTAACCCTGTGATGGAGGCTAATTTTGCACATTTATATTTTTTTAGGGAGCGGCTGGGATGGCGGTTTTAAATTTCTAGATTAGAAAGGGTGAGATACATATTTTTTGCAAATATCTGTTGCTGTCGCTTTCTGTCTCACATTTTTACAATGTATCATAATACTGCTGTTCCACAGTAAAATTTCCTGTAAATGAATTTGTATGTAAGCACATATTTTGTGTCTGTAGCTTCCCTATGTTAATCATGTTAGAACTGAAAAGCAAAACCAAACCAATGCGAATTTCTGTAAACTTTATTATTTTTTTTTTTTACAATTGTCTTTCTCTAGTAGTTTTTCCCAATATCAAATTTAGGATGACGTTAATTTCCTATTAGTCCTCGTTCGCGGAGATCTTAGAACAAGGGCTTCTGGGAAACGAATGAATATTTTTAACTGAATATATGACATTTGTTAATGATGCTCTTTTGCAAGCAAGCGGCATTTTGGAAGGTCTGTTGCTATCATGTTATACTGTGAATATAGTAATCTCATGTAGCATGACATTAATTTAATAATTCCATTCTCTAGTGCCCGTGTCAGATGAAATAAATGTTTGATACACTGATGACAGGTTCTCTGCTTGACAAAGTATTACAACTTCTGCACCAGACTAAGGTTTATCTGTTCTTCAAACATGTCAAAGATTGAGTAACTACCTTCACTCATCCTTCGTGTCGTTTTATCCACAGAGATGCAACATATTGAAAATAATTGTGCATTATTTTTTGTGTATTTCTTGCTAAAAAAATATAGGGCCCCTGGATGTTTAATTTTAGCCTTTGATAGGTACGTTGTACCATCTCCACCCAACAGCTTCCACATCCCTACACCTGAGATCCCACAACCTCCAGCCAATGCTTTAATATATGTCCCAAAGTGGCTTTGTTTACAATGAAGTCATCCTCACCCAAGAAGTCCCTTACCTTCTGTCCCACTCAATGTTCCATCTAATTTTTCTTAGTTGGCGTGCGCATAAAATTTCTCTTGTGCAAAAATTTTCACAGAGCAAAAATTTTGTGCGCACAATATCCTCACCGCATAAAGTTTCCAAAAATTTTTTTTTTTCTTTTTTTGGGAAAAACTGTTGTGCGCACAATTTTTGGATGTGCACGCACACAAGCGCACAGCTTAGAGGGAACACTGGTGCCACTACACTCAAGCTCCTAATAGACTGTATACTTACAGCATGCTCCTCTTATTCTCCAGTATGAACACATCCTCTATACATACATACTGTATATGTTTATTGTTAATTTGAATATTATTGTTAATTTTGCATTCTCCACTTATAATTTGCTATAAAATCTGCTGATGATCTCTAAATAAAATTTAAAGTGTAAAATGTGGCTGTGTATCCTCCTCTGTTGAGTGAGAACGTGACTAATGCTGGCAGTCCAACAACAATCTGAGCACTAACAAATTTCTGTTTTTTTTTTCTGTATTCATCTTCTTACACCATACAACCAGTTTATTGCACTAAAAAAAACCTCCTTCATGCTATAAATGACTTTTTGTGCGTCATTAGTTCCTTCAGTTGCCAGAGAAGCCTACAATTTATCATTATACCACTTCATTCAGTTCTGGCACCCAAGAGGTTAAGCCGAGATAATGCACGTAGCATTTCTAATTGTTGAATGGAGTCTTTTGTTAGGCAGATTTATTGATGCAGACAAATTTATTGGTATACATTATTGCATGCCTATAATCTACAAGACAACATATCGTTCTGCCAAGCTATCTGAGCGTGATGCCCTCTCTGAGTTTGTCATGTGAAAGCAGAACATCTGGAATCCAAGGTGGAACAGCTGATGTTTAATGACTCTTCTGTAACAGAAATGGTGCTGGGCTGTGAAAATACAGGTTTACTGGTTTTAAGCAGGAGATTCCAGGTTCTGTTTGTCCTATTTAATGTCCACAAATCAAGAATTGAGGTCAAATAAAAGACTTTTCTACTGCACAACTTCGCCCTACAGAGTAAAAATCAATAGCATTGTTTTGTATAACCTGTCATAGCGTCATCTATTGTTCTACGTGATCAACGGCCGCCATTCAATCTAAAACATGTTTACTTTATAATTCTTTCGAATTCAGAATCTTCTTTTCTATTGTTCTACACTTTTGTAGCGCGTGTGAGGTTACCTGTAAAGAAGGCACTGCGTAGCTCTAACACAACTTGTGATGTTTCCATGTAAAGCTTTACTTTACATAGATAGATAATTCCAAACTACGTTCATGCACATTTTGAAATACTATCAAAATCAAAGAGTTAAAGGTTACTGGGATCACCATACACAGGGCTGGAAAATGTGGCCCATGGATCACCATTAATGGGCTCCCCAAAGCTAAACGTCTTGGACTGGTAGAGAAGGTACTAAAAGTAATCGCTTAATCTTTTTTTGTACGTAAGGTCTGGTTTTGACACTATGAATGGCTGTACTTGCTTATTTCCTTTCTCTTCATTTTTTTTTTATTTGATACATCCATATTATCAATACTGTTTTTAAGTTCAGACTACAAATCACAAATAATAATTGTTCCTTTTGCTCACTTGCATTGTGTAAGACAGAGCTGCTCTGTCTCCCACCTGCCTCGTACATTCCTTCACCAGCCTGTGTATAACTAATCATCTTTCATTTCTACACCTAGGGAATTTGCTCTGCCAAACTGGGGCAGAGAACTGGGAGAAATGTTGACAATTTGCATTTTGTACACAGGTAGTCATTAAAATCAGTAACTCCTTCAGGACCAACCAGGCTTTCACTGAATCCAGAGGTTCCTCTGTGGAAGGTACCTCCTGAGCACACCTGCATTTTTCTTTAGAAAAAGCCACACGGTCACACATTGTGTAGGGAGGCATTGTCCCACTTTTTCTAATCTTGTCCCAGTTTTCTTTTTATGATCATTTATAATGGTAGTGATAGTTGTTTTGGTCTAATTACATTGGGTAAGAATAGGACAAAGCCACATCGTATGTGCAATTGTGTCCAGTTGATGTAAATAATTAGTTTTTTTTCCCCATTTCCATCATCAAATCAAGACTTACTAAATAATTGGTATTAATAAAACTGTAATTTGTAGGGCTGTTTAAAAGTACTGAGTGGATATAGAAGCGTGGTCCTGTCTTCTGGCTGGTTGATTCCTCCTTTTGGACAAACAACATTGAAGCCATCTCAGATGGTGGGTCCTTTGTAAATACTTAACCTCAAATAGCTAGGTTGGACAACTGTTGAATTGCCCAACAATGATCACTCCAATTTTAAGGTTAATGTTTAGGTTAATCCTATACAAAATCAATGTTAGCCCCCACCACAGTTCACACTCTATCCAGTGACACAAAAAGCCTCACCTACACTATATGGACAAAAGTATTGGGACACCTGATCATTAGGCCAGCAGGGACTTTTATGAAATCATATTCTAAATATATAGACGTTAATATGCAATTGGTCTCCTGTTACAGCTTCCACTCTTCTGGGAAGGCTTTGCACAAGATTTTGGAGTGTTTTGGTGGGAACTAGTGTCCATTCATCCAGTAGAGCATTTATGAGGCCAGGCACTGATGTTGGCTCGCAATCTCCATTCCAGTTTATCCCAAAGGTGTTTGATGGGATTGAGGTCAGGGCTCTGTGCGGCCAGTCAAGTTCTTCACCACCATACTCATCCAACCATGCCTTTATGAACCTTGCTTTGTGCAAGTCTTGCTGGAATAGAAAAGAATAGAATAGAATAGAATAGAACAGAAAAGTGCCTTCCCCAAACTGTTGGAAGCATAGCATTGTCCAAAATGTCTTGGTATGCTAAGTGGGTAGCAATAGTATAAGCCTATCTTGGATTATATGAAGAGAGAAAAGCAACTGAGGCTGCCGAAATACACAGAACTGTGGTTAGTTTTCCAAGATTTTTGGAACAATCTACCTACTGAGTCCCTTAGAAACTGTATGTAGGAATTGATGCTGTTTTGAAGTCAAATGGTGGCCACACCAAATATTTATTTGATTTCGATTTTTCTTTTGTTAACTCACTTTGAATTTTGTGAAATGATAAAAGTAAACTATTAACATGTCTACTTCTGAAAGCATTCTTACTTTACAGCATTGTTTTCATATGTGCCAAAAACACATACAATACTGACTTCCCAACATCACAAAATTATCCACAGATCATATATTATATAATAATTGTGCTCTAAAGTAACCTTTAGTATCTGCTTATAATTTATCAGAACACCAATATTATACCCTAATGCAAGGCATTCTGTATTCATTTTTTTTTCGTTTTTAAGGCTCTCTGTGAAAATTTTAATCCTAAAATACGCTTTATAAATCCCTACTAGGTTTTAAATAATATTTTAATTTAAAACTAATTGGCACAGAACATAATGTACAGCTTCATTTTTTTCTAATTTGTTTCACCGAATTACCTTAATTCCCCAATGATCCATTATTATTTTTTTTTTAAGAGCACAAAAAAAAATCCCTAAAAGACTGGATTTGGAACTATTACTCTTGTTTGAGGCTGTTGACAGGTTGCGGTATCCAGCAACTCCAACTAATTAGTTTGGACCGACCAGTACTTAAGTCAAATGAGTTATTGCAGGAAAAGCTTTGTAATAAATATACAGCATTTACACTTAACATTGACCTCTGGTCCAAGCAAGCCGAGTTTCTTCAATGAGAATGGAGAGAAAGGTCAAAAGGTTGAGAAGCCAAATGTATAGGGATCTGCGAGCAATGCATTAAGATGACTTACTATACCCTGCCTGTGTTTATTATAGAAGCAATGGCGCACCGTTCCTCTCGTCCACTCCAATAACCGAGTGGTTACCTCACAGCATTGACTTGGAGGATTAAGGCGTATTTATGGCAAATGTTTAATGGACATGGGAACTTGATACCAACTTCATATATTAAACCCTGGAAAAAATAAAGACACAATGAACTTCAATTATGACCTAGTGAAAATGGAATTTTAACATCTGGATTTCATTAAGAGTATATTTTTTTCGGTGTAAAATGAGTAAATTAACAAGGATTTGAAAGTGGAAACTGCTTCGTCTAAGACATGCAAAATGGATAAGGTGTGATCTGATGGCTTCCTTTCCAAGACTAAGATTGTTATTCTGCATTTAAAAAAATAGTCCATGTAACTAATGGCTTGTCAGTATGGTAACCTAACTCTGAAATACCTTCTATGGTCTTTATCTTAAGAAGAAATACTGCATACTCAGATAAAATTGTCCTTTTTATTTATTTTCCTAAGTAATCATAACATCAGTATAATTGTCCAGAAAATATAGAAAAAAAACTACCTAGATTTTAAGAACCACATGTTTTCTGGTCACAGAGAGAGATTACTATTCGTACCCATTTGAAATTCAATCAAATTGATTATGAAATTCAATCTCATTGATGAGAACAGCAAAACCTGATAATTACAACAGAGGTGTCCTTGCACTCCAAAGAGTCATTAGCGCTGCTGAACAAAGACATATCAATGAAGAGTAATAAGATGTAGATTCCAGAACGGTATCCATGTTTGTAGATGAAAATAAGGAATTTAATATATCGACATATTATCGTACTGTTACAATCATCAAGTCCATAGGGCTATTCCATGGAAATGGGAAGCAAAAAGAAAACTGGCAATCTGTGATAGTACTTTTGGGGCCACAAGGATCGGTTCCTTTAGGTTGAAAAAGGGTACAGGACTTTAGAGCTACTGGGTGATGGGTATGTCCTCTCTCCTGAAAAAAGTATTTCTAGTTTATTGGGAAAATAATTTTATAATTATGTGGTTTATGATGAAAGACAAAACAAGAAGTTCTAAACAGCTCTAAACGATATCCCTAAGAGAGTGTAAGCCAAGTTAGCGTGGGAATCTAGTAGGCCTCGCATTTCCATCTGTGGAGCACTGTCTCGCAGTGATTTGAACAGTCAAGTTTTGTTTTCACAAGAAAATGCTGAAAAGAGCTTTTCTTGTGGTGTTTACTAATAGAGCCACACAATAATGGGGCGCAGATGCATATAAGGGAAAAGAACAAAACCAATAGTGTAGAGTGTAAAACCAATAGTATGTGTAAATTAAATGTTGCACTCACAGAAAAAATGGATGATTCAGACCCGTCTAAGTTGAATGCAAAGTGTCTTTAATATTCTTCATTGATTCTAAAAAATAAGCTTATTGGATCGATTACACTTCTACTGAAGAAGCCAAGTCGGCGAAACGCGTTTAGAAGGATATTTCTTGGACTATTCTACATTTTAAAACCGGTGGACTTTTTATTGACACTCTTCAAGCACTTTGGGTGCACGGACTAAATGTGAGTGTATTTTCTACTGGCGTTTTTACAATTTTCTCGGATACTGCACTATTTTAAGTTTATTTTTTAGAATCAATGAAGAATATTAAAGACACTTTGCATTCAACTTAGATGGGTCTGAATCATCCATTTTTTTGTGAGTGCAACATTTAATTTACACATACTATTGGTTTTACACTCTACACTATTGGTTTTGTTCTTTTCCCTTATATGCATCTGCGCCCCATTATTGTGTGGCTCTTTTGAATTTCTACACCCTGAGGAGGAGTGTTCGTTTTTGGGCCGCTGCAGTCTTATTAGGGAAGTATTATTTGTATTACTTGTTTTTCTTTACACACAGCACGTGATTTTAGGTCCATTCACGTTTTTCAGGTGTTTACTAATAGACATGAGTGAGAGTGCAGGGCCGGAGTGACTGCCGTGTTTCAGCTTTGTAGGAGAGATAGTCCTGACTATAGACTCTGGCTACTGCAACGAGTTGCTCCTCAGGTTTAGCGCAGTCAATGTTTCTACAGCCAACAATAGAAACAGCTTTGCTTTTCAAGTATTTTTTCAACCCAATAAATACCACAATTTAGGAAATTATACAGTGACATAACCGTGGTTCCTCGTGTACACATGAATGAATAAGATGCACTGCAGTATGAAAAATAGACAACTGTACAATACCGCCATCAACTAAGGGTGCAAACCAGGTGAAAAAGGATGAAAATGGGGAAATCGATGACATTGCTTAAATTTTGTCTTTTCTCTCCACGCATTGAGAACTTTTATGTAAACTATAGCACTTAACAGAGGCACATAGTCAATCAACTGCATTGTTTGTACATAGCATATATAAACTACAAAGCACCCCAAACCTTTCATACAGTGCCCTTCATTTCTTTGGAGCAACCCCAATCAAGCATACCCAATATCTGCACATAATCCACAGAATATATTTTTTTATGCCTCATACCGCTACGGAGAATATCATTCAATACCATTTCTAAAATGATTAGCCCCTTTTCATTATACATTATTATCCCCAGGCTTCTCTTGTTCCTGTTGCTACATTAGCTTTTTTTTTTTTTTTTTTTTTTTTTGCAGTTATCGTGATACATATAGATTTGGCTTTCCCAGAATAAAATGATTCATACATTAAAACTGTATTATAATTTTTTTTTAGTGAAGAAACTTGTAAACATTTCTCATTTGGATGGCAGAAATCTTTTCAGCTGTCGTGCGAAATTAAAAAACCAACGAGCACGCACTTTCTCTCTGACTTTTTTTTTTTCCCCCAGCATAATCTCTGTGCAGGTTGGGAAAGCCAGCATAACCTGATAAATTGCAGATTAAATGACTGCCACACAGCACTTCAGTCCCCCTGCTGTTAATTTCACACGCTGTACAATTCACCGCATCTCAGGCTCTGTCAATTCCGGCTAATGGCAGAAGGCAGTAAAATACTCTGGCCCTGACAGTCCCAGATCAGGGGCTCCTAACTCCTAACTCAGGTGGACCGCGCTCATCACTTATGCACAAATCAGCTATGTGCCAGGGAGAGGGATTATGTCAAATGACAGCGCAGACATGAGCTGCAGATAGAAGGCAGGCATGGTGTCGGGCTGCCCTGACAGATTACGCTGAGGTGCTGTGCAGTTTGTAAGGAGCGTGGCATCTCTCCCCCTCCTCGCTGAGTAACACCCCGCCTGGGGAAAGCTTTAAAATGCTGATTTCTCCCTTGGTTCCACCTGTAAATTCAACAATTCCCCTGAAGACTGAAGGGATGGAATAAAATGCTCCACATCAGCTTTTATATCAGCTCCTTATCTCTGTACAGTATCGTACTGCATAGAAATCTGTGCCTGCGTCCCATTATATAGAGAGAGATAGATAAAGAGATAGAGAGGTAGATAGATAGATAGAGAGAGAGAGAGAGAGAGAGAGAGAGAGATAGAGAGGTAGATAGACAGAGAGAGAGAGATAGATAGATAGATAGATAGATAGATAGATAGATAGATAGATAGAGATGTCAGGGTTTTTCTGTTCCAGTGAAATATAATTGTGTTTTTTTCTATTATCTAGATATGTTATTTCTCTTTATACAAATAATCAAAGTCTGAGGATGTTAGTGATGGCTTTGAATGGACCAACATATTCACAGAGTAGGATGTAGAATCACAAAAGCCTTCAAGACCTCAGAAGTCCCTTGGTTCAGATAAGGACAACCATGAGGGACCTCTAGGGTCTTGAAAGCTTAAGTGATTGATTTACCTCAGGGAAGCCAATATCTCTGGTAAAAATTAGCATAACTAATCAATTTACATTCCTTTACTGTATCTTCAGCCCTCGTCTTGCAGTGGCTTCCACCGTCCATTAAAGAGCAATAGTTACTTAGCAAATGAGAATAATGGAATAATCAAGCAGCCTTTCAGAACATGAAGTAAAAGGGACAAGCTACTGCTTTCAAACATCCTCACCTCTCACGCTCTCATACAATGAGTCACGCTCTCATCTCTTATGCTCTCTCAATATCTCCCTACCTTCTCGGCTAGTGCTTCCATGTTCCGTGTCTATTTATGCAGCTCTACTTCTTCTCTTGCCTCTTCTTGTTCTTCTGCCTTCTTTCTTCGTCTGCTTCTCCACAAACCAGGCCTCCTGGGTAACTTCGGCAGAAGGGTGGAACCTCCTAATCAAAAATGGGGGAGACCCTGTCCCCATGGCTCCGCCCACTTGTAGAAGTACTCCAAGAGGCCTGTATAATGAAGACAGATTGGCGGAGGAAGACAGGTCTGTCCTATCAAATATGATTTGGGACAGAATTTGAATAATCTAGGTAACTCTACAGATTTGTCCTGGCGCAATGTCTTGTTCGGTTCCTGTCCCATTTTAACTAGACTTCTGCTTATTATGCTACAAATTGTATACTTGCCAGCCTTATCTTTCCTGAGGTAAAGTAATATCTCCCTTTATTTGTGACATCACAACAGATGCCATCAATACCCATACATGGGAACTTCATCGAGCAGGCTACCTGGGGTGCTCCCTCTTCTAGGCGTGGCTTCTTGTAGGGGTAAGGCTAGTCCTGTACGTTCCTTTCATGGGGGTCAATCGGGGAGAGTGAGTAGGAGTAGGCACAACTTGGGAATGGATGTAGTCATTCACAGCCTCCCAGCCCAGAGAATTAGAGACCTGATTTAGAGGTCATTGATTTAGAGACCTGAGGAATAAGGACTTCACCCAGAAACTCCCAAGTCAAACCAAAAGCCTGTGTTACATGAGCTGATCATATCATACATTGCCCACATAACACTCTAGCACTGCATGTGTAAGCAGTGGCCCAGTTGCCAGCAGTTGTCAGACAACTGGCAGTCACATTGTTGGGACAAATGCAGTATTATCTATTAAGCAGTCTAGGCATATGTCTAGGGGTCCCAGAGCCCTGGTACTACAACACATAATCCTACACCCACACTGCCATCAGCTGCATATTAGTATGCTTCCTACTGCGGGCAGGTACTCTTATATAACGTCGCCCCACACACTAATCCCCCGGCACGGCAGGAGGAGAGGAGCCACATGCCAAAAACATAAGAACATTCTGCATGTGTATGACAACAAATGGTTTGGGCAGTTGGTAACTATGTCTATCCCATACACTGAAAACATGAATCCACTGGGTCACAGATCTATCGGCGTAGAGGCTTGGGGTGTGCCACGTTAAAGTGCGGTCATCTCTAACTACCCAACAATTTATCAATAACCATCAATATATCAAAATTACTGACACTTGATGAGGAACAAGAGTTTAATATGTTTACTTTAAAACTCAGTATATAAAATCTGGCATGTACATGTTTTGATGCTTCATGGTTCCACATGATTTTTATAGACGGCGTTTCTATTAATAGTGTGCAACCATAGTTTAACCCCTTAAGGACAATGGGTGGTCCATAAACCCATTGAAAACAATGCATTTTGAGCCCGTACATGTACGGGCTTTGTCATTAAGGGGTTAAAAAATTGTGCAAAGATGATGTCTCCTTTAGTGCCATATGCTAGTGCTTTTAAGAGTGAAGATTACAATGAGCGACGGAAAAATCAATGAGATTACTATAAGAAAAATAATTATCTTAAAGCAATTTAGGTGAAGTCTTAGGGAAAGAGTGTTATCTAAACAAGACACAGCGGTTTTTGATAGTATGAAAGATTGGCAAATAGGAGAAAAATTACCACTTCAGAAAATATGGCTTAGTTGGCAGTATTAGTCTCTGTTCATAATTTTTCATTTAAATTAAAAAAAAAAAAAATGCGATGCAAATTTATTCAAGCAGCATGAAAAAAAAAACAAAAAAAAACGTGGACATGTCTGATTAGGTATAATTTTAGCTCTTCGGCTCTTGTGTTAACACTAAGCGATGCCTTACTCTATGTTCGTTAAAAGTAAAATTAATGGCAGGCAGGCAGCTTCTCATTTATAATTGCTTCATTATGCTGTTGCATCCTCTAGACAATTATGACTTGCTGATATTGTACCGGTGCAACACACATGGTTCTCCGTGTATACACACACGTATAGAGTGCTACACATGGATAACACACACACATATGTATATACTCTATACTGTATATATATACACATACATATACATACAAACATACATTTTGAAATAACGTGTCTACATGTGATTGTTTTATATATTTACATATATATATATATATATATATATGTATATAGACTCACATATACATTTCCAATCTTTTTAATGTACACAGACACACTCCACGAATGGTTGATCATATCATTGTTCATGTTCTCCATATCTACAAATTCTTGTGCACATAATCATCATTACCTATTCAGTACATAAATTATTTTTTATTATCACACAAACATGATTTTTTTTTTAATCTTAACATAATTACGTGTTTAAGGGCGCCATCGAGTAACTATAAACCCGCTGCCAGAGTGCAACGCTCTGAGAGCTTAAGGGACGAGACCCCCGAAATATATGATGGCGCTAGCTTGCAGAATAGGAGATACGATTCTGCACGCAACCACATCGAGTGTTTGCCGGAGAGGTTTTTTTTTTAACAAAAGCTTTGAGGAAAAGCCCCAAGAGACGCGAGGCTAGTTATAAAACAGAGACATAGCTCTCTCTCTCTCTCTCCTCTTTTCACATCTCAGCAGCAATGCCAAGGCTTTAACATTTCCCTCGCCATAGTCTCTGATCCTTAAAAAGTTTAAATTAATGACAACCTTGGAGTATCTCATTAATAATTGCTTCATTATGCAATTGCACACTCTTGACAATAACGGTGTTTGGTGGTGTATTTCTAATTATGTGGCATTTTCAGCTCGCTAATAAGGCCTGGATAATTCCATGATGAAAAAAGGGTTTTCTCCCCCGAGTGCCAATTTTCCTACTCAGCGCATTATGCAGCAGTGACGCTGTCCCCCCCGCTGGAAACATTTTTAGTCCCACTTTTACAACACAAGCAGATCTACTAAATAAAAGCCCCTTGAAAATTCTAAAAGTTTCTAATTTTTTAATATAAAATATACACCTTCCTACTGCTTTTACGCGTATTTTCTAAGTTACAACCCAAATATATACTGTATTCTATATTCATATTATGGATTTGGTCTCTGCTGTTATATTTTAAAATAATTTTTTCAATAGGAACTAACCTCATTCTTGCACTTAAAGAGAATTATGTATCACCTTCCGTATGCAACTATGCATACCATACTTCACTTAAGTTCATTGAAACAAAAAAATACCAGATGTTGATTTTCTTATTTTGCCCAAACTTGTTTCCTTATTTCTTAATGTAGAATTGTGTGTTTAGCTTCATAGCGTATTCTAAGGTCATGTCAAATACAGATCCCTCTTACTCTTTTATCTTAAAGACTGAATTTAAAATAAATGAATAAATAAATAATAATAAAAAAAATATTTAATGGGAGTCGCACATTCTTGCTGATCTCAAGGACCATGCAATTCTCTGATGGATTCTCTGGCAGACAAAGGGTTTATGTAGTAATTGGAATAGTGGAAACAAAAGATTAAAGAAGAGCTAATCACGGATGTGGGTCTTTTACCTATTGTATTGGAAAATGTAGCTTCAGTTATAATATCTGCTGGTTTATGGTCTTAGGGACTTAAATATCTATTAAGATCATTAATAAAACTGCCTTCTGGAGTGGGTTTAATTAAAATCTCCAACACTGTAATAATTTATTAAGGGGCATGAAATACGCCTACAAAACCTTTCTAGAAAGAGAGAAATTAAACTTCCACTGTACAATCCTATTATTTCATATTAATTAAATTGACAATTTTCTATAATATGTGTATAATGAGATAGTTACTGAGTGATGACATCATATGTGCCTGATTGAACTTCTGAACAAAATTTTCACAATTATCTCAACATGAACACAACACAGCAGAAACACCTTCATTTCTAGAGTCTAAATGTCTACATTTAGGACAATTAGCCATTTTTTTTTTGGAATTGTCACCTTATTTCTCCTTTGTCCCAATCTTTTTCTTGAACAGTTTCAGCAGACAGGCAGTTCGTGATACTCTGGGACACCCCAGCCAAGTCTCCCAGCTCCTGTCCCTTAAGCCAAATGCATCTCTTGGTGACACCGCTCATGTACAAGACGCCTCAGGCAGCTCCAGCACTGGCTCATGCAGAATTTCCAGCGGGTCTAATGAGAAAGAAGTATTCCTTTACTGAGAGGGTCGTAGATAAATTGAACAGCCTCCCATTAGAAGTGGTAGAGGCTAATACATTGAGGGAATTTAAACATAGGGTAAGCATACGGATATCCTGAATCTAAGACAAGACCAAGAACAGATTACAGTCTATCAGGAAAATTGGCAGACTAGATGAGCAGAATTTGTAGGTTTTTGCCATAGAAATTTAAAAAAAGCTTCTTAAAAAAATCTGTTATATGGGATTAAACTTTTTAAAGGAAATAATTCAATCACTGATCATAATGTTGACATAAATTTATAAATAAGATATACATTTTTCTTTTTTTTTCTGGTGAGAGAGCTTAGCTACCTTTTTCCTGCCTGCACATGTACCTCGAAAATCAATATGGATCATTGTCAACAACTTGCATGGTATCACACCTAAATAAATAAAACATATATCTGCCTGGAAGGGTTACGAGGTGTGCTGGCATGCTGCATATATTACCTGCTTCTTAAAAAAAGGTAAATGTCTTATTTTCATATTATTTGAAGTTATTCTGTGAATAATTGTTGAAAATGTGTATTTTTTTTTTTACATCGCCATATGTGCGACCTATTTAAAGAAACCCAGTCTGCAGTGTACATATGCACAAACTGAGACACACAGACTTGTTAAATTAAGTCCACTGCACGGTATAATAAGCACACGCTTTAAATGAATTTCAGTCTGTGGCGTATAATGTACACTCAATTTGGTCGCAAGGTAATGGTGCAGAACAGCTTCTGTGCACCAAACACCTTTAAAATAAATGAATCTATGGTCCAACTATCAGAATATACAGAATCATTTATCCATCAGGAGATCGTTCTTCTTCTCTAAGTCAGAGCTTGATAAATCCCAGGAAACAAGTAGCTGTTGCTCTTAGATTTTTAGATCTAACTCCAAACTATTGTGCCATTTTATATTGACTTCCAGGGGCGGACTGAGACCATCCAGGGCACCAGGCAACAAAAAGTCATGGGTTACTCTGGTGATGTCACACCCTATCATGGCCATACCTCTTCTTGGTTAAGCCCTTCCCTTGTGGTTACACCCCCTCATATCTACTTTTCAGTATTTGTAAAGGATAACTTGTATACAGTGTAAACTTATAATCATAAATATATAAATACAAAAAAATATAAAAGTAAATATATTTACGATCATATAACTGCCATCACTATATACTGTGCCAGACATTAACAGTGGTACAGCATAACTGCCATCACTATATACTGAGCCAGACATTGATGGTGGTACAGCATAACTGCTGTCACTATATACAGTGCCAGACATTGACGGTGGTATACCATAACTGCCATCACTATATACTGAGCCAGGCACTGATGGTAGTACACATTAACTCCCATTAGTGATGGGAGTTATTGTGTACCACCATCAGAGGGCCATCACACACATGATTCATGCTTTCTAGCATTCTCACAATGTTTTCTTATCTTTCCTGTGTCTCTGTCTCCTCTCCTGCAGAGATCCATTATCACCCCCTAACTGGCCCTGCTCCCGCAGACCCCATGCCAACCCTCGAGTACCCAATGGGTCAGTACGCCCCTGTTGATTTCTACGGGTATATCTGGTTATGGCACCTAAAATACACTGTATGGACAAAAGTATTGGGACAAATCTCTTATTTACTGAATTCAGGTGTTTCAATGAGACCCATTGCCACAGGTGTATAAAATCAAGCACCTAGCCATGCAGTCTGCATTTACAAACATTTGTGAAAACAAATGGGTCGTTATGAAGAGCTTGGTGAATTTAAGCATGGTACTGTGATAGGATGCCACCACTGCAATAAATCAGTTCGTGAAATTTCATCCCTGCTAGATATTCCACTGTCAATTGTAAGTGATATTTTTGGAAAGTGGAAGCCTATAGGAACAGAAGCAACACAAACATGAAGCTTAACAACACATAAAATCACACAACGGGGGAGTGCTGAGACGAATGGTGTACAAAAATCTCCAACGATTCTATAACTGAAGAGTTCCAAACATCCACTGGCATCAATAACAGCACAAAAACTTCGGAGCAGTGGAAAAATGTTTTGTAGAGTGACGGACCACGCTTCTCTGTTTGGCAGTCTGATACTTGAGTCTGGGTTTGGAGGATCCCAGGAGAACATTACCTGCCTGGCTGCATTGTGCCAACTGGAAAGTTTGGTGGATGAAGAATAATGGTCTGTTTCTGGCTCCTACATTTAAAGTTTGAATTAATTAGATATTTTTCCAAGCATGTGTCATATGGCACACAAGTCTTAAACCGTCCCATCCTCAATGTACAACTTGGACCTAAATTATGAATATTTACTATTTTATGTCATGTTGTTTATTCCTCAGTCATTTGGATGAATAAGCCCTACAGACCATATCGGGACCAAGTAATAACTCTCTTCCATCAGATAAATAAGAAGCTGTGATGTATATGCTCATATAGCATTTAGTTTTGTGTGCTTCAATTGACAGTAGAAAGTGATAACAACAGGTTAAGATGATGCATTCAAGGGCAAGTGGGCACTTACTTTGGTTTATTTCACGCATAGTGTGACACCAAATTGTCTTCTTTTATAAGAAAGAAATAGATCTTCCAGTAGAAAAATGGGTTTCTGTAAAGAGGAATTGCAGATCATTGCAGATCGTAAAATAAATTAAATACATCAAGTAACTTAAATTTGAGTTAAAAATCCATTTTTTAATATATATATTTCCTATAGATTGATAAGACTAAGCAGCAAATCACTGTTCTGATCCGAGGAAGACACAGAAGAGACACATGTTGTGTTACAAGGTCCTTGTGTGACAAGTTCAGCTCCGATTCTCCGAGCCTTTGCCCCTTGCAGTTGGATCCAGCCACAAACCCAGTGGCTTACTGTCTCTACCATAACCCCTGAACCCTGAGTGATTTAAAGAGAAGTGGACTAATATCAGCCATAATTCTGCATTCAACTCCACTTAAAGCGAATCTTGTTAAAAGTACGTTAACTAATTCCAGGTGTTTTAGGGCTAAACGTGTATAAGCACTATCTATATAAGGTCACTATCTTCATATAGATATGCCATTGGAAATTGACATTTAACAGCATCTACATACATTTTAGGCATGCAGAGGGTGAATTTACCTGCTGCTGTTCTGATTGGGTTAGCACTAGGAGCCCAATGACATTGTGACATTGTGAGATGACACGTGATGTAGCCTGTGTGTGTGTGTGCTTTGCTACCCACTACTCAGTACATATATATATATATACATACATATATATATATACACTGTATATATCTGCCTATAGGGATCATTGAAGTCCCTGTCCTATAGGTGAAGTCGGTGGTGAGTGCTTCAGGGTCACGGCGGTTGTGACAATAGGTAGGCAGAATAAAAAGGAACACAGAAGAAGGTCCCCATGTAAGCATACAGAGTCCCGAGAACGTATATATTGTGGTATAGATCTATCCTTTCTAGAGGGAGCTGTTGCCTTTGCACGCTGTAGTGTAACAAAATTAGTGCAATATGTTTTGGCCAGGTCCTGATGCAGTGGTCCACTTGGCATTTGCCCAGGGTCCTGTATGATTAGTTTGGGATACGATCCCCAAGATCACCACTTCCGCATACTAGCTCAGAATAAAGATTACTGTGATCTGTTTCCACAATCTCCCTTCAAATGAAGTATGGTACAGACCATCTTATAACCCTGATTGGCCTTCCACATCCCGGGCTTCATTCAATGCACATGTTTTTCCAAAGTGTAGAGACAGAATTACCCCAGGGGTTCTTGTGTTGTATTCTTTGGGTTAGTTCTGCTGTGAGAGCTGCTGTCTGAAGTCTTAATTAGTTGCACAGAGAAGTGTTGCGCTTAGTTAAGTTCCAGGTTTGCTAATTACCAGGTAGCAGTGTAATTTAGTTTTTTCCCCACGAGGGCAATGGGATACAGGGCTCTGCATTTAGCTGATTCTCAAGGATACCGGTGGTCTCCGGCACACTCCGAACTGCATGTGTCAGACTAATTATCACTGCAAAAATGCATTCCCCTACATTTACCTCTTCTTTATGAGTTTCTCGATCTTTTTTATCTGTATTGGTTGGTGTTGACTTACTGGTCACCCATTACTTTCTAATATTCCAAACAACTTGGATGTAAGCACAACGCCCATGGTGAATACTGTGCTCTACGTTCGAGTGCACAGGAAGAGTTTCATGATTAGGATATATCACACTGGAACAAGTTTTAGCCACACCTAATGTTGCTAGCATACATGCAGATATCAGCAAATCCACTTCCGGAAGCAGACGAGGAAAACAAGGAGGCCCAAGAACATGATGGCCAGGCGGTTCAAGGACACCTCCCATCTTGCAATGCATGGGGCAGCCAATCAGTGTCTGAAAAGATCTCCCACTGAAATCAATGGGGATTTTCAGATCTTATAAATATTAAAGCAAAGGGTACATTTTCTAAGTCCAATAACTAAAGAATGCATTTATTAGAATGCAAAATGGACTCCAACAGGCATTAAAAACAATAACAATGTGTGAGGCAGCTGTGTTTAGAGTTGGACTTTTGCCAATTTGTATGTGAGTTTAAGATTACATTAGATGTCACCTGTACCTCCAGGACACGTTCACAACTTGTACGTAGAAGCAGTCCTAGAAATTCAAGAACTCTGTTTAGAAACAGAAATGCTATTAATATGTGAAGTCTCTTTGTATCTTTTGTATTACGCTTCATTAGATATTAGTTATAACTTTTTATGAGAAAAGGCTTTGACACTTGGCACCTTAGTCTGCCCCTTCATCCCAATGGTACAAGTACATGAAGTACCCGCTTGGACTTACAGCCAGCAGACCCCAATCTCCCAGAAATCTCATTAGTTTGCTGAGCAATTCTTTACCGTAATGAAAACAATAGCTTGCAGTAAGTACTAAATCAATCCTATTCATTTTTTTTTGCATAACTCATGTCTTGTGCTTTATTCCGACCGTGTGTAAATGAACCCATTTATTTACAAAGGGGTTTTTAGGCAGTTAACCCTATCAACGACAAATGTGCCAGTTAAAGTTTTTCATCAAGCGTTACATAAGGCAAACATGTGATTTTTGTTTTAGACTGCATTACTCTGCAGAACTCTCATCTTTATGCCAAGAGCAGATACATTTTTCCGGGTTTACATGGGAAATCTGAATTGTTTGCTGTGAGACCCACAAGAATGTTTATGGCTTTTCTATAACAAATCTACAATGTAATATTATAGTTATGTTTAGTGTTTTTCATTTTTTCTCATATAGTACCAGACTAATTGACCCATTCTCCTCCACAAATGCCAAGACGGTGCTGAGCCGTTTTTAAGGGATCCACAGGGAGCTGAGATCATTTTGAGTTGAGATCACCATACTGTCTCACTATGTGAGGTATAGCATTCATAGAAACTTTTTTCATGCTTTAAGAACTTAAATCTCAATCAGTCATTGGTCTTGTCTTGGGTATCTCCATATGTCTATCCTATGCAGGTTTATATTACCTGAGTTACCCTGCTGGAAGTCTGTTTCACTCATCTACCATCCTCACAGTAAAGTAAGTAACTTAGAGACTATTTGTGAATATGCTAGAGGTGTGCAGGCTTCAATTGTCAGTTTTATGATGACCAAACCCGGTGGATAAACTCCAAGGAGGTAATAGTTGCTGGATGGATTCCATTTTAGTGACCAAGGAACCTCATGGTGTTTCCTAGTTAATGCCAATACCAAAGTTTAAAGGCTCTTTCCGGGGGTCGGCACCAACATTTCTCATGGTGGACATTTATTGGGGTCTGTGGTGAATAATTTAATGATGTTCTATGTACACACAAACCTTGCCATGGACACTTCTGTCCTTGTACAGACACTTTGCTTATCCCTGGCCTCTTTCCAATCGAGATGAGGCACCTGATCAGTCAGTTTTAATTGAAGAGATAAATAGTTTACACTAAACTACTTGTCTTCAGGCAGGGATACACAGAATACCCTTCCTGTTTGCAGCCCTTCTGCACTTGAGGGCATTCTTGATCTAATACGTGTAATCCATATAGAAGACTCATGGTTGGGTTATAATATTTTGTATATCATTATTTCTCTGTTTTCTTATGCAACAAACCTCCAGCAGTGCCAGCATATGATCCATAAGGATGTTTGTGTGTTACTATTCATTGTAGATTTGGGTCCATGTAAAGTGGAGGAACGCAGTGCACTCACTATCAACGTTCCCTCCCATCACTTGGGTATCTGCCCAACTTTACTACCACACGAAGGGGGCTATTCAATAACGAAAGAAATGTTGATCATTCCAACACCCTGATATACCTTAAGTATGCGTCTCTCCTGCATAAAGTGCTGAGTTAGCTCTGCATAATACGTAAGAAATGCAGGGAACTCAATCATTTAACTGTGCATTATTCAGATAGAAGCCCACTGGTGTTTGACCTTGATATTGTATAGTGTTGTCAAGGAGCTTCCTTTTGACTTTCCTACAAACTTCCTCTTTAGTTAATAGACCCCAAAGTATTACTACTCTAAACTTTAGTTAAGGACCGGGACGCACCGGGGAGCGATCACATGGGGCCCCTGGAGCATTACAGCAGCACTGTTCAAGCAAAGTAAGAGACCTTTGATAGCTTTTTAAGCTCACTCAATGCCATGATGTGC
This sequence comes from Sceloporus occidentalis, assembly GCA_023333645.1. Lineage (NCBI taxonomy): Eukaryota > Metazoa > Chordata > Lepidosauria > Squamata > Phrynosomatidae > Sceloporus > Sceloporus occidentalis. The sequence goes on along the minus strand of JALMGF010000087.1, from coordinate 3,478,128 downwards.
CAGACATGTCAATGGTCGTTAATCGACCGTTTTTTGTGACATGCGTGACACTCATCGGTGGTTGAAGAGTTAAACCTAGAATAAGCTAAGATTATACCAACACTTATGATTTTCAAGTAGTACACAGCTGTGTAGGTTACATTTGATGCAATCTGCCCTTGAGAAGAATGATTCATACCAAGCATTTGACAATACACAATGTCACTTGGTACACGAAAGCAGTGTAGGAGTTTTCAGATAGTTTTGGAATTAATTGATGGGATCTCAGACAGATACATGTTCCTACTTACTTTATTATAGAAATCCAATTCTATAACAGCCCAAGTCTTTACACCACTTTGAATGGCTTACCAGTAAAAAAAAAAAAGGTGTAGGTATGATGTGCTGAATTCCAGCATATCCACCTGTATTCGATTATTCAGAGGCTGATCCTTTGGAGGCGACAGACGTAAGGTTACCTGCATATCACATCTGTGTGTGACAGCAGCAAGGAAAAGCAGTGGGATGTTTATTGGAAAAATCCTCAATACAGGAAAGGGTTAAAATTTGACTTTGGGTTGTACATGTCGCTCCGTCGCCATAATCAGATTCGTGACTGACGTTTCCGTGTGTCCTTAGAGAGCGCAGGTAGCATGAGACTACACTGCCTGAGGGGTCTGGAGTCCTGTATGCCCACCTCAGGGCCCAGCTTGTCCTTCTAGCCTGCCTTCTTCTCCTTTTGGAAGCTGAAGCTAGTTCTTCTAGTTAGTTTCCTTTGTTTCTGGGCAAAATAATCTGCTCGGGCTGTACTGGCCCGTGACTCCAGGATGTAATTAACCTATACAAGAGAAAAACAAATATGTCACAAGTACTCACATTAAAAGGGGGAGTAAGAGAAGTGCCATTTCATAAGAAGCTGAAGAAATGATGCATTGCAGCGTCGATGGAAAGTCAGATGTTCCTTTCAAGAAAAAAGCAGATTAAGGGGACAGTAATACAAATGTCACTAAAATTGCACAAAATAACCAGTATGACTTCTTAAATGTAACAACCCAGTGCTTCTTTATTTGTTATAGTAACAATTCCCTTTTTGAGAACTGCAGGGTTTAGGATAATTCTACATAATTTGGAATTTGGCTACATTTTAGAGAACATTTGCAAAATATCAAGCTAATGCACACATACTTCTAAGAAAGTTTGGTAAAGATGATACCTTTATTGGCTAACCGACATATAATAAATTGCAAGCTTATCAGATGATCTAGGTCTCTTCTTTAGGCATGCCAATAAAGGTATCATCTTTACTAAATTTGCTTTCTCTCTTTTAAGGGCTAACGCAGTACAAATCTATACTTATATGCATCCTATAATGGAAAATATATCACAAGAACCCTTCAACCTGCCTTAGTTCCACTTCCTATGAATTGAAGATGTCTTTTTGTATCTACATGTTACAAAATGGAGGAGTGACTTTACCACCACTTCTACACACCACCGCTGGCCTCCTCAATCCCAGAGGAAGAAAAAAAGAGCAGTAACTGTACCATTAACTAAAAATATTAAACATTATCTCAAAAATCTTGCATCTTTCTCTGATATCAATAAACAAACCCAATGGGTGGCACCATCACTTATGATACTGCCTGCATTTTCTGAAGACACCAACACCTTTCAACACATGGTTCAGTTGAATCGTGATATTAAGCTTCAGTCTAGTAGCTCATACATCTCCTTAAGGACAAAAATACATATCGGTATGGGATGTAATTTTAGGTCAATAAAACATAAAGACATCTAATAGACACTTATATTAGTTATAACGCTAACATACATTTAAGGGTACAATTTCCATGACAGATTCCCTTTAACTACACAGATAATGAAGGCAGTTTTATGCTGGCTATTAATATCGTCAGAGTGCATCTAAAAGCTGTAATTAACCATTCGATTAGGTCTGTTACTAATTATCCCGGCTGCTGTATACACATGAAGTTAACATTCCGCCTGCTTGGATCACATTAGCCACTGAAAGACTTTCGGTAACGAGTATCATTCTCCGTATTAGTCCAGGCAGCCTGTGCAATAATACTTTACATAGAATTCAGCTACAAGGACTAAGTTTGGCTTGTTAGAGAGAATAACTGTGAACTGTCTTCTTCATTTGCTTTTAGCAGAATGTAAGAAGAGGGCAAAGTAGTAAAGGTTCTTTTGAAATCGGCCACATTAATACCAACCTTTAGCACAATCTCGTTGACCGTGGCAGCATCAGACTCAAAGTATAGGTGTTTGTAGTCGTGGTTACTCAAGTAGGTGAGCTTGAACATTGCATGGCCTGATGAAGACAACAAATTGTTAAACGAGTGCTCACTATCACAATAAATACTATTTGTGAGCGTTCTATTCACAGTACCAAAATTTAGCTGTTTACAGACATGTATAATCAGTGTTCACTATTTTCATCAATATACTGCAACATTAAATCTATATTGAAAAAAATGGAAAACCTTGATTGGTCAACACCGGGCAGTTCTGGTTTTTTTGACACTGAATGCAAGTCAAAGCAATCGTCTAATAAAAGGCGTGAAATATGCACTTTGTAATTGTTAACAAATTCTGGGCCTCAACCACCAAACATTATCGCAATAAAATGTGCTTGTTTCCTGGGTGTACTTTACTCCCCAATCCCTCAATTCTTCTTAAAATTAGCTCATCTCAATCTTCTTCTCTTCATAGTGGCTTCTCAAGAGTCCCTCCACCCTCTCTCCAATCCTTGATTTTCTCTCTCAGATGATGGGGTTACACTCTCTGCAAATCCATAGAATATTTGGCCAGGCAAAGTCACCAAGGGTCTATGATGGATCATTAAGATTAAGTAACCCCACAATGGCATTAATATGCTTAAGAATGGAGCCTGTAGACACATCACCAATGGCCACTGGTCTAAGGACCAAAAATAGTGGCACTGTTGGCCACAAGGAACTGCTGCTGTTGTAGTCTCCTTTTCTTTCAGGAACTTGGGGAGCATTCCCTTCTGCTCTTCAGTAACCCTGTTTCTTTCTACTGTGTAATTACTTGCCCTGATTACACAAGCCAGTACTCATTATCAGCGTATAGATATTTCTTGTGCTTGTACAAAGCTTTATATTCTTTTTTCAGCATTATAATGATTTATATGTTAACTTGAGCTGGAAAAGTTGGAATTTCTGCAAACACAATCCTCCACCCCCTCCCCACTATGTTTTATTATATTTTGCAATCTCTGAACACAGTACATTTTTCCCAGAATAGTAATTAAACATCTTTAGAACACATTAATCTTTATCCATTAATATGCCTAATGATTTAAAGAGGGGGGAACAAATATATAACTTCTTTAAATCATTCCACAAATTAAACTTTGGTTGCTTCATATTTTTTCGGCTGCCTGAAGCAGGCTAATCTGTTTCTGCTACGTAGTGTAATCAGGAGGATATGTGCGGGTTTACCGCGAACAAACTCTGTGCATTGAACGTCCTTCACAAATATCTATATATTCGCTCTGTCTTTTCCACTTTAGTGCTAAATCGTGTTCCCAAGCAGAAACTGAAGCTAGATTATATATCAGAGTAAGGCTTGACACGTCTGCTGTACATGCAAGAGACAGCCACACAACTCAGGAGGTTCCATACTACTACCGCAGAATCACATGGCACTGGGATCCACCTCGCGCCAGCGCATACTAGGGAAGAAACCAGTTGCTGGCCACACGAACCAGTTAAGTATAGAGCCAGTTTGTGCGATCAGCAACCGTAAGACACCATGATGCAATTGATAGTCGACATGGTGGCCTGGCTGTTATGTTTCCTCAAGCATTAATGGCTTCACTGTTCATTATGAAGAACATACACTAACAAGCTTCTGGGTAAGACATCTTGCTAATTTACCCTAAATGTTATACAAGACCAGCCTAGCTCTCCCTGCAGCAGAAGCTCACTTGGGTTGGACCTTCATAATGTATATTGAAATCACGGTGCTGAAACACAATACTTCTCTAAACTCTACCATTGGTTGATCCCAATGTTCTGCTGCACATATACACAACATGGAGTCTCTACTCTACTCATCAAGACTTAAAGGTTTCTCAAACATACGCAGCGACATAATTTAACACACTTCATTGTTTAGGCCTTCTTTACGACTGAGAATACACTGAGCGTATCACGAACACAGTGGCAGTTCTGTTGAAATATTTCACGATTTATAAGAAATCCACACCTCTCCTGGACAGTACAGAGATTATCTCGTCACATTACTGCACAGTTATAAAATCACTGCCTATTTTATCAGCTGTTGTGACAGACTGACAGCTGGAGCCACATTGCAGCACATCTTACGTGTCAGGGCCCAAACCTGCTAACACATCCCATTATCTTAATAGGGACGTGTTGTGACTTTCCTCATGGTTAATCCTAGATGTTTGTTTTAGCGAAGGACCATTTTACTGGATTCGACCTGAGGCAATAGAGGACAGATAGGGTGAAAGGAGGACAAGTAATAAAACTTAGATGAGGGTAGAAAGAAACCAATAATGAAGAAAAAACGAGAAAGGTGGAAAGTGCCAGAAATTAAAGAGGCAGACAAGTATCTGACAAGGGGTATATGAGTATTTTGATAGAATAGCATCAAAAGAAAATGGGGAGACGCAGTAAAATAAAAGTGCGTAGACTGGAAAATAGTTCATGGGCAACATCACCTTTATATAGCATCTGTCCAGTGCTTCCTGTCCTTATTGTCACCAGATCTATGTCATTCTCACGCAATCATGATCGTCTGGTAAACACGTCATTAGCTTTGTCGGACAGAAAAATCTCTCTCTAATTAAATCTTTATTTCACTTTAATAACATGGCTGACCTTCTATTACAGAATTCTGAACAGGCAAGCCCTTTCTGGAATACCTGGGTACTCTCTATATCTGCCTGAAATGCTGAGGGGAGTGATTTATGGCTCCACACCTTCGACCCAATTCTGGCCACTTTGTGATTCTTTCCCCTTACCGATTGCTGTTAGTTAATCCCCTCTTCCCAGCTCTGCCTCCTACTGGCTCCCATGGGGACTTCTGGGTCTGCATATCTGAGAAGTTCCTAGATTCAACACTCATGGCATGCAATTGTTGTGATATGGATACTACAGTAGCAAGCAATGCTGCAGACATTTCATTTTACTTGTAATGCACTTTGAAGAAAAGGGAGGAGGCATTACAATTTTCCAAAGAATGGCCATTTCATGGAAAACATTTATACACGTTAAAGAAACAAAAACGGGAAAAAAATCCCCCCAAAAAAATCAGCTTGAGAAAAAAAAATGTAAATGTAGCAGAGGCCCCTCTAGCAGAAAAAAGTTTAAATGTTCTAAACTTAGAATGTACTTGAGAACTGAAAGATATTCCTAGGTTACACTATAACTGCTGCTCAGTTTGATGCAACATGAAAAGATTCAATTTGCAAAAGGGCACCACTCATATTTACATGATAGCAATTCTGACTGAGACTGTGATGTGGTGCATACGGATCTGGCTGCAGATACAGCGTCGCTGCGGAGACATGCCAGGAAATCCTCTGACCTTTTACATATAGCTAATTAAAAATAAATTACCGCCATTCACATGTGAGACACCAGAACAGCTAGTTTTATACATGAATACTTCAAATACTTTTGATAACTGTTTTTAAACTTTTCCTGTACCTGGAAGATTATCCTTATCTTGAAAATGTGTTTGGGAAATGCAAAAAAAACCAAACCTGGGTCTTGGGGAGAAGAAAAAAAGAGCCTTATACACAAAGTAGTTTAATATGGCATAGGAGGCATACATGCCAATATATAATTATATACATACACACACATGCACCAATCAGCCATAAAATTATGACCACCTGCCTATTATTGTGCCCTTTTTGCCAGCAAAACAGCCCTGACCCGAGGCAAGGACTCCACTAGACCTCTGAAGGTGTGCTGTGGTATCTGGAACCAAGCATTAGCAGCAGATTCTTTAAGTCCTCTAAATTGCGAGGTGGGGCCTCCATGGATGCATCCTGGTGCCGCGTGTTCTCCAGGTAAGCGACGCACCCGGCCATCCACGTGATGTAAAAGAAAACGTGATTCATCAGACCAGCCACCTTCTTCCATGGCTCTGTGGTCCAATTCTTATGCTCACATGCTCATTGTAGGGAATTTCAGCAGTGGACAGGGGTCAGGCAACCCCATACACAACAAACTGTGATACACTGTGTGTTCCGACACCTTTCTGTCAGAACCAGCATTAACTTTTTCAGCAATTGGAGCTACAGGAGCGCGTCTGTTGGATTTGACCACACTGGCCAGCTTTCGTCCCCACGTGCATCAATAAGCCTTGGCCACCTACCCATGACCCATGTTGCCGGTTCATCGCTTTTCCTTCCTACTGACCACTGCAGATCGGAAACACCCCACAAGAGATGCTCTGACCCAGTCGTCTAGCCATCACAGTTTGGCCCCATTTTTCCTGCTTCTAACACATTAACTTTGAGGACAAAATGTTCCCTTGCTGCCTAATATATCCACTCAATGACACGTGCCATGATAACAAGATTATCGGTGTTATTCACTCCACCTGCCAGTGGTCATAATGTTATGGCTGATCGGTATATATATATATAATAGCGTTTCTACCGTGTGAATTGTCAGTCACACTGGGCGGGGCTTACTTAATGTAAGATCCAATCACATGCTACAATTTGATCATTCAAGAATAAACAGGGATAGTGAGAGAAAAAAGGAAGGCAAGACTTAAGAAAAAGGGACAGAGAAGAAAGACAGTAGAGAGCAAGGGTAATATAAAGAGCAGGGGAGAGAGGAAAGAGAGAATTAAAAATGTGCATGTCATTTTAATGATGGGCATATACACTTATTTGAAATTGACAAAGAGGGACACTTGTTTTAGTGGGAGTGATGATCTGCGGTGGGGCAGGGCTTTATTTAGACTTTGTGACCTATTAACAGCAAGCTATGTAATTCAGTATAATTAATAATAATATAATAATAATGCATTTACACAATTTTACGTATAAACTAATTTTCTGCCATTTTCACACACATTATTGTGACCTTTGAGAACATGTTATAATCATACCCAGGACATATTCTAAGCTCCTGGAATGTCATGGAAGAAAAGAGAGTTGGATTTGGGTCCCAAACAGGAGGTATTGGCGCGTAAGAAAAAGTGGAGAACCGTGTAAGAAATATGAAAAGTTGTGGGTTCGAGTGAATAAGCAGATACCTGTGACAACACACCAGAGAAAAGAGGGAATAGGAGAAAGTTAGAGAAAAGGTTAACAGAGGAGGGTAAAAAAAAGGGTTAGGAATGGAGGGTGTAAGAAATGTTAAGGACCTTATGGCCATATACACTGAATAACTCTGCTCCACATAGCCTAGCATCCTACTTACACGGGAGACTGAAGGAGAACTGAACATTTCAACTTTCACTATTATGAAGGGATTGAAGGGTCAACCCCAATGAACATCTCCTGCAGGTTGGCCCAGTTTGTCCTGTTCAATGTATAGTTCACGTGGATAGATTTATCACAGGTCTAACTATGCAGGACCTGTACAGACTTCATTGTAGGGAATTTGTGGAAATTGAAAAAGCCATCATGCACATGGCGGTTTATGAGGCACAACTAGTCCCAGGACACTTGGTGTAATAACAGTATATGAAAAACTCACCGTTCTCTAGAATATTTAACAGTAACATAGAGCTAGAGTTGGAAATTGCATTATTGTACAGAAAAAAAACCCACTGCATATGCAAAGTAAGCAGTCTGTCTACATTTTATCTAATATATATTAATGTATGTAACATAATTTTTGTGTCTCTGACCGTGTTCATTATGATTCAGTGTCCCCATTCTTTTTGTGTCTCGGTGTGTATTATCCGTGTTTCTTGATGCGTCCCTGTACATATGTCTGTTTGGGTGTATGTGTGCAGTGAACGGCATAGAGACACCTCTTTGGCAAGAGACATCAATCAAACTGTCACAGTGCGTGACAGCTGCCGACAGAAGGCAGGGGTTAGAGGTTACAGGATAAAGAAAGGAAGAAAGAGTGAGAAAGCTGTACTACCCCCTCCACACGCACTTCGCTGGGACAGGCAATAGTAGTGGCCTGATATCTGCTGTCTTCATCAATCTTCTTGCCACCTCCTCCTGATTGGCCGTGTGGAACTTATACAGACGTATAACAGGAGAGGCTGGCAGCCACTGACTGGTACATGACAGGGTATCGGAAGGAATATGAATCCTCTTCCCTTCCCATAAAAAAGCATTATGGGGAGAGGAGACAGAGACGACAAGCATAGTTTCTGGATCAGAAGTATCCGGTTTTCTGTTGTTGGCTCTTCTTGTGCATACCTCAACGTCTCTCTCTTTAGGAGAAAATTTGGTGGACAAATCTTAGGGTTCTACAGCCCTAAAACTTACGAAACGATATAAATACAGATTTCGTCTTAGGAACGTCTTTTCGACAGCCAATAGATAAAGGTCTTGGTAAAGCTTTGTCCCCCAAGCCATGATATCCCCCATAGCCCCATAAACAAAGGTGTCCCTCTTTGGCAGTTTGAAGTTTTGTGAGGTATGCTGGTGGGTTGACAGCTAAACTCCACTATTATATTCATATGTAATCTTTTAAAATAATACAGACTATTTCATCCATAATGATTCAGGACAAAGTTATTTGTTGCATAGTATAACCAAAACGAACTCCTTTGGAACACCAAAGATTATTTAATGCTGCCATTTTAAAATGCCTGCTGAAAGCAGAGTTGCTCTACAGAAGGAACCTCTCAAAGAAGTCTCTTTCCTATCTCTTGGTTGACTAACTGTGACAATATCAACAGATTTAAGCTGGACATTTCAGCACGTCTGTTGCTATCCCAGATGGCGGAGATGTTTTTAATGGATGAACTCTCACAGCTGCATTTAACCCCTGCACAGCAGAGGCAGCCAGTGAAGAAATTTGATGGAGTTAGATGCTAGATAACACACATAAGGCTAGGCCATCTTTTTGGGGGGATATAAAGTCATTATGTAGCACTTTCAATTTCATTCTATTTCCAAGGCAGATAGCCTAGCTTGTCAGAGGCACGAAAAGAATAAGAGAGGATGCTGATTGATTTACTCAGGAGAGCGGGACTCACAGGGGTGAGTAATAGTGTGAGTTTGGAAGGGCTAATGTTTCGGCAGTAGTCATTCTGAGGTCGGTAGCCTGATGCAATCACATTATTATCATATACACTTAATAACTCCTCTCCACATAGCCTAGCATCTCTAAAGCATATGCTGTCATACTAGAGTACATATAATTTATATTATTAGAATATTATACATGCCTAAACCCGCAGGAACAAGCAATATAAAATAGATTGTAAGGTCACAAGAGCACAGCCCTTTGTACCAGTCAGCCTTATAGTGCCGATTTTGTATTATGTCAATTATAATGTTATTGTTAATTTTAACTCTCCCCTATTGTAATAGCGCTATGGAATCTGTAGGCGCTCTATAAATAAGCACAAAATACTGAAAAAAAAAAAGAAGATACTTCACTTTTTGATTGCTAATACATGGTTACATGGATTCTCTCTCATTTGTATTGGCCATCTGATTTACACATGGGATTGCATGAATCTGATCTTAAATATATAACACACGCTTATACAAAGAAATGATGGCCACATAGTGATAGAACATATTCTTTACAAGAACACACAATTCTAAATGCATTTTCATTTGTCTTGTAACTGCTGGGGCATATTAATATAATACATTGAATGTCCCAGCACATGTAGCGCTAACCCCATAATGTCACATCACGGAACATCACTTGCTGTAGAAAATAATGTTGCGGGAAGCATCTTTCTGACTGCCATTAACATAAAAAATATATAAAGTCAACAAAGTATTATCAAAGAAACTTTCTATTGTCATTGCGAGGCAAAAAGTTTGGAAATGCAGAAAAAAACGTGACCTTGCCGGACAAAGACCACACAAAAATGCCGTGGCTGCCTTATAAATTAGATGGGGACAGTCCCAGCACGAGAACAATCTCTTACCGGGCTGACATCTTCATTCTGACAGCCATACAATTAACCCTGGTCTTCCTGTGTTTGGCTGCATGCATTAATACAATTTATAATATCACCCGGCGCTAGATAGGCTAAGCTTGTGTTACTAGAGATAAAACACAGAAAAAAAGGATATATTGCACAAGTCTGAGCTCTTATCTATTCCCCATCCTCTCCTCCTCTCTCATAATTCATTCAAGAAGGACCCCAGGAATCATTTTTTTGATGTAAGCTGTGCAGTAAGACATACATCACTGGCCGATAATAATCACGCTCAAAACTTGTGGAACTGTGAGTCTGGAAACAAGCAGCGATAATGCTCAGCACCCCCTCAACATTTTCATGTATTCGGGGGTTTTTTAATAAATAAATGCAATTGCTGATGAAAGGTCTCTCGCATATAGCTTGTGATCCTAAAAAAACAGTGACATTAAATGCATAAACATAAAATAAAATAATCCAATTTAGGAGAGGTATTCATATTTTTACGCTCTTCTTGCTGATGGGTGCTTGGGTAGCAGCTGATCTGGGGTTGCCGTTTTTCTTGAAAATTTCCAGTGATCAACCTAATGCCATATACCCATTTTTAAATAAATACAGTAGGAGCTGAAAGTGTTACACAGGTCATTGGCATTGACCCAGAGGGACTGGCCATGTCCAATCTCATTACCCTGCAATGTAATGCATTTACGTTAAAGTAAAAATAACAATTAAAAAAATAAACTGAGGGTGATGGCCTATATATCAGAGCACCCCCAAAAACCAACCGGGAACAATGGCATCTTAATGTGTAGATTAGCAACAAGGCACCCACAATATAAACTCATAAACAAGATCATATGCAGGGATATGTCTTATGTCACCTCACTTACTAGGACTTTTTTCTTCCGCAAGGTCGCATGCACACAGCAGGTCAGAATCAATGGAGATCGGCTTTTGTTTAATCCAGAACTTGGTGCTGGTTTTCTGATTGGTCACTGGGTCAATCTCAACCTTCTCACCAGAGATTCCTGTAAAGACAGGCAGAAGCTGTAATAAATTCCACAAACTCAAATATTTTATGCCCAAGTAATGTTCACAAAGTTAAGCCTATGGCCTGCTACAAACCTGGGGTATGCAGATGCAATCAAGCATAATCGCTCACCAGACACAGCTTTTATGTGTCAACGAACATTATGAAGTCCAAATATATACTATAAGATACTAAGAATGTGTACATACCCTCATACACTATTAAAAAAAAAAGCAGCATATGCTCCGCATCAGGAGTAAGGTGAGGAATAGTAAACTATATGAATGATAACAATATGAAACTTATTTAGTTAAACTGACATGCCAGTGGTTTAAACCTATAAATATAGCTCTGTGAAAAAGTTTTTGCCCTATCCAGATTTGTAACATTTTTGCTTATTTGTCACATTTCAATGTTTCAAATTATCCAACTGTAATATAAGACAATGATCATTTCATTTATTGAAAGTAAAGAATTAGTCAAAAACCTATATAACCCATGTGAAAAAAGTAATTGCCCCCTAAACCTAAAACCTAATATATCAGTGTGGAGGAATTTTGGCCCGCTCATCTGAACATTAAAATTAAAACAATTCTGCCAGGTTGGAGGGTTTCGAGCATAGACTGCGGTTCTAAGGTCATGCCACAGTATCTCAATCACATTCAAGTCAGAACTTTGACTAGGTCTCTCCAAAGCCTTCATTTTGTTTTCTGCGAGGCTTTCAGAGGCGAACTTGCTTGTGTGCTTTGGATCATTGTCCTGTTGTATAACCCAACTGCACTTGAACTTAAGGTCACAACCTGATGGCTGGAGATTATTCAGGATTTCCTGGTATGGAGAGCATGGTTCCATCAATTAGGCAAGTCACATAAGGTCCCGAAGCAGCTCCATACCATCACACTATCACCACTGTGTAGTTACTGCTGTTACGATGCTCTTATTGTTCTCATATGTAATTCTGTGTTAGCTTTATGCCAGATGCAACATGCCCCATGTCTTCCAAAAAGCCCCACTTTTGACTAATCAGTCCATACAGTAGCATCCCAAAAGTCTTGGGGGTCATCAAGAGGTTTTTTGGCAAATGTGAGATCAATATGTGAGTTGAATATGTGTGTTCTTTTTGGTCAGCAGTGGTTTTTGCCTTGCAACTCTCTTATAGATTAGATTATTGCAGTCTCTTTCTTATTGTGGAATCCTAAACACTGGTCTTAGCTGAGGAAAGTGAGTTCTTTAGATGATAGCATTGGTTCTTTTGTGGCCTCCAGAATGAGTCGTTGGTAGGCCAGCCACTCCTAGGAAGGTTTGTAGATAATGGGTCTCACTGTGGTTCACTCGAGTCCCAGAGCCTTGGAAATGGCTTTGTAACCATTTCCAGATGCCAATGACATTGGCATCATGTGCTGCTTTTTGATACCCGTTACCCTACTTCACTTTACAAGAGAGGTTCTACCAAATACTTTTTGACAGCACTGTATATCTGAAAAAAGTAAGTCTTGACAAAAAAAAAAGTTCTAATTCTTTAAAACCAAAGGAAAACGTATTAGTTTGCCCAGTGATTTTCCTTCTTTCTCCTCCTCAGGATTTCCTTACCTACACGCATGTGTATATATAATATAAGCAGTTGTAAGAACCAGATTTTTTTTTTTATTCAGTGGTATGTGGTTTTGTGGCTGACATTTTAATAAATCTCCAACATTAATGGTTTCCACTAGTTATTACGCTGACACACGTTTGTACGAACGCTTTGTCTATCCCTCATTCTATCCTTGTTATAAGCTAAGACGATGAGTAGTAGGCCTTCCTCTTTACTTTAAATGGTATTGATGTCTACAAACAGCAGCAGGGAGTGTATCCATTATGGCAGCAATACAGCGCACTGAACCTCTGTTTATGCATCATTAACGCTGTCTGTATCAAGGGAGGCAATAATGTACAGCTTAACCCTTGGGCAACAAAAGAGCCAAGGTCTGTTAATTTGATGGCCTCCCTCATGAAATATCACCAGGAATAGGGATATTATATAGTAGGGTAAAAAAAAAACCAACCAACCAAACAAACAAAAACAATAAGATAGCAAACTCTTCCAGATGAACAGATGATGCTGGAGATTTGAACCTGGAGTGATTTTTCGACAGTAGGCGAATACAAACCAGCAGTGACACCTAAAGTGGCTGCTGATTTATGGCCACAGTGAGTTTGGGCCTGCGTCCCCATGAATATTAGCACTACAAATCTGGGCCCATTTAGCAGAGAGAGCCTGGTACATACATCACCAGCTCCTGCTCCTAGCCAAGGTCACCCTCAGAGCCATCAATCTTTCCTGCAAGGGGCAAGTGGGCCAGGCGTGGAGTTGTGCGAAGGGAAAAAACAGCAGCTCCTGTCCCTCTCATCTGCCTTTTTATCATGTGAGGTGCGTGCAAACTTCTATTATTTTTATCTGCTGGGTAGTTCCAGCCTAGTCCATTTATTACTCCCTGTATCTTTATGAACGATGTCTCCACCTTATGAAGGGTTACTGGGGTCTGCTTTGTGCCAGTATACAGATGTACTGATTTAGTAACAAACCTGTTTATTTTCCTATATGTATGATATGTTGATAAAAATACACATCACTGAAAAACCCCAAAACCTTATTTAAGCCGCTGTAAGTGTTCAATCGCTGTATGTAAATGTGGTATTTCTGGGACAGATGTCAGGCATTTCTAGTATGTAACTAATTACACTTTTTACAGCATGAGGTGTATTTCAGTTGTTTTGTACAACAGGCAGAAGTGATTGTATAAAGCCATCTCCAAACACAATAAAATTAAAATCATTTTAATTTCCAGTAGAAACCTTTCCGCCGACGATTTATGTGCCATCTGTAACCACTTAAAATGTTTTACAAAGACAATATTTTTGAAAACAATTGGTAAAAAAATGTAAAGTTAAATAAGCCTGGCTGAAGGAGAGTCCTTGGTCAGAAGATAGGATAAGGTTAAGGAGGTTAATCATAACTAATAGCACTGATGAATAGGGGAGCTGGGAACAGTGCTGATGCCACCAAGCCTGAGATAGGGTACTAACTTAGAGCCACCAGAGCTTGCCGCTGCATACTTAATTTAAGGTATAGGGGGCCACAGGGACATGCTATGGCCCATTCCAGCACTCACATTTAGCCAGCAGCATAAATTGCCTTGTGGGTTATCTCCCTTTCAACTAACTAAGAATAAGTGCTAACATTTCTCAATGAATGACTGTTAACTGTTTTGTCTTGCTAATTGGTGCTACTGATTAAAGGCGTGCTAACAAAACTTAATTTCCAAGATTTTGAATATTTCTGATAGTTGCCCACTGGGGACAGGGCAGCAATTATGGCTCTAAATACTCTGGTGTTAGGCTGCTAACATTTGCTGCAGGTCAGCGCCGTTCAGTTGAGTTTATGCCAGATAGACGAGATGAAGAGAAATAAAAGCATCTTCAGTCTTGCCTATTGGTATGAGAGAATGGAGCATTCCCAGTCCACATCTCACTGGGACTTTATGTTTCTTTTATTTTGTTGATGTAAACCTACAGGGAAGAGGTGATGCCGGGAAATGAACAGATGGAGACTGCGCTCATACCCATGAAAAACTTGCAAGACATCTAAAGGGTTCAATCTGAAAACAAGAGGTTTACTCCAACCCAAAGGACATCGTCTGCACAGCTGCTGTTTAGCGGATGTCTCAATCTTAATGGTCCCAGAATGTAAATGGACAAACGCCTGCGCTATTAGGGAAAGAATACTCCAATATCCAAAGTACATACACTGTGTCAAATTGGGATTTTCTATGCATGCAGTTTTATGTTGCTGTTTCTGTTTTCTGTGCAACTTGTCTTCCTATTTGTATAGAATTTGTTTATAATATAATAATGTCATATAGCGCATAACATATTTCATAATTTAGCATAATTACAGCTGATATGCTGTTTTCATGGACTATTGTGAAGCATGGTCTAGTCCAATGATGATCCCTGGTACTGTACTGTGTGCCGTAGGCAGGGCCATTGCTGGAAATACTTCATACAGTCTCCCCGTCACTCAACAGCAACTCCCGCAGGCTCAATATATGATCAATAAAAGCGGCTGGCTGGAAATCAATAGCTCTTGTGAAGCAGATTTCCCAAATATAATTGTCCGTGTGTTTCTATATGACAGACGGGTCACTTTGACGGATTCTAGCTACATGGGTTTATTATAGAACTGTCCAGGGTTTCTTAAGAGATTTTTTGTGCTCTACATGACATGAACAGTAAAATGACACACTGATGGTTAAGCAGGTTTGAAAGAGGCAAGAGGGTTCCTTAGACACGTACTGGGTAATGTCTTGGAAATTCCATTATATCCCTTGTTTTGCCATTCTGGACAATGGTGCCAACACACTCTGTCCATTACAATTTGGAATTTATTTTTTTTGTTAACAGAATCTGCCACCATTGGATCTTTTATCTTAAAAATGAGGAACCTAGCAATGTGTAGTAAGTGGTTTATTTTTATTTTTTTTTGTTTGTAAAGAAATAAACAAAAGGAAGAAAAAGAGGGAACACACAAAAAAGGGAGGGGCAGCAGGAAGGGACGAGTTTCAGTTAACACATAAGAAAAAAACAACATACATCAAAGCCCTGGCCCAGCAGGACCACACAGGTTATACACAAAACACACATATGGTTACAGCATGGTAAAACATAAATATAAAGCCATGGCATTCCCAAAGTACCAAAGAATTTAAGCTAAAAGGGCCTGTGTCGAGGGATCAGCCACGAAACGGGACCAATAAAACGATGTTCTCCCATGTCTTTCCTCATGCCCCGTAGCTATGGCCACCAACTCCTCAAGAACCTGCACAAAACCCACCTGCCTCACTAAACTAGCTGAAAGCTGATGAGGGTGGGAAGTGTCCAGTTAAACTCACCCAGCTGGACGTCTGTTGTGAACCTCAGCCGATGGATCATGCTGACTTTGAATGACTTGTAGTGGTGACTGCTCAGCATGTCCTGCACGGTGGCTATATCTATCTGGGTCTCTTCCTCTTGGGGTTCTTCACCTCGGGAACCTGTGTGCAAAAGAAGCTAGAGCTGTGAAATGAGATAAACACTTAGCAAACCAGTTAAAACAAAACATAATTTGCTCATTAGCTTGCCAGAGAGGTTTCACACAGGACATGGATGAACCATAACTGGTTCAGTGCAGGACGGTAAAGTTCTAGGTTCAGCGCTGGTGCAGAGGCTGATGCATACAGACACAAACAGGGTTAGACAATCGGGAAGAAAGAAGTACCGACGACAAACAAAACAGAATAAGTGATCTCATGTAGTCTTTTCTGGCAGCTAAGGAGTGAAATCAGTGATTTCCCTTATTGACAAATGATTTAGACACTGCATGGTTTTAACAACTTTTTCCCATAAAGCTGCCATTGTCCCCATTAACAACATCGTATATCCTTTACCAATACCCTATTTTTTTTTCTTGCAAGCTATTAGTTATAATGAAGGTAACCACTCATTAAGCCAAAATGTCAATTACTTTAAAAATAAAGCGAAGGAATGCCAGACATTTTCTCCCTTTTTTATGATATTTTGGATTACTACCAATTTGAAAATGAGGGTTTCTGATGGATTTTTGTTTAAATATAGCCCCCACAATGCCAGAGCTGGGAGCCGGGAAATAATCAGTCAGATGCTTTTAAATAAAGTGCTGTATAAAATATAGCAGAAGCGGTGATTTAGCCTCCTACACAGACAGCCTGACATGCCGCTTACTACACCGGCTAATGCAGAGACCTAAAACCCGCAATCTCGGGATTTCAACGATAGATTAATGAAGACGTCATTGTTTTGTTTAAGTGGAAAATGCCTCGTGATGTGTGAGCAAATAAAGCAGCCTTTCTGTGCAGTATTAATTTTAACATCTATTTATACAGCGCCAATATATTCCGTGGTTCCAGACAGCTGGAATTGTATTAATTACAAACACAAACGGCTAACAAACAATAACAAAGATTAATACGGAATAATATTTAGGCTCTTTCCTCAGAACATTCACACCCGACGGAGACCTGTTGGCACAAATTTGGGAAAAGCGCGACTTGGTCTTGCCAAATGACGGGAAATCAGCGGATGCGGCTTTGTCTGAGGGCAGCTGAACAAATTTGGGGAGAAAATGGCAGAAATATCCCTTTTTCAGAATGTTTTTTGGTCTAGTTACAAAATTGAAAAATAGATTAAATATTCTAGATCCCTCTTATCTTCAAAAGAGGAAAGAGAAAGGGATCTAAGCATCTGATATTTTCCTAGTAGGCGTCTTCATTTTTTTGGTTACAACATGGTTGGCTTGGCACATCTCTATTGGTAATTGTTTAAAGTGTCTGCTCTTTTGTCCACCATGTACTTCCCGTAATTCTCATTCCTGCTCCATTCCTGGAGACCCAGCCTGGGTTTTTTCCCTCATGACCGTAGGGCACCACAACAGAAACACTTCAATAAATAAACCCCAATATTCTCAATATAATTATTACAGGGATACACATTAAGTTTTTATGGATTAGTGAAAAACTGTGTGAGGGCTAAAAAATGGAATAACTGCTCCTTTAATGTCCATGTCCAGTGTATTTGTGCTATGCCCTACTTTACTACAACCCACATCCCTCTTAATTCAGACATGTCCTATCATGAAGGTCTTCACCTCGTGCAGGATGTAGACACACATACCAAGTTAATATCACATAGGCTCAATAATTTTAACTGTCTGGCACTTATCAATGTGCAACGAGAATTTCAACATGGGAGAACTTTTAGTCCTACAGGAAAAATATATATATGTGTGTAAGTAAGTTTTTTTTTGCCTTCTTTTGAATCAAGAGTAGGAAGGTTAGGTAGAAGGGTTGAACTTGATGGACTTAGGTCTTTTTTCAACCTTATGTACTATGTAACTAAAATCAACCCAACACGGATGTCACTCTTCTTCACAAACATATTTCCTGGGAAGTATGTATGCTACACAGTATACAAATACATAAATGCTGGCCCTTAATAGACAGGACTTTAGGCAGGGAAAAAAAAAATGTGGCTTATCATTTTAATGTACTGGTATTTTGCTTAATGAAAATTCTTAATTGTAATTCAATTAATTACATACACCCAGTCCCTAGTCACATTTTCCAATAAGACACTAGCTTTTCAAACAGGTCTAAAGGCACTTAACCAATTTTAATATATTAAGACCAATTTCCCTTGAATACTAATTAGCTCTTAATGATAAGATGAGAAGGGGAGCGTCGTGGAAAGCAAGCGGCAGGATATAAAATTCAATTAGCCGTGGAGCGGACGTACTTCTGCACAACTTGCATTTTAAGGGGTGGAAAGGGCTGAATCCAGAGCTAGTAAATCGCTGATATATTTGGGGAACGGGGCAGGTTCAGCCTATTCAATGATGTATGGAGGCAGGTACTGCTTTGTCTGTAATAATGATACAACAGCCGTATACAATACAAAGCATAACAACAGATACAAACACCAATTTGTGTCTTATAGAACTGCTTTGTGAATAAACAAGCGCATCGATATTATATGCTCTGCTCTGTATATAAGGACACAAACGTTCACCTTCTCCAAAGATGTCCATATTCAAGCACTGCTCTGTGTGTTATACAGATACACTTGCTACTTTGTGTATATTACAAGCATACTCTGTGTTGTGCATATCATCTAGACACACACTTGTATAACAGACACCCAAGCCATTTTCTGCTTCTAATTCCAATATGGGCAGAGCTCTGTGCGCTTTGCATTAACATGTAATGTATTCGGTTTCCATCTGCTCATGACCCCTTCATCAGTTATCTTGGGATTCTCATTTCAGCCGCGCAGGAGTCAGACCCTCTGTACAGATCCGTCACAACCGAGATAAACAGGAAGACGATGCTTATTTACAGCAGGAGTCAATCAATCACAGGTTTACGGACACCTAATCCTGGGACTCCAGGCAAACCCCACAACAGTAATAAAGCCGCATTAAGACTGGACGCAGGGAAATATGCGAGGGTATCGATGAGGTTAAGAGGCTACGTACTGTTCTCTCGCACCAGGCAGAACTCCAGGGAATTCTGATTTTCCAGGGTGCTGTCCAAATCTACAGAGACGTTCGGCTGACTCTGCTTCTCCAACCTGTACTGTGGACCTGAAATACCAAACAAGGAAACGTATTTAAAATCTGCATTATATTATCGGCCAT
Source organism: Sceloporus occidentalis (assembly GCA_023333645.1). NCBI lineage: Eukaryota > Metazoa > Chordata > Lepidosauria > Squamata > Phrynosomatidae > Sceloporus > Sceloporus occidentalis. The sequence continues at coordinate 3,458,758 of JALMGF010000087.1, read as the reverse complement.
ATCTTAGACAATATAACAATGCACCACTATCTGATTTCATGGATTGCGCATCACTCATAAGCACAGATTGGGGGATGCAGGCAATATAAAAATAGTAAATACAGTAAAGCCTTTGGATACTCGGAGCACCACCAGAACCAACAATGAATTGAATAATCTATTCCTTCGCCTTACTGTGCAATACATATAATATCTAAAAAGAACAGGGAAGATAATTGAAAATATGGTCGGCAAACTGCATCCCTCCCCTCTATCACTTGTCACGCTACAACTCCCATTCGCCTCAACCAAAAAGAGTTGACGTAACAGGAGTTGTAACCTTGATGTTGATACCGCGGTTTCCCTTTTTTTCTAAATAAAGAGAAAAACAGTCTAATGTGGAATGTGAAAGGTTAACAGTCTCAAGATATGAGAGCAGGCACTGGGGAGTTTCTACGTTGTAGCATTTATTGCCGGAGCAGGACTGGGGTCTGCGGGTGACACCGTGCTCAGAACTGCAGGCCTCCTGTACCCTTTACAGAGACCTTAAAAATGTCAGCGGCCCGAGAAGAAACAAGTTTGTTTATGTGGCCGCGGGAGGCATTTATGTGAAGCAGTAATACGGCCGTCAGGAGAAAGCCGGACGGAATGATTGATTTCACGGACAAACAGGCTCGGTTATGGTCCAGGAACAGATTCTAGCTCTTGGCTCTCTCTGCCAAAGCCTGAATGAGGGTGGCTGATGTAGGCTGCAGCCTGATGACCCCATAGTCATTGCAACAGTTGTTTGTAGTAATTAAAAAGAAACCACTGGTAAATTTACCGGGATCTGTCAAATGATGGTACTTACTACCCAACAGAAGCAGCAAAGGAACTCAGAAAAATATACACATAATATACGCATTATTTATTTGGAAAAATACAATATAGTTGTTCATTCTAGAAAAGGCAAATCACACCATATACTTACATGGATCACGTCGTAAAAACAAGTTCATTAGTCGAGTACTAAAAAAAATATATTTATATGATTGCATTTGTCAAAAAGAAAATGGAATCCTTAGTTGAAGTTAACACCTCGTTTGGGCCTACACAGAAAAAGATATAACGTTAATAAAGCTTACAGGACTTCAAATGTCTCTTCTTTATCTGAAGAAGGTCGCAAAAGCTTAAGTAACTTTACATCTCTTGTACTTTAGTGAATAATATCCTAAAGGAAGGTCTGCACACACATTAAGGAGGCAAAGGTGTGAATCAACTCGACCAGTGGTCAGCAAGGTGTCCGTACACGTATATGTGTCTGCAACAAAGAATTCGGATGTCCGTCACTCGGACTACCAGAAAACTTAAATCTGCCAACTTTTTTACTATGGTAATCTATTTCATGGTTTAGGATAGTAGAAGTATTATTAAACACTCATCTACAGACACCAGACAAGCCAGAAGGCTTGTTTTTCCCTCAGAAATCTCATGGTGCTTCGACAACCACAAGGGATTCTGGGTAGGCGCATGCAAATAAGGTTAACAATTATCACCTTTGCCTCTATATCCACTTTATACGTGGATCCCTTGAAAGTAATTGCCCGCTGTACAAGACAGCCTTTAGAAAAAACTCGGGAAGAGATACAATAGCCAGATCACCACTCATGGGCAGCTGTTTCGTCCACCACAACTTATATAATGGCTTAGGATAATAGGGCTTACAGTACATAGAAGCCTGGAGAGTTATATACGCTTTTTATAGAATTAAAGAATCCTGAAAAGCAACATTTTAAAAATTTTTTTTAAGGATTTCTTTTTTTAAATGGTGATTATGGTCATTACAATTTTATGCTAAACGCATGGTTAAACTATTAAGGATTGTTTTAAATGAAATAAAATTGATGGTGTTTCCCACTGATCCAGTTGGCTTTGAAAAGCTCCACCATGAAACATGTCGGTGCCTATCCTTGAACTTGACCTAGCACAATAAAATGTAATAATAAAAATAACCTCATATCATTAGGTCCATCCAATGGCACATGACTGCTGCTATGATCCACATGATACAGTAGCCATTTTGTGTGTGATTAGATCAGCAGCAATTCTCCAGCGTTACACAGAATTCCGCTGACTCTGTAGGAGCCATGAATGGTTCCTCCAAACAAAATACCCATAGCTCAAAGTAAGATAGGGGATAAAATAAAAACCAAGAGCCTTGTACGGCCAGTTGTGGCCAGATGTCAGGAATCATGTTGGAAATTCCTTTGTTACCGTCAGTTCTTATTTGAAGGGAAAAAAGTTATCCTTTCAGTCAAGGCTTTTAAAAAGAAATAGGAAAAAAAGGCTTAGTCTAACTTTTATCTAAGATAGTGATGTCTGTAAACTCTATCTCTCTTTTCTGCTGACAAGCAGCGGCTGAGATAAGATTGGAAGCGAGGCTCACTTTGCTGGGATAAATAAATAATCAATACTCATCTAAATGGAAATGAGGAACAGCACCCCCCCTACTTTCTGATAACAGGACCCCTTATCAGGGATCCAATTTTTCAGGCTTGGGTCTTATCAACATCACTCAGCTCCGAGGTAATGTGCAGCAGGGAAGGGGGGAAAATCCTGCTGCTAAATTGAAGCGATTGAATGAGATCAGTTTAGTGAGGTGTTGGTTACCCGCAGTTCAAATGTTTAGAAATGCAATTTTGCTCCCATTATGTAGCAGTGGAGGTGAAAGATACACAGGGAAATGCCAGGGTCATTAAACTGACAGCAGCTTAACTCTTTTCAGCCCCGCAGAGGACTTCATTGCTGGCCAGGTTATCTTCGGTGAACTATTGCTTTTAACCACTAAATGCAACGACTCTGCAACGACCCCAAGAGTGTGTTCACAAAATGGCCGCACTACTTGCTTATAAGAAAGCTGCAGTGTTTTGAGGAATTGTCATATTGACGAAATAGTGAATCTCGGCTGGATTTCAACAACCTGCTGGGATGCTCATTTTTTTCTATGTGCTGGCAGCAAACATTATTATTACTTTATTTTTATTTTTTAAGAAAAAGAGAACATAGACCATAAGGACAAAGGGAGTTGGTGAAATGTTTTAAACATAAAAAAAAATAACCCACGTGACCTGATATCATGAAACGGGTTTTCTTGGCTGAGCAGCTGCATGCAAGCCTCACATCACCAAGTACAATGCCAAGCGTCAGATCGAGTGATGAAAAGCACATCGCTACTGGACTCTTGAGTAGTGGGAACGTGTTCTGTGGAGTGATGGATCACACTTTGGCAGTCTGATGGGTGAGTCTGGGTTTGGTGGATGCCAGAAGAACATTACCTGCCTGACTGCATTGTGCCAACTGGAAAGTTTGGTGGAGGAAGGATAATTGTATGGGACTGTTCAGGGGTTGGGACCCTTACTACCAATGCCGTTCGGACAATGCTATGCTTCAAACATTGTGGGAAGGCCCTTTTCTATTCCAACATGACTGTGCACCAGTACACAAAGCAAGGTCCATAAAGATATGGTTGGATGAGTTTGGTGTGGAAGAACTTGACTAGCCACACAGAGCCCTGACTTCAACCCCATCGAACACCTTTGGGATGAACTGGAACAGAGATTGCGAGCCAGGCCTTCTCATCCAACATCAGTGCCTGACCTCACCAACACTCTACTGGATAAATGGGCAAAATTCCAGACTAAACACTCGAAAACCTTGTGGAAAGCCTTCCTAGAAGAGTGGAAGCTGTTATAGCTGCAAACGGGGGACCAACTACATATTAATGTCTATGAGTTAAGTCTTAATCATACCACTTAATACTCTATAAAGAAATGGGCTTCCATGGACAAGCAGGACTTCAGTAGAACTGCCATAAAGAATGGTATGTAAAATATCACATGACTGAAATTTGTAGCCTCCAGGTTTATAGATAAAGGTGGTGTATTGGACCAAGTTTCAAGGACCAAGAGAAGAAGGTCACACAGAGGAACAAGGAATAAAATACAGTAGTTAGAGGAGTAATTAAAGGAGTAGAACATTTACAGGAGTAGCTTGTATACGTAGTTAAAAGACTCTACAGTTCAATGTGGGATATTAAGGTGAGGGATTGTTGGAACCACTGGTATAGAAATTTTAGGGAACTGTTATGTGTATTAATAATACAGTAGACCTAGAGAGGGCTTCAAAGATAGACGTTATAGCTGTTAGAGCAGCGTTTTCAGGATAGTTAATAGAAATCAGGGGATTATGTTTCTGTTTGTGATGCTTGATTAAACATTTTATAAGTAGAATAAAAGGTTGAATGCCTTTTTAAGAAAGAGGCTGTTTGCAAATATGACTGGTTCTTGCTCATATTTTCCAGTGTGTTGTAAGAATTGTTAATCCAGATTTGATCATACAAAGCCCTTCGCGTGCCAGGAGCTGCCCATCTGATGTCTGGTATCACCGACTTCCCCACTTCCTGCCTGGTTGAGATAATATGCTTACTCGGTGCCGCAGACGGTTTTTGGCTATTTTTATGTCACTTTAGACAATTTAGGATGAGAAGCCTGACAGCTGTGACATGACTTCTAAACAGATGTTTTCATTTACACTGAAAGGTATTCGCCGCTCAACGGCTGCATCATAATAACTTTCTGTGACCTGTGGAAAATTCAGGTCACTCCAGAGAAATGTTGGCAGGGGACCTTGTTTAACAATTAAACTTGGAGAGCAGTTTGTACTTAAAAGGATTAAGTATCCCCCGTCTGGGATGTTTACAGACTGGATCTGCACCAGAATGAGAAATAGGTACTATTTTAGTAAGGCATATAAATATAAAATTGCTTATCTGGCACATTGTGTCCAAAATATGCTTTTTTTCAAGGTGTAGGGGGACATCTTTTTGTTTGGGTGAAATACAAGCAGTTTTATGTGCCTGCATTTTAAGAGCAAAGCCTCCTTCACTGGATGGAACACGGGATGTAATAAGGATCCAGACTTACTCTACATACACTCTAGCCTTCATATGCAGTGTAATGCATACACAACCTCAGTGTTACCTTGGAAAGGCATTTTTTACATGCAAATGTCTATAGGGATTCCTCAAAATCTGCCCCCAGGTCCTGTCCCTTGGATGGGGTGCATTTCGCAAATGCATCTCCTCCAGAGATACCAACGACCAGCCTCTTCTGGCTTGTACGAGATTTCCAGGTGGTATAACCAGACTCTGTTGCCCATGCATAAGCATCCTTTCAGGTTTGAGTAGCCAAAGCTTTCCCTCAAAGCAAAGAACACGTGTTGAATTTCATGTTTGTTGAGGTAGTTTTGGGACGGTAGACTAAAGGATACATACGTCGATTAGCCATAACATTACGCCCACCTGCTTAATATTAAGTAGGTCCACCTTTTGCTGCCCTGACCTGCTGAGGCATGGACTCTACGAGACCTCTGAAGGTGTGCTGTATCTGGCACCAAGACGTTAGCAACAGATCCTCTAATGGATGCATCCTGGTATGTATTATGGTGATGAATCTGGACAAATGATAATGAAACATGTAAACTTAGGACCCAGAATCCTACTTAGTCTGTAAGGTTTATCTCAGGAAACTATATTTCCCAGCAGGCAAAACATCAGGTACAGACTACTAACGAGATATACGGGCACCTAATTAAAAAGTGTATTTAAACAGTCAGAGTGGCAAAAGTTAAATAATTTAATATCCTACCTGGAAGCAGAGAGGAAAAGTTGCATTTTAAAGATTTCATTCTATGCATCTGCCCATTTACATTGTACTTCGTTTTGGGTTGACTTTTCTTTAGTTGGTGCTCAAGTGAGAGCTAGCCTTTTTTTTTTTTTGCTAGTTTCTGTCTTGTAAATGCACTGCTGAATTTTAAAAATACTAAAATAAAAGAAGAATATTCTGTCATTTCTAACCTAAAGACTGTGTTAAACCTGGAATTAGTGAATATTGTGACACTATATACTTATATACACACACTTCACAAATGTGTATGTAACACATACATGTAGTATGTAAGTTTACTATGTATGCAATTCATTGTGAGCATACTAAGTTAAACACTATATATTGTTCTAAATTACTATATATATATAAAAAATGCAATTTATTATTTGCGCCACATTCCCGTAACCTAGAAAATGGATCTCCACCGCAATACAGACTGTTATCTGCAAATATTAATAGCTTTCGGAAGATAAGATTTGTAATCAATATCCAAACATTTAAGAGAAAGCAAAAAACATTGATGCTGTGGTAATAAATTACTTTGGTCATCTTATGCGACTATTCAATTATCAGGTTGCCAGCATTAAATTCCTTCTTTACACACCAAATTGTTCCCTGTCAATCCGCTGTCCCCTTATAATAACGCTCGTAAGCGCGAATGGTCTTGTGTTTAAGCAGCTGGCCTTTGAAGTAGTCAAAACTTGCCATGACCTTGGGAAGAATTCAAGAACAAGGCTGCGGGTTCCTGGTCAGTGATTAATTGACCTGGTCTCACTTTCCTGTGAAACACAGCACTGAGGGATAATTTACAGATACACAAGATAAAGGCAAGCCTGTGAAAAGTGCACAGAAAACTAAAGAGAGAGAAGGAAAAAAAGAAGGAAAAGAAACTAGAAAATAGCAGCCCAGCAGACCATTTGCAGCAGCTAACGACTTGTTCATTATGAGTGATGATGGATAAAGGCTTCTCATGCTGCGATGGGATAGAGATTTATATGCGTGGCTCTGTCTCCCAACTTGGGAGAGAGCTCATCATCATTTAATTCTATCTCAGCGGTCAGAGATGGGCGTCCGGAGGAGCCGGGTACCACGGCGTGCTGTCAGCTGGCACAATCTGAGTGCGTGCAGCTGGAACATCTGGAGCAGGCTGCCTACGGCCCAGGCTGAACAATAGACCCTGGAACTATGCCAAATTGCTTGCAGACGTTGGCATCAGAAAGAAGCTTCTGTCCCTACTGTCTCTCTCTCTGTCTTTACGAGGATCTGATCTCTCCCAGGCTCTGTTATCTCTCCCAGGGAATACGGCCTTGAGATCACTCTCCTGTGTCCTTCACTGCTTCATCTCTCAGTACTTTTATTATATATAAAAAACCACCTATCTCCTTCTCTTACTGAACCCTTTTCGATTGCTTGTTAAACTACTTGATGGATGGGGCAGTCGCTGTTGGTTGGACACAGCAGTTTATGGAGATTTGGGAACGTTCTGGGGCATGTTCACTGCAGGGGCAGCCAGATGGACCTAGAGATTCTAAAGGGCATTGTTCTTTAGTTGACTCCTTCTTTTCACCATAGCCTATACCAAATTAATAACACAACTTCTTTTACATTTTTCTTTGGAAAGAGAAGCTATTATCTGTCTCTGACCAACAATGTTTTATCATGGCTCCGTTACATTGTTTTACTTTCCATAGGCTTGTGAACTAGGCAACATTTTCCATGTGGATTCTGTTTTATGAAATCAATCATGTAAATAAAAACAAATGCCTGGATTTGATCCCATGAAATCCTCAGCTGTTTGAGGTGGCTTATAATTGGTAACATAAGTAGTTGTGTCCCCATTCTATTGCAATTGATATTGATGGGTTCTAGACTGCTAAGCTCACACACCTGAATTTCTCTGAGATCCCTTCCTTCGCTTCAGGGCTTTTTCCAGGATCTCCCGCATTGTTACATTTGTACTGTCCACCTGGATCAAGGAGAAACCATGGGCCGCGTTTCTGTTGGAAAGATCGAGCAATACATTATTACAGATTCACATCATTTAGCCCAAAAGAGAAGCAAATGCATTGCTATACAATACCTCACAGAACCCATGTGACTATGCCATAAAGTCCAAAACCTAAGAAAGTTATAGGGGCGACAGGCAGTCTTACTGTTTTGTGCACACGTCTGCCCTGTATGTCAAATATCTGCTTTTACATGATGTACCTGATTGAGGAACTGATGGGATTATGAATTGCCCCTACTTGTTATGGGCATTCATTATACGTTTGGGCGTCTCAGCCTACCTAGGGCATATAACTTATACCGAATATACAGTATGCAATCTAGTCTATTTACAAACTTCCCAACATTTCAAATGATCAAAAAGGGACGCTGGTTCCAGGGGTTTGTTTAGAGACGTGTTAATAGCTATTTATGACTAAAGCTTTTAGGAAAAGAATAATGCACTTAATTTACATAGTTACATCACATCTGCTTTTTTAATGCAATCATAACAAGAACATATTCTGGGGAAGCAGAAGAGAAGTTTGAATCCCAAAGCACAGCTTTCCCTTCTAACGAGGGATACTCTGGGTGTCTTCTAGGTTTAACACATTAGAGGGGCAACTGGTGGCTTCTGCCGAGTGAAGATACAGTATGCGCCCGCATTAGGCTTTGCTTTTGTTGCTGAATACATAGAACGAATGCAGGACTCTGTATCCTTGTGCTATACCTGTAGAAGGCTCACCGACCTGCCATGTATAAAGCTGGTAATGATAAGTGAAACCTCCTCCTGACTTTAATGATCCTGATCATTCTCTGCTAACAGGTCTCTCCATCTTCCTTTATGGCTATGGCCTGTTTCAGCTGGGGCAAGTAAGGAGGGGGCACGGAAGCCATGATTTACTAGGGGAGTCAGGGAGAGGAGGAGATGTGTTTCTGCTTGTCTGACATTCCTCCCAGGTCCAATTCAGATTTTATAAATTAATTTTGATGGAATGAAGAGGAAGCCTATGGGTACACGCTCTACCTAACACCCATTCTATTACTTTCATAACACTGGTTAGTAGTTACAGAACCAACTTAAAACAAGGTAATAAACTAAGCTGACTGGTTAATGTAAGTGGCTAATGCATAAGCTTACAGACCACAATTCTCATGGAAATGCAGGGACACGTTGTGTAAATCCCTGGGGAGAACAGCTATTGGACTGAGGGGTACATACTAGACTTGTGCATTTGGATTCGCACAAATTGCCCATTTAACTAAATTTGCAGATTTCATAATTTCATGCAAATCACCAAAAATAAAGCCTAAAACTAAGCAAAAAGTTCAGAATTCTTAGTCTGATTTCTGCAGGCTGTTTCACTTTTTTATTCTCTCAATGTCTCTCTACCTTCTCTGCCGACACATTCTGCTTCCATGACTTGCAGTTCCGCTTCTGTGTCTCGGATCTTTATTTGACCTCCCGCCGAACATCCACCAAAATGGTGGAGCTTCAGGTGACGTCCTCTACCCTAATCGGAGGGTTGTTGTAGAGGAACTCACCGGAAGCTCCTCCATTTTGCCCTAAGGTAACCCTGTGTAAACTTCCACCACAATGGCAGAGCTTCCTGCGATGTCCTCACCCCCAGTTGGAGGATCAGAGGAGATGAGGCCACTGGAAGCTGCACAGTTTTGGCGGAAGTTCGCCGGAAAGTTATGTCCACGCAGATGTGGACGAAGAAAAGAGATAAGGAAGAAAGTGGAAGAAAGGAGAATAAGATACAAGGAAGCCGCACTGCAAGACACAGAAGTGGACGCGGAAATGTGTGAGCATCGGACAGCACATTTAATTTCTGAATCTAAAATGCCCTGAGTTTTCATCGAAACGAAACAGGCAGGAAATTGTTTTTGGACAATTAATTCAAACAGGCCAAAAACGAACTAAATCGTTTTTGCCCATTTCCCCATGTCTAGTAGATACCAGTTTGAAAAGATGATTAGGTTTAAATCATGCAGGAGAATGAAATTATAGTTTTTAGTGGTAGCGCTTTCATCTTCTTCATAAACAAACTAAACCAGTTCTGCTATAGTTTACAGAGCGCAAACCGTGTTGCAGCCCATGAGAACGAACAGCATGAAGAAATTGTAAGCTGTATGGCGAGTAAGAGATAATACAACTACAATTCCTGACTGTGGAGTTTTCTGATGGGAATTAAGTTTACACGCCATAGAGGCACCTATTTCCTCACCACATAGAAGGTGACTTTACCTTTACAACTTAGCAGAAAACCCTGCCAAGATAGAGAGTGATGTATGGTATGCCGTGTTCATATTGCTTCTTTTGTAATAGTTTATCTGTGTTCTGCTACCATAAAAGACCTCAGAAACACTCACAATGAGACTGAACAGATACAGGGAATCAGCTGACAATGCCAGCCTTGTTATCCTGTTCACTCGGCTGAAGCACATACGAGGCACAGATGTAATTCAGTTCCTGGCGTAGGAAAGACAGTTAGCGACCTTATCTAACGTTCTCACGGTCGGACATGGGCACTCTGAGTGTGAAATGACTGCCCCTCTTCTCATGGCTGATCTCCCTCAGTTATTGAATGTCTGCGGCAGATTCTCTGCAGACCACCTCTAGCCAAGGGACGCCAGCCATTCAGACTGGGCAAGCACTTCGTTTGCACTGGCATCTTTGCACATGACTTCATTACAGGTCCAGTGACAGTATAAATGATTTGCAGTACACCGAGTACAGTATCAGTCTTCTAAAATGGATTGCTTTACATGAGGCAAAGGGCGGAATGGTGTTTTTCACAGAGGAGGTCCCTAATGACACAACGTAGTGACATCGTTAATAAGGACTGTTTTAAATGATCAAAACCATAATACCAATAAAGCGATATTATGGAAATTCAAGCCATTAAGTATCTTAAGTGAAGGATTCATAAAAATATATAAATCCCATGGGCAGCATTATTAGCTAGTACACTGCACACTCATATTCATTGAGTAATCACCATTCTGCACTGGTGGATAGCTGACTGATATACCCCCAAATTAGCCTGAAATTTTAGAGGTAGGGTAGTTTTACACCTCTTTCCAAACCAGTAAACAAACATATAAAAACAAAGTCCAGGCACTGGCTCAGGGAAAGCTGGGGGCGTGCGTGAAAAGTGCTGCCACTAATTTCAATAGGGGCAATATTCTGCCACTCATTGATCGCTTCAAGCAGCCAATCAGTGTCATACCAACTGGACCATGGAGGAGGGCAGCCATTTCTGTGTCAGGTAAGCGCTTTATTTTTATTTTGGAAAAATGCATATTAAAGCACTCACAGAGTACTTTAGTATGAATTCTTCTTTACAGGTCATATTGGGGACATTAGACTGTCCCCTTAATAATGCATCTAATAGCGTTCAGCGGTTTTATTAAAAAAAAACAATACTTCCATGTGTAAGGCTAGTGAGAAAAAAATGGGGAGTCCAAAATGTACTTCTGTTGAATTGTGATGCTTTAATTTCGAGCCAAGAATCTGAAATTTGGCCTTGCTCCATATCATATTACATCGTAAAACTCTACTGAAGTATTTAACGTTAGTCTATAAAACCCTGACTATGACCCATATTATTGAAATTGTTGTTTATCGTGGCGAATCGAAGTACTGTGATGTGAGCTCATCTACGGTGGAGATTCTGAAGAGAGAAGAACCGGCTGCTCTTTTAGAATAGGCTATTGGCTACGGCCATCACTGCTGGCAAGAAGTTCCATTAGCGCACAGCATTTTCATCTTTTCAGCCAGCAATTAATGTGATCGAAGCTGGCAAGAACACCAAAAACATTTCAGCCGAGTTTTGGTCGACATCCGGACAGAAAAACTTGGCAAAATATTCACAGACCAACAGTTTACACAAAAAGTATCACAGATTTCAGCCCAGCTCTGGCACCAGCCACTAGATCTGATCACACAGAAGTTTAAGCGTGTGTTTGTCCATCTCATTAGCAGGGAGGTGAGATAATTAAAAGAGCAATGAATGCCACAAATTGGTCATTAATCATAGGAAATACAGATAACTGTAAGTGAAAGTGATCCCTCAACAAACTATTCACCCCAATCTCCACGTTATTATAGCACAAGGAGCCGGACAACAAAAATCACACATAAAAGAACCATCGATCCAACGCAAACCAAACTGGCATGCCAACTGAATCTGATGAGCATTACGTAGAAAAGGAATCCAGACTGAAAAATTAACCAGTTCCAATGAGAAATGAGATGCATCTGGTACAACGAATCATTGCGTTCCATAAAATGTACTATTCTTTCAAATGGCTTTTGAGAAAATAATAGTTTCCCAACTTCAGGCACAGGTGAACTTCTGTAGGTTCTTAATACTCTGAAGCATCCACTTCAGTTTACCCACCTTCGCTTAGCGACCTGAGGGGGGGCTGTAACTGAGGTTGTGGACCGCTTATCTGTAAGGTTGTGGGGGGCGCAGATAGATTTGTGCTACTGTTAATACTGGACTTCTGATCCTGCCATCAGTTTTATGAATAGCTAGGGATAAAGATCCCATGTTATTCCAGCAGAAGCTGGTACTCTAAGACCCTAATAAGTGTTACCACCAGTCAACTAAAGAGGTGCTGATGGAGATATGAACCTGCTAGAGTATCCTGGGACACTAGGTCCAGCTACAGCCTTACCCCCTGCAACTAATATTTTTACATCAGGGGTTTTACATCCAGTTTAAGATCTATTCTTTAAAATGGGGGGGGGGTTGTTCCAACATACGATCACAAGTTATTCTGAAAGTCCATGATAACATACCATTCATGTCACATTTACAAAATAAATACTCATGCGATAACAGCAGTTAAACAATTTCAGCACAGTAAATGGCTGCCATTACACCGATGTTTGGGTGATTTCATAGATAATACATAGAAACTGCCACAAAGTTCTAAACTGTAACAAGCCAGACAATGCATTTCTAAAAGTTCAGCTGTCCAATGCGTTATTTTTCCCTTTAACACATTAAGTGCTGTTTAAAACATCAGTTGCTTGAAATCCCCTTATTTTGGCCAGTCCTCCCCATGCACATTTGCCCTCCTGGGTGGGCCTACGTTTATCTTCTGATCAAAGGACTGAGGATGCCGAAAGGATGTCCCACGCTGGACCAACACAACTGAATACAATTTAATCGTAAATTGCCTTAATGATGCTCTCAATTGCTGTCATTACATACCATTCACACAGCTATGAACTGTCATATTTCACTTTCTTCCTTTGGGTCACCTGTTTTTATTGCAATGAAGGTAAAACAGTAACGGTCCTCATTATCACAAGATACTTACATCTTGACGAAAAGTGACTGCTTTGCAGCCAGTCCAGGGGAAGAATACTTCTCCACGAGAGCCAGGGTGCTGAATCCAAACTTGTGTATGGGTTCATTGGAGTCCAAAGGGGGGAAATCTGTATCAACCTCTCCATCGTCCTCAGCAATATGCAGGCAGTACGAGTCCACGTTATCACTGCAGGAAAAGACACAGTCTTAGGGGTATTGTATCAATAAAAAAAGAGTCTGTGGGATTTAGATGATGTAACACCAGAGACATATGGAGTCTTCTTTTGGAATGCATTGAAATATCTCAGATTAGATTTGATTCTTGGTTTTATCACACAGCATACTCAAAGTTGCCCATATGAATCTTGGACCTAACAGCAAATTCAAAGCTTATATGATATGTTAAAAAATGACACAAAACAATATTACACGATTAGGTACATCATACAGGTAGTTTGTGCGGATTAATCACTATTTTCTTTTGAGATGACAAAATCAACACTACATGATAAAAAGTATTTAATTCCCCTCCTAATTATTGAGTTTAGGTATTTCAGGTATAAAATCAAGCGCAGCCATCTCCATAGACAAACACTGGCAGTTGAATGGGTCATACTGAACTGAACCACATGGTCTTAGGATGCCACCTTTGCCACAAGTCAGTTTGTGAAATTTCTGGCCTGCTAGATCTGCCCGCAGTCCACTGTAAGGGCTATTATTGTGAAGCATCTATCTAGGAGTAACACGAGCTCCACCACAAAGAGAGAATGTAGCGTGTAAAATTTGTCTGTCCTCTGTAGAATCACTCAATACAGAGCTCCAAACTGCCTCTAGACGCAACATCAGCACAATCACTCGTCGTCAGGAGCTTCATGAAATGTCCCTTTACTGGGTAGCTACTGCTGCGTTAATTGGGGCAATGGGGCTATAAGATTTGTTAACTACAAATCAAGGACTTTACACCTGATCTCAAGGATCATTCCCTGTCAAAGCTTCAAGACACAAAATCAAAGAAGGGAAGGGATGGATAGTCAGCCATTAAGTAGGAACCACGCAGAGCCCAGGGAGATGGCCACAAGTGTTTATAAAAAGAGTAGGACCAGCTTTCACTGCAAGCGCCATTGAAACAATAGGGACCTCATCATAATGTGGATAAAATCTTCTTCGCTGTAGAAACAGGGCTATAATTCAGCTGTGCAGAGTGTCGGGGGAAACATCCGCTGCTAAACATTCCATGGAAATGCTTCATCCAAATAAAAGAAGAGAGGTTCGAAAGGTTTCATTAAATTGATGTATGCGGTGTTCAGCATCTCAATCATACGGGCAGCAGAAACAATGTGCTCTGCGGTCTCTTCGCAGGGAGAGAAAGCTTTAAAATCCCCGGCTGGCACATCTTGCACAGGGTACTGCTGGGTCTTTGGTGTACTAGGAACTCCTACTTTACCCAAACGATGATGTTTTAATATGTTCTCCTATTAAGTCTGCTATTATACTTTCACTGTTAGTTAAAGCAATGTTCAGAATGAAAACAAAAAAGGGATAATAAAAACAAGTTCTTTGAAGGGGCAAAATGATCATGCCTTCAGTCCTACTGAAGGATACAAGAGCGAAACTTCACACAATCACTGATATTGCATATCCATGGGCAGCTAATACCATATTCATATATTATATGGTGGGTGGCCACTGACTGTAATTCCATATCTAACACCGGGATGGGGCTGGTCAGATACATATTTTCTTTAGCTACTGCCTAAGGCATTTACTTGGGTGTTTATTGCAATTTCGCATAATGGGATCATTTACCCCAACCTGATCCTTTCTGTGATACCTGTATGTGCCTTTTATGTCACTTCTTTTGGTCAATGTGTATAAGACAGGCCTGCATGGTGCCATTAAATATTTATTCTGCCATATATTGTGTGGGACGGTATATATATGGCTGGAACACTCGACTAGCCCTTCCCAAGCGTTCTCATTTTTGTATGTTTTAGATTTTGTTGCAATGAACTGCTCTTCTGCTACTTTAACTTACTCACAAGCATCCAAACTCCTCCATTTAGAATGTGGAGTTTTAATTGCATGATTGATGCAGAAATTAATTAATCGCAAAGTGCATGCTAATTGTTTAATTGCTCGCTTGATCTATATGGATCATTTTCGGGAATTAAAAGGAACTGATTTACTCTGGCTATTGATTGAATGTGGCACTGAGTTATTTCGCAAGCTACCTGATTTGAAATTCCCTCAATTAATTCCCAAAACCTTTTGCTTCGCAGGCTGCTGGATGAGTTTGCCCCTTCTGGCTGCTCTGTACTAACCTGTCACGCTTAAGAGATATTTATTATTAGATCCGGCAAGTAATAATGACACATTAATATTAGCAGGAGCTGTTCATTTCTACAGAATGGATTGTCAATGAGGAATTAAAACCGATATATTTGTCAGTATCAATTTTCTCAAATTCTGCTGTGACCTGGATGGACAAATTATTGGGCACTTCTTCTTCACGGACAGCTTTTCAACAGCCATTAGCTAGGAAAAAGCTCTCGTAGCAGCGCTCAAGCGGTATTTCACCATTATTTGTCAGGTCTTAGCTCAAAGCTGTGGACTTCTCAGAAGATAGCTTGTTTTATATATATCTGTATTTATATAATTACAGACACACCGCAATTTCGTGAACAGATTGGTAAAGGTCACTCATTTACTATAAATTTGCATAAAGCATTATAGAGCATTATTCACAGAACTTTTTGGAATTGTACCCTGCGAACGTCACGGTCAGCGAACAGAACACTCAGAACATTTCAGGTGCAATGCGGTACCAAATAAGAAATAAGTCAACTGAAGCACGTGAATTATTATTATTTCCCCTGATTGCCTCTCAAATCCTGCTTTCAGGATATCTTATGCTTAAAATCACATACATCCGACAAACCTATCAACACTCTGCTCCCCAGTGGTATGATATCCATCAGGAATGGGGAGCAGCACGCATCACACTCAGGTCGCACACATTACACTAGGACATAAACCTGGTCATTCAAGAAGTGTATTTAGGTGGGACCCCAACAGCCCCTGTCTGTGACACCTCTTCCTCTTGCCATGTGGTCTCTAGCAGGGTGTCGGAATGTGAAATTACATCCAATGTTCTGCCCCTGAAGGATGTGGAAGACGGGTACATCTACAGTAGCTAGGCACAGACTCTTTAGTGTAAATTGGCTGGCTACAAGAGATCTCAACAGCACAAGAGTAAACCAGATTCCCAATAGGGCAATCTCCCCCTGGAAACGCATCAGAGGGGTGGCAGCACCCATTACCCTCAGGCAGGCGAGTGTAAGCCATCTGAAACCCACAGATAATCAAGAAGGAATTCATGTGATTTTGTACTTTATGGATCTGCACGAACATGGAATTCTTTGTCATAGACCAGTTGCAAGCATTAAATAAAAATGTCTCAATCAAAGACCCATCTAACAAGGAATATGGTTGAAAACACCAGGTTTTAGCCTAAAGTAATGTTTTATACACCCCACTAATGCACTAGGTTTGTGCTATACTGATGGCTTATGCTCTTCTAATACTGTAGTAGTAGTAGATGCAGGAAGCCGTTACTTGAGTTTAGGCTCCCGTCCCTCGGTTGTGTACTGCCAGCAGATGAGGCCGATGAGGTCGTGGACCTTGGCGTTCGCAATGGTCACCACAGTCATGGGAAGTAGCTTGTCCTGGCTGGTTTGCATGGAGAGGTATACATCGATTTTCTTAGTGGCTGTGGTTCCAACATGGCCCTGTAGGAGAAACGCAAAGGGAGATTTTTTTTTAGACTGCAGATAGCGCAGTGGAGAGACCTGTGAGGCTTTGAGCGTTCGTTCAGGAGACATGGAAAAAAAAATCAGATTTATATTCTTCATAGAAGAGAAGAGATTTATCAAACTGTGATAAAGCATCCTTAATTCATGTCTCATGTGGCAGTGTTTGACCTACCTGCAAAATGTACGGACAAGTAAACCCTTTCAATATTAATGCTAATGTTGACAGACAAATGGTTCTAATAACCGTTCTTATGAAAACCATTATTTGCCGAAAAGTACACACATTGTGAATTAAATCACCTGTATTTAATCAGATACCATAGAATATGAAGGCGCCAGATCAAGCCTGCAGTCCCCGAGACCCTGACTCCTCTGCCACTCTTACTTATATATGACTTACATTTTTCTATAAATATATCCTCGTTCCAGAGTCTTACGTCACCTAACAACCCAGTGTCCTACTTGAGGGGGATCAGTGTTCCATTTTTTGTTAGAAATAAAGAATATTGCTGGGTACGAGTTAAATCTCTTTTGTCCTAAAAGTCACAATAAAGTGCCGAAAAACAGAAAATGTATTAATAAATTGACCAATGCAAATAAATGCATTACCATTCTTCCAAAAGCCTTAGGTTATAGAAATAGCTATCAATGGGTAATAAAATCACAAAAAAAAGTCTAGATGAAGCCTGGCCCTCTAGCAACATGCCTAAAAAAAACCAAAACAATAGTTCTTCGACGGTCTGACATATTACAAGCAAAAATGCTGAAATTACAAGTAAAAATATTAAAATGTGGTTGGCTAGAAACACAAAAAGCACTTTATTAATACTTCATGCGCATGCTAAAAGCGGAAAAGAGCATCCCTAACTAGCTCTAATAATCCGATCTGTTAGAAAGCAAGGCTATTGCTTCGTTTCCGTGTATAAGGGGAATGCTTGCTAATATTGCGGGCATCCCAGTAGGATCATTTGCAAGATTTATACTCAATTTTCACAAATATTCCCAATTATTTCTAACGCCCTTGCTTTACAGAAAAGTGCACCTGCACGTATGATGGTATTTGCCCTTCAGAGGTCTGTGTGTTTTATTTAGATTGCCAACCGAGGAAAGTAGAGTACTCTTTATTACAATGTCTTCTTACATTTATGTTTCAGATTCTTAAAGTTACTTGCTCCTAGAGCGCACTACACATTCATGATATTTGTGGCTGTTACATATACATATACATATATATATATATATATATATATATATATATATATATATATATATACACACACACACACACACACACACACACACACAGCACATATGTTTTATCAATGGGAAAGAGTGTGTTTACTGGGAAGATTGTTTCTGCTTCCCTGTGTGTCGGTATATCAGAGTCTTTACTCAATGGTGATAACTTTTTATTACGCAAATAGAAACATCATGTAAGCTTTAAGGACCTCAGAGGTCTCTTCAGAAAGCAATATGAAGAAAAGACCTCGGAGGGTCTGAATGCTTGTGTGGCTACATTCTTCTCTCGTCTGATCCAATAAAAAGTACCAACTTCGAGTAAAGACCCCTTTTTTACCCTTTTTCTATGGCTTAATCCATTTTCCTTATTCCGTATGTCTGCCTGATTTACATGATAAAAATGACCAGGGAAGACTCTTGGATCGCGGCATGCATAGCATGGGCAAAATATGAGAGAGGGGTATATGACAAACGTTTTAACATATAAAATAGTTCGATGAAATAAAGGGAAGAATGGTTTCTTGGGGAAGGGAAAATGCAAAGACAAGAGGTCGTAGCCTAACATTTTGGGGTGAGAGCCTTAGATGTAATGTAAGAAAGTGTTTTCTCGCCCGGGGTGTGACGGATAAGTGGTATAGCCTGAAAAGGTTGGGTTTAATAAAAGTGCATTTAAACATCTATGTGATAAACATAAGTTTGTCTTGAACAAAGTATATACTCACAAGCCATCTAGGGAGCCACGTTGGTCCAGAGGAACATGCGGGATGTGCTGCATGGCTACTCTCTAATACATGCGCACTGGTGTGATCACATGGAGCCCTGCATGCACATTGCTCAAGTAAAGTTGCCAGCGGTCCCTACCCGGTTGCTGGGACTGTCTCACCGAATTCAGAACTGCTGGCAGTTATAAGGAGCATATGAGATATTACAGCAGGTAGAGGAACTGGGGAGAACAAATTCTCTCCATGTTGTGTCACTGGACTATACACATCTATATTATCAAAGTTTTTGAACTTTATGGCTACCTGCCTCCCTTTCTGGCAATATATATAATATATAATATAGGACATCTCCCATAATGCTCAGCAGCAGCAGCTGGAGGGCCGCAGGTTGGACACCCCTGATATAGGAGGTAAAAGCTACACTTGTCTACTTGTTTAGCCAACGCAACTGCTAAACAAATAATTTTCATTCTTAACAGAACCTAATAATCCCATCTTTTCGTTTTTTACGCGCAGACATAGCTTCCCGGCGTTATTTATGTCGCGGATTGATATAACTCGGTGAAATAAAGCGCACGTATCTGTTGCCCCCCCCCACGCGCACTTTCTTTTACAGGCTTGTAAATAAACTTGCATCACGAGTAAGCGAGTTCATTAGAGATCTAGACATTAAACCAAAGGAAAACAGCCACATAAAAAAAATGATTTGCTGCCTACCTACATGGCCAAGCGAAGTGTCGCAAGTTAACCGTTTTCCGGCCAAAATGGACATTACCTTCTCCCATATGGGGGAGGCTTTAATAAGGTCATTAGGTCTAGTAAGCCGTGCATTGTTTTTACCCTGGGGGGGGCAGTGATGTAAAGGAAAGCAACGCATTTAACTATATAAATAAAAGTTCAGGATGGCTTAAATTGACCCTAGAGTCCAAGGCTAGAAACGAGTATTTCTTCGTTTGTATTAATTATATTCACTGCTTTTGAATGGGCTCTAAAATTAAGGCTATAGAACACCGACAAGAGTCGATCTTCATTGTGGTCGCTAGATTTGTGACATTTTATGGCACTTGGCTATGTTACATAAATGAAACTGTAAATAAATATTTGCCACAATGTTACTGTGATCAACACAATCTATATTGTATCATCTTTTCCTTTGCGGCTAAAATATTTAGTGTAATAGTAGCCAGTTACGACGAAGGTCTTTCCATAAAGAGAAATATGACTTCGGTAACAAAGCTGTAACTTAATGAGAAATTCGAGATTTAGGGAGAGTGGCGACAAACGAACAAACAACAAAAAAAAAATATGTAAATACAATATTTAAATTGTCCGTTATGCATCACACACCAGTATAAAAACAAGAATTACATGAGGACTGAGGGGTGGGAGAGGGTGGCAGTATATCTATTTAATTCCACCCCCCCCCTTCACAATACTAGGCGTGTGGCAGGATTTAATGAAAGTCCGCTGGGGAATGTGTTCCTCTTCTCCATTACTGGCTGATGGGTCTTGTGGAAAGGTTACGAAGTAGTCATTAACACGCTCCTAAATTATACGGCAAATTTAGAGCAATCTTGAAATGACCTCTAAGACAATTTAATTCTAGACTTGCTGGGAAAGTGCTTTTAATGCGAGACTGCTCAAACAGAAGGTTTTTGGGTTTGTGTGTATTGTATAATATATATATATATATATATATATATATATATATATATATGTACACACACACACACGGTCTAATAACCATATCCGATCTACATGGCTGTAATAACTCAAAAAAACCCATAATAGGTATTATTTAGGTTTTTGTTTTTTTCCAAACAATAAATTGGGCTAACCAGATGGCTTATAAAAAAAAATGCATCTTCCAGATCAGCAACGATATTAACGAGGCATTACAATTAGTGATGTCTAATGGTTTAAAACTATGTGCATCACAGCAGATTCATTAAACAACCCAGCAGCGGCAATATTTCTCCATGCGCAGAGGTAGACCGTATATATATATATATATACGCAGACAAATCTTATCTATCTGCAGAAGTTTGGAAGGAAAAAAAAATGTCAAGTAGTAGGTATGCCTCACAAGGATGGAAAAAACCCCAAAAACGTACTTCAAGACATGGGAGCGATGAAAATAACCAGCAACGTGATCAAAAATTTAGGGAGAAAACCAGCACTTACTTTTTGGGGAGAATAAGTGTGAAATAAAAAGGATCCTCAAATTCGTACTTCTGGAACAAGACTATCATATACTACATGTACAAAAACCGAATCGTACATAGGAGCATTCCAGACGGATCAAATAATTTCTTATCAATTAGAATTTTACACTCCACTTTGGGTGGCGGGAGGGGGGCTAACATCGCTCAGTACCACGGCTATTATTTAATTATGGGGCCAGATGGTTTAAGGCTCCGTTAGGCAGAATCTTCCGTGACAAATACTTTATCTCCACTGCAATCATCGCTACAACATCAGCTCCAGGGCTGAACTAACGTTCATGTTTTATTCCAGCCACTGTTCCTAGAGTACAACTTAATTCATGTAGCAAAAAAAAAAGACGTGTTTCGCTTTTACGGAAACGGCCAATATGCACTTCAATAGAGGCATATGGAAAAAATACAAGCATGAATGTGTTACACTAGCGGAATCATTTTTATGCAAAAAATACATCCAATTTTTTTTTTCTGATCGGTATTATTAGGAAACAGATCAAAAAGTATCGGCGCTCCTAAGCTTTCAATAGTGATGCAGTTTAAAGTATAATTTGGAAAAATCGGAATCTGTTCTGCGGTAATAATAATCTGTAACAGACCGTAATTTCTGTCCGACTACGTATAAAATATATACATTAATCTACAGGCCTGGGAAAATTCCTCTGGGCAATGGAGTAAGAGAATCTAGCAATTACATACAATATATATAACAATGGGCTGGCTAGTAACGTCTCCCCGGGAATATATTGTGCGTGGCACGCGCATGCGTATATGCAAATTCCGATAATAAAGCTGGCCAAAAGCACCCTATACTGTTTGTTTTAATTTAAACGGAAACGCCGTTATTTGTATCCATTTCCGCGCACGCGAACATAAATCCCCCTCTGCCGGGCTGAACAGGATGCTCCTCCATTGTCTTAAATAAATATCAAATGCCTGCAAATCATTGTGTTAATTAACCAGTGGTGAGAGCGGCCCAGCGGATGGAGGAGACAGATCTCGCTGAATAGATGGTCCAGGTGCTACCTCAGCTGGATCTCTGTTCCAGTTGCCAAAGAAAAGAAAAAAAACCACATCTTTTTTCATTAATATTCTCCCGTTGTAGCAGAAAGCATACAAACGGCACATGGGTTTACCTGAAAGGGTCAGTCCCCGGCAGAGGCACACAGTGACAAGGATGTGATCGCTATTAGTTTGCAGAATATCAAGAAATATATAGTCTATAATCCAGAAGCCAGATAGAAAAGTTAATAGAATGTTACATTTTTACTTGAGAGATTCATTCATTTTTACATGAAGGTTCATCTTAAGGACCATACAGATTCCATGTAGAATACAAGAAAGAAACCATTAATAACAAAACAAACAAAAACTCCGTTTTTTGTGTTATAGAAAAACATGAAGATGCTTCATACATACAGAGCGATGGCAGAAGAGGAACAACGGATCCATCTAGTTGGTATTTAGATCACCTCTTACCATTAATACTTTAGGACGGGAAGTCTGTTTATGGATGGTGTCTATTTCCCCTTTCTCTAGCAAAAGTGCATTTTATTTGTTGTTTTATGAAATACATGGATTTCTACTTCTAGGTTATTCCTCCCCAAATGTATTGCTTATCATGTGCTTTAAATGCCTGCTCGCTAACATATTTAACATACCTATATATATAAAAAAATATATAATTGGGCAAAATTATATAATTAACTAGAAAAAAATATATATTTATTATTATAACATAACATGCAAAAAATACTTAAGCCGAGCTGCACAGTCCCGTTAACGAATCAGTTAAACCTATGACTTTTGTGACGTATCAGCGAACACAGGTTATACTTTAACGAAATTCATTAAAACTGTAATTTGTGATTTTAGATGAAGATAGGTCTTCTAAAACCTCAACTGTGAGACTTTAAGCTGGGAAAATGCGTTCAGAATCATAACCCGTGTGTACAACTCCTATCCAGCCGTTTTAATCCCTTTTCTAACACACACCAAAATGTCCCGTCTTATTTTGTTACAATAATCTCTTCGTTACAGTTTGAAACATGTAAGACAGCTTGTCACATCTGGTATTTTAGGACTACAATTAAAGCCTTCCAAGGTTTGCTAACCTGGTTGTTCCATCCTGAAATGTGTATCTAGCATGCATTCTTCATCCAGGGTTGCGCAATGATTGCTGCCTAGTTTTAACTAATTTTCAGCAACGTTGGGGGGGGGGGGGGGCAACGTTGCTGTTGATCCAGGAGAAGGCAAAAAAGAAAATCCACCAACATTGAAGAGATTTTCAATTCTGCCTCAAAAAGGGAAACAAATCCTCCTGTGACTCCAAACTGAGAGTAGAGTGGAAAGTGTACTGGCAACCAACTTACTCAACTTGGGACGCAACCTGACCTAGGTATCTCAACAGCCATCTCTCATCCATATTATATATAAAACGTCCCCCTTCAAACTCTGGTGGGAGACTCTTTGTTTATTGGCACTCATAAGTTGGCCAACTACAGCTATGGAACGCAAGAAAGAAGCACGTTCATAGACCTGCATTCAGATGCACTTTCCAAAGGGAATTGAGTATAATTCAAAAGGAAAGGAATAAAAGCTATACCAGTAAGTAAATGACAATCCTAACACGCATGTGCATTGCTAGGAGAACATAGGCAATGTTCCTGGAACAAGGTATAGGGTTACATATAAAGGGTCCCCTTTAAAAGGATAGGCTCCCTTATCCGAAAAATATTCAACACAAACTCCTGTTTTAAACGATTTACGATTTACCCCCACGATTTGCCCTTCACTTTGAGAATGTCGTACTGAATATTTGGCTAAAGGTTTCCCCCCGGAGAAGCCCTCCGCAGCATCCTCTATCAAGTGGTTTAATTGTACCTTTCCACTTTCTGCCTTGCCCTAAGAACCAGGTGAATTAATACACTGGGATCCGATGTGTTAATTTGATGTAACTTTTTTCCTCCTTGACAATGTGTCATTAATTTGTTCGTGGGCCGTGCTTGCTCCGGAGCGGTGACAGATTCAAATGCTGGGTTTCTTTATCCTCGTCTCCTTTCTTCTTTCTCCCGGCACGCCCCAGCCTGCTGCTTTCCTACGGACCGCTGTTAATTTGTAATGAAGTGGCATTCAGGAGGGCGCCTTGATTTTTAATTCCAACTGTGTCAGATCCTTCAGGAAAATTACAAGTTTCCCTAGTTGCAATTACTGCCAAGCTCCGCTGATGAGAGGTTTGCAGAAACTGCGCCTTTGTGGAGCAGGTTGGATGTAATCAGCTGAAGCGGGTTTATCTCGACAGAAAAAAAATACAAGAAAAAAAACAACAAAATGCTGCTTTTTTCTCTCCTCCATTTAAAAGGCATCTCTTAACCCTTGGAAACTTGGGGGGGGGGGGATAAAAACCTCTATGAAATCCCAATTTTGCTGTCAAGTTAATTAGCGAGTACTGTAGGATAAGAGTGGTAAATAGCTCCACATTAGCATAACATGCCACAAATACTGTAATGTGGAAAACAGAAAGCCCCCGGTGAACAAAGGAGGGATTTCTGAAAGGTTCTGAACCTTATACTCATAACTATATAAACACAGCCTTTTCTTGAATGCGCTCAATCATTAAATTGAGGTTCATTTCCACCCGGAAACATGCAATTTAGAACATTTTAAGCACACTAAGAACCGGTCAGCTGTGTTATAAGTTTTTTTTCCTCCAAAAATGTCCAGTTCTATATTAATGAATTAATGCACGGCCCGTCTCTGGCACTCAAAGGGAAAGTTCCTTGTGATCAGTAAAGCAATCTCTGTACGCCGGGTATAAGCGTCGACCCTCTTCCCCCTATTGCACTGGAGAACCGGAACCTACCTCCTAGCATCATCAGCATTAGGAATGGGCTCATACTAGCCATGGCAATGATCACAGAGCATTTTCCCTTTGGGACTAGAGCCAGGCACCTAGGTCAGCTACAAAGCCAAGGTGGAACGTATATCTAAGCCGCGGCAGGGGTTAGGGTACAGCGCAAGGTGTCCCCTTAAGACACGCAAAAAATAAGCTCTACTCTTCTACCCAAAAATGATTCTTCTGCTTCTTCTAGCGCTATAAGGCCCTATAGCGCTATAGGATTTTTTTCCTTGGGCAGATTTTTTCCAGGATTACTTGATCGCAGCAGGAGATCCCGTTAACAAGTGTCCCCGTTAAATCCTCACCAATCCATGCAACAAGGTTCATTTTGTTTTCCCAGCAATACCATATCTTTCCAGTTATCACCAATGCTTTAAAGTGCAATAAAGAATTATTCGCTCCATTAATGTAATATCCAGGTAACATAACTTTTTTTTTTTTTTTTTCTTTTTTTTCAGGGAAGAAAAGGAGAGTGATGGAAAATGATTCTTAATTTTCCCGTTGTCCTGCTCTATTAAAGCTCATTATAATTCCTCTTTTTATAAGAGCTTTTTAAAACCATTACCTGCAGGGAAGTTAAAGACAGAGCTATTAAAAGGTTACTTTAATGTGAATAATAGCCTCCCCGATATACTCCAGTTAATTACTATTGGAAACTGGTTCTATTTTAATTTAGGGCTGAGCGTTTAATGAAGGATATGCCAGGGTAGCAATAATGACAACAAAAAAATTATTCATGGTCAACAGACCTATTACCGCTGTCTCGTTTAAAGAGATAATATCTTTTCCTGGTTCCGCATAACTGCGTTCCGCAATCAAAAATGACATTTTTTTGCCATTTCTCCTCTTGTCTGTCAAATTAGAAAGAAGAAAACTGATTGATATTGCTGGCTTTCGGATTGTATAAATTGATTTCCAATGACAGAGCGAAGGCCTTTCTGAGATCGGGGAGAAGGTAAAAGGGACAAGCCTTTCTACAGAGTGGTAATGGGTATGACCTGCTTTTGAAATGCACAACTTAAGACATATTACGCTCAATAATATTATTTTACGTTGCCCATACGCAGCACATACTCAACGCGTAAAAAATACATCGGTAGCCGGAAGTCAAAACTAAATAGGATGCTGTGCATGTGTTTACTTATGTAGTATGTATGAACTTACAAGCCAAATTCATGCACGATTAAATATTTTAAACTTTTAACTCTTTCAGTGTCAGGCGCTAGGTACTATTTGTTACGTCCCGTTTACCCATTGTACAGCGCTACAGAATGCGATGGCACTTTATAAATCAATAGCTATATCCTCCGGTCCGAAGGATCTTTGTTTTAAGAATACAGGAAAGTGGATTAAGAAACTTTTTTGGCATTTTATTTTGTATCGTTTCATTGTGTTTAACCCTTTCAGCGCCAGGTTTTTCCGTGGGGGGGGGGGGGGCTTCTTCTCTGTCTGGCAGCTGTTTTCCGGGTTATCTTTTCTCCAGTGCTTCTATATTTCAGTTTACTCATCTAAGCACTTTTCATCCAACCAAAGGGTGTCCTCAGCCCCGGCGTATAACTTTACATGAGTTCCACGACACAGATACAGTAAAGCGCTGTGAGAAAAGCAGGCATGTGCAGAATATGAAGGCGATGTCGCTGTGATGGGGACGTCTTATTCAAGTTCCGCTTTAAACGACGGCAGTCCTAATTATGCGATTGGTGCTCGATGAAGAGAGCAGCAGGCGAAAAGTGGTATTTAAAGACGGCACATCCCAAAATGCTGCTAAAAGCCATTAACCAGTGAGTGTTAATTGAAGCCATATTCATATTCATTTGCACTCCGGGCCCTGATAAAAATATTTCCCAAGGTACGCTTTAAAAGGAGTCTTAATTTAAGGAACTGCTACAATCAACACTTATGAAAATTAACAGCTGAGTAATTAGCGCTCATGAATTATGCCATAGCCCATGCTCGCAGGCATGGGGATGTTAGAGCTGATGAACCGGTTGGGCCTTATGGGGGTCCCCAGGATGATCGAATATGATTAACCCTGTAGCGACAGACAAGGGTGAAATCGGGGTTGTTAATGCTTCCTGATTGCCCTGTGCATATGCAGCAATATTGATTTAAATCTATCTCCGTGTCTCCCTCTGCTGGGTTGCTAACCTGTGCACCTGCTACTATTTAAGCAAGCGGTAGTGCCTCTTGTTAAATTAAATTAGCCTTTATCCCTTTTTAGTGTTAACTTTTAGTATTCTTTTACTTAGAAAATATTTTAAAGGAATACTGCATTGAGATGAATTTATATTTACGTTTGCCTTTTCATTCTAGATTCCAAAGAGCAGGATACATTTATTTTGTTCTTGCTATAAGAATATTAGAAATCTAGTGAGTGTGTGGTGTGTGTGTGGTGTGTGTGTGGTGTGTGTGTGTGTATGGCAGCCGCTATATATCATAAGCATGGGTCAAAATAGCTCTGTTACATGAAAACGCACCACTAAACATAAACTCCAGTGCAAAATTGCTTTTCGTAGGCCATTTCGAAGTTCATACCGCCTTCTTTGGAATCCATACACCTCCATCCCATTCCTTTGCCTGATGTCCCTCTTTTCTGGGAGCTCAAAATGTTTGGCGTATTTAAGTCTTAACAGAAACCAGCTGCCAGACAGAGAAGACGCTCCCATCTAAAACCTCACAAAAAGCCAAATAATACAAAGAAAACTCTGCGTGCTGAAAGTTGATACCCGTTAGTTGCGCCAACATAGGAAAAGTAAGGTTACATAAGCTTTTGGGCCCTGGGATGTCTTCTTCAGATGGAATAATGTGTATAGAAACAGCAGAAAAAGTTTGTGTAAATACCAATAATAATGAGTTAAAACTACACAGCAGCTATCAAGGAGTCACTGCTGCCTTAAAAAGTATTGGTAAAGCCTCATCCCCAATCATACCTTTAACCCCATCCGCTAAAACAAATCTCCCCCTTCGGTCAATTGAAATGCTGGAAAAAATGCTTAAGAGAGAAATCTCTTACCCTGCACCCTAACGCGGTTTACAGGCCACCTGGCATTCTTTATGTAGCAACTTTAAAGCTCCGAGCCACAGGTACTGTAGTCTGGAGGAGATTCAAGAATAAGATATGTGCCATTGGAGGCACAGACCGCTCTGCTCCCTCCAAGCCACCCTAAGACAGTGGCTCGGTGAACATTGTAGGCTATTGTAGGCTATTGGGTGAAATCCCGTGAGCGTTCTGCCTCTGACAGGCATTCCACTTTAGAATAAGTCTTCAGATATAATAGATACTCAGCCTCAATATTGAATTTAACACCACAATATAGTCGTGCGCATTAAATGTGCATGCCTGTTGGGAGCATGTACACCACATATACATATACACCACTTGACACAGTACACTGAGTACAACTAAATATGAACATATATTTATCCATAAAAACAACCACACACATACACACATCAATGTTATAATCTGTGTAAGGATGATTGCAGAGCTTCTTCCATTCTGTAGGGGAAAGTAGGGCAATCATTGGCCCATATGGCTGTTTTTGGACTCCATTGATCATTTTCAGATAATAGCACTAGTAAAAAACAGTAGCTAGACTGCTGGAGGTTCATTTTAATCAGGCTGTATACACCATGGCAGCATTACAGTATTTTTAGCAACCTAAACATTGCTTGACTTAAACCTCTTGGCAGTTGTAGGGATAACATCAGCGGCACGTCCTTGCCCGGGCTGCCTTACTAGGAGTTGATTGTCATATTGGGATTTAGTTCCCTTGTGCTCTGCAGCTCTCAATGGGCTGAATGGGGTGATCAGAGGATTTCCTTGACATTGGTCCATTGAAACTGGATGCCTGTGCAGACTATAATAGTATTTCTAGTACCCAGGTCGGAGTACGGGTATAAGACATCATCACAAAAGGATGCCCTCTCAGAGTAGGGCAGGGGGCAAGGACTTGTATGAACCCTTGGGCAACAGAATAAATACATCACAGAATAACCATGGATTTGACATGCCTCTTGAATTTTGCATCATGAACCTCACCTTGCCATCGAATTTGGAGTACTCATTAAATGGGTTGTTTAGCTGTAAGGGACACTGTTCCAGACGCACAGACAGTATAGACGGCTTTCCTGAGCTAAACACTTTCTCCTTGAAGTTTTTCTTTTCAAACAATGAGCTCAACTCTTCAGCTGCAAGGAAACCAAATCAGTATAAGTGCCAAATAAGCGATACACGTCTTCTCTCTACTACTTTATCCCTACAGCTAGAATAGAAAGAAATGCCACTCATACAGAGCATCCTCATTTTTCTTACCTTACTGCAATTCACACAAATATCATACTTCTATTTTAGACATGGTCTTAAAGGAACAGTTGAATCCTCGAAATTTTACATTAAACACATGAAAACTGGAACATGGATTGTTAGGTCCAATTCCAATGATTAATTTAACCACATCCCCATTCCCAGATGATTCTAGTGACACCAAAAAGCATTAGTATGTATACTTCTTATATAAAATACACAATTCTGTCGGTAGTTCAGAGTTTGCATTGTGCTGTACTGCATACCCTACAGCTTGATCAATAGCTTTTCCGTAAAACTGAACACAGAATATTCTTTTCCCCTTACATTAGGAAACGTGAAGAGCAATCGTCTATGGTTTTACTCTTTAAGGGTGGAAAAAGAATCATGTTAGCGCCCGTACATTCACCCATAAAATCAGTACTGTTTAGTTGATTTCCATAAAGTCACCAATATTGTTAAACAATGTAGAAATATGTTAAATTATGGGTGTATATAATGCTGTTGCATGTCAAATATAACAAAATTATCTATATTATACAGACAACATCACAATAAGGATCGTAGGAAGGATGATGGAAGTTAGTTATATGTTAATAATGGCTGACCATACCTGATTGGCAATAACAGAAGACAGAATGGTCACTGGAGAGTTACACAAACCTGCCTTATGGTCAATAGGGTTTATATTTAAAGCATCTCCTATATAATCAGGTATTATCTGGTTTAGACAGATATGCTCAGTGAGACTTTTCCAAAGTGTAGAATTAGCCAGAGCTAGCGAAGCTTCAGTCGTTGGGTGATCATTCAACAGGAACGAGACCGTGTGACAAAAAAGATGGAGAACCCTTGTTCATTCCAAGGGCCAAGACGGCTGCAGGGTCTCTAGGGGCCAAAAAGTGGACTTCTGGCAACTTGCATTTGTATTTATTTTTGTCTTGTCGGTTGTACCGTAATTACTCTTTTTAGATACATTGCGTTAATGTTTAGATGTTTAACTATATAACTTTACATTACAACTGTCTGTGTTGTATTTTATACAAGGTATTCAATCAATATACCTTTAAAATAAATTATCGTAGTTGGCAGGTGTTAACTTTGGCAGTGATTAAAACAATTAGAAATAATAAAAACTGTAAATATAAAGTATTGGAGTTTGTAAAAATGATTATGCTGAAAAAGTTTCAAAGTGATCTAATCAATGGAACCAATGTAAAAACCCAATTAGCAGGAACATTCTATTGGTTGCTATAGTGATAAGACCACTTTTAAAACTTTGCACCAGAATCACTTTTTATAGATAACCATGTAGTGTTTTGGATGGCAAATGCTGGCTTCACTTTCCCACTCTGTTCCCTTATGGGAGACCAATTTAGGAACCAGATTGCAAAATAGCAAATACTATACTACCAAAAATAAGCAAATAAATATGCAACTTGGGGTAGAAATAATAATTACCGGAGTGACTTGTGTTCCGATCCTTCCATTGCACATTCTTACACTTAATCTGACTCTGTCTTTCTTTTCGCAGGCGTTCCAGTTTCTGAGCTTGAAAAGAAGAACGGGGTTGGGGGGGGAGATAAGGGTACATGAGAGACAGAATTAGTTTGTCAATGAAGTTTCCTGTGAACAAGGATCTAAATTAATTCCGATTTCATGAATATTTCATACGGTGTGAATTGGAAGATGGGGAAGGGGGAGGGAAGCCTTTTGCACGGGAGGAGGATAAGCATAAAATTGTTGAAAGCTGACACCAAGTTCAGAAAATACTAACAAAAACAGGAAAATGTTCTTGATTTATAATTGAAATTAGGGGACATAAAACATTAATACAGACCATAAAGATAGTATTAACATAGAAGGGAATCATAAAATGTGAAAACTTGCGTGATTAATAGGACAGTTCGTTATATAAATCATTAATAACGGTCTTAAAGGAATTTTAATGTACAAATGAAGTCCCGTGAACGTTACAGAGTGTGCATAAAATTACCGATATGAATTACGTGCCCCTGTTTCAAAAATTAAAGATAAATGAACTCGGGCTCAACTATTAAAGTTTTAAATGTAGAATCCTTTATCTGAAAATCAGGAAAAAATTATAAAATGTCACCGCTATATAAATTAGCGGCGTTTTTCTATGGTAGGACGGAACGGTTTATAGGTAATAAACGAGGTGATTTGTATCCGTGGCAACATTAGTCAAATGTGTGCGGCGAGCGAGAAACGAAGGACCATTTTTATTTTATATACCCTTAAAGACGCAGGGTAACCCACCGTAAGGGGAGCCTAGCGCTTTGATATCTGGGGGCACGTTTGTGTTTGATCTGGGAGATCCTACCAGACATTAGTGATTTTCCTTCATTTTTTAATCTACAGCCCATATTTTATGGATCCCCGAACCCCCCAGTAGGCAATATATACTTAATTTATCTTTGCAATAAAATCCAAGGTAGCCAAACATACTCTAATTGTGTTTCGTTTAGAATTTTATTTCCAAATAATCAATAAAAAAAAATGATTTTGACATAAAATGTCGTTTTGGAGACTGTAATCATTATATAGGAAAAAAAAAGTTGAAACTGATACCAAACCTTCAGATGTCACAATTCATAATTAAAACACGGATCATCATCAGGCAGCATTTGAGAGCGGATCGTGTATAAGGTAGCAGCTCATAAATGCAAAATGTGTCCCAAGATTTTTCAGAATACACAAACATTATAGAAACATATGCTATAAACAAAAAAAAACACATAAAATATAATTTATAAAACTTCAGACACTAAACACACCTTAAATTAAAGAGGATAGTATGATAATATTTTTCTATAATGCTCCGAAGCCAACGCGAAGCAACTACACACTGGTGCATTTTCTTAAGTATACAGTTAATTATGTTTGTTCTGCCTTCTTTCCCTTCTGCCATTTAACCCCGTCTGGACTGACATGGGACCGCGTTTAAACTGCCCTGATAACACATAGAAGCTCACTAAGGTTTTTTCCTATTTAAGTTTTATGGAATTAGCAGATTTACAGAAATAAATGAAGACAGATGTGTATATATCTGTCCCCTGGCAGGCCTTAACATTTATTTGATGGTTTTTAACAGGAGGCACACAGCCTTAATTAAGGGACCTATATGGAGTACGTGTAGAACAGGGAAGCAGTAATAATTTGTGAGTTATGGTAAGGACTAGGCTTATCCTAGAATACCGTGAGTTGATGAGGCTGTAAGTTAGCAATTTTGAAGGTACTTACTGAAGAAAACCAGTCGAGACAAGAATACCAGTTTTACAAGCTGGTAAGATATTAGATAATGAAGCCTTAAAATTCTCCACCTCTACAACTAATAGACAGAGACATTAAAACCTGCAACTCAGACTGGTTAAAACCTGAAGATGTGGTTATTAATTCCATTTGGGGATCAAGAGGAAAATATATTTATTGCAAATCGGCTGCACTACATCAAGGGACCTTTTTGCCCACATCTACTCTGACAAAGCCAACACTATATGGCCTATGGTCCCCATATACATGTATAAACCCCGAGAGACTGTGACTGAGCACTGATGAAACTTCAGATATTAAATTTTTTTGTCCGTTACCTAGGCTTACTTTTTCAACACCCCAATGGAGGCCGTGATTTAAGGAGTATCATAGCTGCACTACAAGTCCACAAGACATAGAGACAGTTCTGCCGCTGCCCTTTAACTACAAAGGACTATATTGCCGACCCATTTTTATCCGCCTGGGACTTCCATCAGATCTAACCACTCAAACTTCTCACCTCAAGAAACTACTGAACAAACATACTATTTCTGTGAGTCAAATTGTTATGTCCCGTTTACCCAGTGTACAGTGCTACAGAATATGATGGCACTATATAAGACAATAACAATAATACCTGTAGCTACCTTCTTGATTAACCAAAAGTAGAATTTGCACCGATATGAATGTAATAGTATGTAATACACTTCTGCGTAAATCTATGAAATACAACTTTTCCTATGAAAGACTTACCCGTGTTTGACCTTCTTCTTATTCCAAAATCCCAGCTTGACGTGATATCTACCGACTGGGCATAGACAAAGCCCTGAGTCTCTCCTCCATTCCCTTGGGTCTGTGTAGCGTTATCTCCAGGAAATGATGACGGATACAGCTTCTCCAAATCCACATCATGGTCAATGAGAACCATTTCGCACATGCCAGTGTCATCGCTGGTGACATGGGATTGGCGAATGTGGGCCAATATAATCAAGGGGTTGTCCAGAAAGGCCATTCTCTGCGCCTGTGAAGCAGAGGTTTCCTACCATGAGCTCCTGTGATCCATGTAGACGTTTTGCCCTGTAAAGTAAAGTTGTAGTGCTAATAAGGCTTTGACAAGCATAAAAATTACAGTTACGATAATGCTTATTTGGTCAAAATAGAAGCAATCTGAACTAATGTTTTGTCCTGAACAGAACCTTTAAATGTGTGATAACTGTACATTGTCTAAAAGCAAATGTCAGGCTAAAACTATGAGCACCAAGGAATTACCCATTGCCCTCACCGGTATACATGTAGCAAGAGAGTCTCTATATGTTAGATGAATACATATTTCTTAGACATAACATAACCCAAGAACTTGGCATGAGTTCTCCGCTAAACTAACCACTTGCCAAACCTGGAAGAATAACATACATACTGTAATACATACAAATGTATTAGAAAAGTGGTCTCTTTCCTTCCAGAAGCAGTTGGTTTACCTAGACCCGAAGAATACACATATTGGGATTTATTCACTAAATCAGCAGCTGAAATGCAGAAAGGCAGGGCTCGCCAACCGCAATGTGTATTATTATCAGCAAGCTTCTACTGCAAGATGTGTCAAGATGACCCAATGTACTGTATAATTACAGGATACTACGGTGTCCTCCAAACAATAAATGCATACAAGAGTACTTTGTAAGTAATTTTATACACATTCATTTAGTTAAAAAAAAAAATAATAATAATATCTTAGGGAGAAGCTGCAGCTCCCTGCTTGTAAACCTTTAAGCAGCCAATCAGTGACAAGAAAATGCTCCTACTGCAGTGTTTGTCGAGCCAGCACTCGAGCCAAACATCTACTTCACGTAAAAATCGCTGGTGGCGGGGAAAGGGGCAAATGAAACTCTGCCATATAAGAAAAGGCTTGGGGATTTTTAGGAACGTATTGCTTCATACTGGTGAGATGACAATTGCATATAGTACACAATATATAAAGCCAAACTGCCTGTTGATGTAGGAGAAGCTTGCCGGGCCCACCATAACCCGTATCGAAGTGGAGGAGTTCAATGCTTTACTACCTTAACAAATTGTTTATTAAACACATTGTCTTAGTGTGCTGCTGCATAGAAGTCCTCTTGTTATAAAAGTCGGACATTACTAGGCGTGGGTAAACCTCTTGAGAACGAGATGAATAAATGTCAAAGGGCCTCTGATATAACTCCTGTAAAACCAGCTTTTCACAAGAAAACTGCAATTATAGCATTATACAAAATATAGACAACTTTGCAGCAAATAATTCAGAGAGAAAAAAAACATCCACATATACGATGGGAATACGGATATAAAGATACAAATACATCGACACGCTTGTCATTCATGATCCAATCCATGCATGCATCCTTTCCCATGGCTCAGCTTAGCGAGTGCTATGATAGACACACAAATCCTAAATTAAAGTAGACAAACGTGCCCAGCTTGCACGCCGCCTTCTATCAATACGGCAAAATGCTAATTTCCTAATTAACAACCTAATTAGGTAATTATGGCATTGCAGAAGGATGCCGCAATGAAATATGACAACATGGTCACCTCTTTATATAGCACCTGTGGGGCCTTTTCAGCTGTTACCGGCAAAGCCTGCAGTATCAATCGGAGAGCAGATGTCAAAAAGACCTTGGCATTTCTCAGACTGGGAGATGACGGAGAGTTTGAGACAGAAATGGTTTAACTCTTTCACCGAAGCCCAAAGAGACGCAAAGCAGCTCATCACTGGGCAGCAAAGCGCCAACTTTGTTAAAAGAGTTGACAAAAACATCTGGGTAATATTACAAATATTAAAATATTGTTAAAAATATGCATGTACATAGAGTATAGGGATATCGTCAGAGTTGTGGGCATTATATTCTCTTTCTATATATATATATATATCTTTCACATGCTTTTTTTTTTTTTAATTTAAAAAGAGCCCTAATTTTAATCATAACTTTATTTATCAAGACCACCTCTACCTTGTAGTTTTCTAATTATTCTGGACAGTTGAGATCTGTGAAAAAACAGGCAATTATGGCAAATGTAATCATTTACCAGTCCTGAACATTTCTGCGTTCTAACCATAAACCATTCCTATAGCTGTCTGTAACAACCCTACTTGCACCCCAATGAACCTCTAGACTCAGGGTTCTGCTCAGATTACTGACTTCCACAGCATATTATCGCCTTTGACATTTTATATTATATTTTTTATTACTTATACACATAAAATTGTTCTTATCTCTCGTTTTCATTCTCACAGCATAATAGAAGCTTTATGACATCATATTAATGTAACTTAAGTTTGACTTTATTTACATGCACTTGATGACGCTCCTTAAAGGGGAACTCCTTTTTTTTTTTTTCTGTAAGTATTTTTGAAACAGAAAAGCAAGAAAAAGTAGATAAAGTTAAGCATGAGTGCACTCTAGTTAGTCCATCACACCTAGTTTACAAGTGTGATTTACCCGCTGTAAATCCAGTGAACGCTGCAGCTGATTGTCGCTTTTCCTAGCAGGACTTCATACATTAAATAGCGTTACTGGTGTGAGCTGTAGCGAGATGTGCCTTAAGGGAAGCCAGGACATTGTTGCAAACTGAGACACATTTTGCTCCAATACACAGCTTGTGGAAGGGTCTATGATGTCATGTGCAGCAATTCTGTTTAATGTGATGCAATCAGTACCATGTTCTGACCTCCAAGAGGCTTCCAAGTCTTGATCATGTTACTACTTAGGGCATGTTTTGCAACAAATATGACAGGGCAGTAACTGAAGGATATAAATGTATGGTGGGAGTACCCCTTTAATACCCCTTTATTGATGATATTATTATATGCCGCAGCCATGTATGATGGTAAGCATGATCGCTGAATATTAGGATGTGCCAATATCATATAAGATGTCAACCTTAGTAAGAAATAACCAACGATGGGGATCAGAGAAGTGAACGAATACTAAATGCCCTGAGCATTAATTACAAGGGATTCGCAACCTTCCCTGATAACAATCCTCCCTGGACAAACTGTACGCCAATAGAAAAGCTAAGAGCATGGCAGATGCATGATGAGAAAGATACATGTAATTACATAGCAAACATGTTATTAAAAAGTTTCATGTGTTATCGCAACATATTACATGAGTTTCCCTGTTATTATTGTATTTATGAAGCGCCAACAACTTGGCAAAACTTGGGGTCTGACAAAACTAGATGACAGACTAAGGCAAGCCCATATACAAATAGAGTTATTTATTAAGATATTGGAAGTGATCACATTCCTCTGTGTGGTAACTGATGCAGCCTGTATGAACACAGCTGACATCATTACTTAGAAGATTCTGTGATCTTATGAGAAGGGCTGCCATCATAAGCTGGTTATGCGTTATGCACGTATCTAGGACCCCGATCTCGCGGGGGCCCGGTGCTGTAGGTAACCGGGCTGCATACCATTAATCCGGCGCCCCGCGCCCTTCATCTACTGGCGTAATTCTTCATCCACACGGTTGCTCTTTTCAGGCGTCCAGTGCGATTCTTCCGGTATCCGAGGCAGCTGCTTCCGGTAGGTGGACTGAGCCAATGCGCATGCGCTGGATTGCACCGGAAGAAGACTAGTGGCTGTAGGTCCGCTTCAAGGAGCAGGTCTTCGTTTTTCTCATGTTCGTAAATGATGTCTACGGCACGCATATTTTGCATAGCACCGGTTTAGAGACAGACCTGGCACTCTCCTGTATGTCTCGCTTTGGGAAGTTAGTGTACTCGGCGGAGTGTCAAGCTGTCACTGAAATCTGCTAGCTTTCCTAATGCTAAACTGTAAAAATTTGCCGCAGATATGAAACAAAAAGTTTGAGATTACACTGCACGCTCCATAATAGCTCTAGAAATACATAGAAAACCTAAAAGTACGTCCTATTTTATAGCTTTACGAGTATGTCCTCTCTTAGGTACAAATAAAGTTTTTCTTAGACGGTAAGCTGTGTGAGGCAAGAATCTAGTTTCCTTAGGAGTTTATAACAGTTGTACCCTGCGAAAAAATGTCTGCTTAATAAATGACTGCAGGAAATCTTCCAAATATATTTTTTTCAGAGCAAATGACGTAGAGAGTACCATTAGCGGAGCCGAGTCTTGTGTTTGTGGCAGACGCAGTGTCTTTAGTCGCACACAGGAAGCATATTAAAGCAATGGATTAAAAAATAAAGATGGTAGTAAATTTACTAACCTTTAGCGCTCCTCTAACTGGAGTCAAGCTATCAGACACTTTCAAATCAGCGGTCATGCCATCAGACGCTTTTTCTTTAGATTAGCAAAAGGTGCATTAGACCTGGAAATGTGATAATAATCATATAATGTTACAATTCTGGGTGGATTTTACAGAGTTCTCACACAAATATATCTCCCTGCAAAATTACAAACGTTTATTAAACAAATGAAAGCTAAATATCCGCTCATATCCAGCAAATTATATTTTCTAGCATTTCTGCATATATTACAAAATTCCACCATTGGGCCAATATATTTACGCTGCACATATCTCACATATACACCCCTATATAATTTCTTACAATATGGTCCATTTTTACTGTGGAAATTTAAAGATATAGCACCCCAAATATCAGCGCAGTACTTGATAAATGTCATATTTCA
Source organism: Sceloporus occidentalis (assembly GCA_023333645.1). Taxonomy (NCBI): domain Eukaryota; kingdom Metazoa; phylum Chordata; class Lepidosauria; order Squamata; family Phrynosomatidae; genus Sceloporus; species Sceloporus occidentalis. The sequence goes on along the minus strand of JALMGF010000087.1, from coordinate 3,420,640 downwards.
ACATTCTACATGGGGTTAAAAAAAATTCCGCCGTTGGACCAATACAGTTACACTGCACATATCTCAAACATACACCCCTCTATTATTTCTGAGAATATGGTGCATTTTTACTGTGGAAATGTAAAGCTATAGCGCCCCAAATATCAGCCCAGTAAACAGCAACCGGCATTTTTCAACATTCTACATGGGGTTAAAAAAAAATTCCCCCATTGGACCAATACAGTTACACTGCAGATATCTCAAACACATGCCCCTCTATTGTTTCTGAGAGTATAGTGCATTTTTAATTAATTACCTTTAATTTGTTTAATAAACGTATCTAATTTTGCGGGGAGATATATTTGTGTGAGAACTCTGCAAAATCCACTAAACATTGTAACATTATATGATTATTATCACATTTCCAGGTCTAATGCACCTTTTGCAAATCTAAAGAAAAAGCGTCTGATGGCATGACCACTGATTTGAAAGTGTCTGATAGCTTGACTCCAGTGCTCCTCTAGGCCTGACCGCAGTGCCCTAAAAACCCTTCCCTGTGCCCGTTGTCCTTACTGTTCTGTGTACAACATCTGGGAACATCATCCCATGGAGAGACCCTAGGCCTAGTTTGCATGTCTCTTAAAGAGGGTAGGGTCTTTAAATATATATACATATATGTATATATATTTACTTTAATTGTTTGGGTGACATGTTTTACCATTATATTTTGTGGTGGAATGCATGGCTTGCCCTGAAGTAGGTATTTATGAATAATTTAACTTTTCTCCAGCAATACACATAGGTTTCCCTAAGTAACATGTAAGCTGTTTATAAGTTTAGGACGCCTGCACTGCCAGCTACAGATATGTTACTATTTTTTTATTTTTGTTGCTCGATTAAATAATTGTAAAGTCATAGATTAGGTGAATTGTTACAAATATGGGGTTTATATTTTGATCACAGTGGAGAGATGTGATTGTGTAACATCATTGTTTTGTTTTGTTTGTTACAAACAAAATATAGCCTCAATCTGATTTTTATTCATATTTCTGAATGGCAACATACTTTTCATATTTTATTTTAAATAGATTGCATGCTGCCAAGTCATATAGTCTGACATTGCGAATGTAATGTTAGCATTCAATATACTTTTTGTTCTCTCTCTATCTTCATAGAGACTGTTGAAAATTAATGTTCTCAAAGTTCCCTATATACAGAAGATGCCAAAAAGTTACTGTATTTTAGTATCTGGTATGTATGTTTTGTGTATTTTATATGTTTAGGATGTTTTTAGATGACCTTTTGTAAAGCCGGCTATTAATACTGAGACAAGAATGATAAGAGAACCACTAGTAATTTTGACAAGATAACAATACACACTTTCTGTGTAGAGTATCTTTTAATTTCCAGAAGCCATGGGCAAATTAACAAATTATCAAACACCCTGAAGGGTTGAAGCAAAAACCCACTCCAGCTATACAGGTTTCAATAAACGTTCACAAACACCTTCATGGGTATCACCACTACGCACCATCTCTTGTATGGTCTCTTCAATACACTGTGTAAGTGAACAGCAAAGGGAATGCTGTTGGTGTGAAAATACACCAGATGTCATGGTGGGCAGAGGTCAGAGGCCTAAAAACAAGGCATGCAATTTGAGTGTTAAAGGAACCTATAGTGGGAACTAGGGCTCAAACAACTAATCGATAATAATCGATAATGAAAATCGTTGTCATCACTCTGCCTCTCTCCTAACTCCGTTACTGACAGGCACTTTCACTGCAGCTTCATAGAAGCCTCAGCGTAAGTGAAGGGCAGTAACGGAGGCTGTCTTTCCAAGCACACATGGTGAAGGTACTCTATTTATTTGAGAGGGCTCATTTTCTATGTGAGTCATTCGCTCTCTAGCTGGGACGTACGTCATCGCTGATGCACGATCCAGCGTCGCTATGAACGCTGGGAACGCGAAGGGCGGCTGCTACTGACCGCTGGGGACCGTTCCCATCCGTAGCAGCCACTCCCCCTCAATTCCGTGCGCGTGATCGCTTTGAAGCGAATCACGAGCATGGAATTAAAATATTTTTTAAAAACTGCGGTCTTCAAGGGAAGACGCAGTACGCAAACGCCGGCCCTGAAGGGGTTAAACTCTAGTATTAAGTTTTTTGCTAAATGTTTTTGGGAAGATTTGGGTTTCTGTAAGCTGAGATCTGGTTATGCAATGTAAGGTCATTTGCGCTACAAAGGGTTTGGAACAAAGGCTCCAACAGATATGCCGTACCCCCAAGCAGAAGCAGAAGATGTATTTTAACATAGATGTGTGTATTTTCACATAGACTATCTATCTCCTCCATGATTGGGTCATACAGGAAATCTCTGGAAAGAGTGGTCGGGTGAACCACTTTCTGGGAGGTACAAGGAATTCTGGAATGACTAGTTAGGGGCTGCAGTAGTCAGAAGAGTAAGAAAAGAGAGCACAGTAGTGCTGGGTCAGGAGACTCATTACGAAGCTATGCAAGATGTCGTCTGGGAGAAGCATGTGAGCTGAGAGAGGTTTTCCAAGGATGTGCTTGAATATCTCTTTTGTATTTTTCATCAAGTGTTTTGTGTATGTTATATGTTTTACAACCTGTAATAGCGCTTGTATTTGTGCTTTATTCGTCACACATTCCCTAAAAGAATAACCCTGTAAGAGGGTCATAATTTCTTACACAGACACTAATGGGGATACAGTATAGCTTTTATCATAATACAATGGTCCAGACAGATAGTAGTACAGCTTGACTCCTATCATTATATAGTGATCCAGACAGTGGCAGTGTTCCCTCTAAGCTGTGCGCTTGTGCGCGCGCACATGACTTTTCGAGGGAGCACACACATCCTAAAGTTGTGCGTACGGGGAGCTGGGGGGGGGCGGCAGTCCGTCCAGGGTGACGCTGGCACTCCTCCAGAGACGGACAGATTTTTGATCTCCCCAACCGGCTTAAAATCAATCTGATCCTGCTCCCTTGCGATGCGCGCGGCAACTGATGCTGTGCGTCGGGATTTGGTGTCATATCCTGGCGCACAGCACTGAAGCCACGCCCGCCGTCTTTACTGCACCGGAAGGACAGGACACAGAAGAAGAGGAGGAGGAAAAGTAACTAACAGAGGAAAGGTAGGAAAACATTAAGTGAGAGTGGATTAGTAAGTGTGTGAGAGTGATGGGTGTTATGCTGTAGTTTATGCTGAATGTTTGTGTGATAGCATTGATGTGTAAGTGGGGGGGGTAGCCTAGCATGGCATAGGGAGGCTGTAATCACATTAATATGATGCCCAGGTTCCAGCATGTACTGGCTACCTGGGCATGATAGGAGTGTGATTGCTGTTAGCAATTATATTTATTTATTTTTGTCCAATTTTGGTGGGTTGTTTTTTTGTTTTTTGTTTTTTTAAAGGGGGGGGGACATTTTCAGTTTCGGTCAAGTGAATGCTGAATTTTCGTTCCAGAATTTTTATTTTGGTGCATCCCTATATACTAAGCCAGACCACATCAATGGTTGGCTTAGTATATAGTGATAGGGGTTATACTACATTACTGGCAATGTCTGGCTCAGTGTATAGTGATAGGTGTTGTAGTGTGCCTCAGTATATAGTGATAGGTGTTGTGCTGTACCACCGTCGGTGCGTGCCTCAGTATATAGTTATGGGTGTTATGCTGCCCCACCGTCAATGTTTGCCTCAGTATATAATGATAGCAGTTATGCTGTACCACCGTCAATGAGTGCCTCAGTAAATAATAAGTTATGCTGCACCACTGTCAATATTTGCCTCAGTATATAATGATAGAAGTTATGCTGCAACACCGTCAATGTCTGGCTCAGTATATAGTGATAGGTGGTATGCTGTACCCCTGTCAATGGTTGCCTAACGACAGAAGCTATGCAGTTTTTCCCAATAAAAAAAATTATATATGTATATATATATTGATCTTTTATGCAGCCCGGAGCCCCCACTCATGATTCACTCATAATTAACTTTTGCAGTGAGAATTTCACCTTTGAAATAGACCATGGAGTCAAAAGGGGTGGAAATATATAGCTCCACTCCCCTTACAATGTGTTTTATTTTTGTTTTTTTCCAGCTCCACCAACTTCGCTTTATATGGACTGTAGAAGCATATTGTGCGCACAAAATTTTGGCTCTGGGAAAAATTTTGCACAACAGAATATTTTTTGCGCACACCACCCAAGAAAAATTAGATCAAGACATGGAGGGTGGTGCAGCCTTGCTCCCATCTGTAACGAGACTGTTGAGACGTACTCCATAAAGCAGAGAGGGTCAGAGCTGATAACTAGAACTGGAGATGCCCCAGTCTTGGACTGAATTCTTAATACAGGAAGCAAGATCAAACGTAGTTGGGTAAGATCAGACAATAGGAACAGTAGAGGTGTAGCACACGTAGACGCTATTTATGTTAGTCGCGTAGACTAACATAAATCATACGTCGGTTGCGATGATGTCACCCTGCTTCCCATTGGCCAGTTCTCCGTTTTTCCCACCTTTGTCCCTGTATAAACCTGCTCTACCAGTTGTTCAGTGCCCGTTCAAAGAGTCACTTGTGTGTTACTCTGGGTTCTCGTTTATTCCTTAATTCCTGTTTCTGATTGACTGACGTACTAGACCTTTGGCTTTGCTTCCCGAATTGGATCCTGTGCTGTCTGCTCCGATCTCGGAATATCCTGTATACAATTCTCTACCGCTGACCCTGTACTGCCTGTTAGCCTTGGACTTACCACCTGAGCTTACCGTTCTGTGAAAACGCTACTGTCTCTGCATACTGGGTACATCACCTGTGTTGTCCTAGGTCCCGCTTAACAGGGAGACTGGGAATAGGTAGTGGTAAAAGTTGAACAGAGGTGTTCTGTGAGACCTAATAGAGGCACATGCATGATATGCTTTGATAAAGTCCATAGCATCAGTCCTCCATAAGTCGGGATTGCTGCAGGTAAGTCCTTACACCATCATTATACAGTGAGCGAGATACAGACAGTGGTACAGCATGACTCCTATCACTATACAGTGAGCCAGACAAAGATGGTGGTACAGTTTGACTCCTATCTTTATATAGGTAACCAAACACAGACAGATGGTGGTGCATCATGACTCCTATCCTGATATAGCAAGGCAGACACAGATGGTGGTACAGCATAACGCCCATCACTGCATACTGAGTCAGGTGCTGACATGACACACCATAACTCCCATCACTATATACTAAGCCAGACATTGACTGTGGTACAGCATAACTCCGATTTCCCATCATCATAATTTTAGCTTGAATATCGTTGCTTTTGAACTCTCACTCACTATTACTCATACTCTCCCTTACTCTTATTCTCTCCCACACTCTCTCCCAGTCTTACTCTCTTTCACACGCTCTCAATGTCCCTACCTTTTCTGCCAGCCACTTCCGCGTCTCCTTTCCCGCAGCTCTGCTTCTTCTCTTGCCACTTCTTTCTTTATCTGTTTCATCCTTGTTTCAGCTCCATTGACAAGCCTTTCTGGGCACTTCCGTATAACGTCCTTTCTAGGAAGCACTCCAGGAGGCCTGGTCAGTGGAGCTGAGACCCAGTATTTTACGTATGCCAGGTCCAGAGGGTTGATTACTGGATTTGTGTAAAATACAGGCCGTGTGGCCTCATACTTGCCTCATAAAAAGAAAAATGTGTCACAAAGTCAAAGTTTGCTTTTAGTTATAGTCACAACACTTTACCAGGTAGTTCTACTAATACTTGAAAGGTGGATTGTTAGGTAGGTTTTCCTCCCTTAAAGTTTCTTCATGTCACCTGTCATTTGAATACAAAAAATATAAGGTTTTGCTGCTTTCAATTACACTGGTGTTACTTTTCTTAGACATATGCGATGACAAGTCGTCTGTAATGGATAGATTCATGAAATTCATATCGGAAAACAATATGCAAGCTTATGATTTGTGCAATCATTGAAAGGCTTCATGCATTTATGTGAGGTTCGTCTTACAGATAACACCTTTAAAAAAAGTAAAATCTTGTAAATTGTCTTTCTGGCACAAGGTGGTCTGCAACTTATGCAGATATGAAGGCACATCTAATTATACAGGTGTATTTAAAACTCGGAACATTTTACATGATGTTGCTGATCAAAAAAGTGACGCTCAAAGCTAAGAATAGTTTAGCAAAATTATTTGAACTTGAGGTTACCTTACTTGTTCTGGGCTGACATTTTAGAACAAATTCACAGATTTAACTTAAAGCAACAATGTCAGGGTCTTATGCTAAGCAATGTTATAGAGTATGTTAATTAATTTCATTTATAGTCAAGTATAAAGTCCAAATGCCTGGAGAAACAAATCTCCCAGGCTTGAAAAGCTGTTGATGCTATGGGTACTTAATGGGCACTTTCCATGAAAGTATAAGTTATGCATACGGAGTTATTCTTGCCCTTTACTGTGTAAAAACAAAATCGCCAAAAAATTTTAAATATCCTGGGTCTACTTTTGAAAAATATGTACATATGGGAAGTGATTCAGGGATTCATGACAGATATCAATATTATAATGTCACTAATTTTGAAGAAAGAAAAGTTTTGAAATAGCAATATGCTACTTGTACTTATTGTCTTTGTAAACTCATGACAAATATTAGAATCTATTTAGCAGGGTTTTTTTTATTCAATAATGTGTAGTTAAGAGGGTGGATAGAGCAATGCATTTCTATTCAACCTATAGAAAGGGCTCTTACCGTACCTGGGAAATTTCAAAGTGAGCTGACCCTGACACGCTTGAAATAGCTCATTTTGAAGATTATATGTAGTGACTTGTTTGTCACATGTGTTAACCAAATGACTCTAATACCAGTTCTCATGGAAACACAGATTTGTCATTTTTTAAAGATACACTTAATTGAGTCACTTGCATTAAAGCAGGGATATCAATCATAACATAGTGATAGCAAAAACACCAAGTGGAAGGCCTTTATATGATCACAGCACTATAGAATAGGAAGGAGTCAGCCAGACTTTGTGACTCTAACAATGTGCCCCTTCACCCTAAGATTGGGCCAACATTCTAAGACTAAGAGGTCCCAGGAATGGCTCTTACCCTTTTCTGACACATAATAGGTCATATGAGCTTGCAGTCTGTTTTACATACTCATTCTGCAAATGCATAATTCAGAGATTTTTTTTTTTAATCTAAACTACAACTCGCTGTAAGAAATAAACCTTTCTCCGCAAGCTGAGTATTTTTTTTTTTTTTTAAATATATATAAACACAATTTATATCATCCTAAGGACGACAAAGAAGGGTTCTCAAGACCCCTGTTGGTCTGAAGAACTTTTGAGATCTACTACAATAAACCCAATGGTGAGCTTTACTGTCATCTATTACAGTTTCTTCCTCCCACATTTTCCCTGGCATACAAAATAAAATAGTTTTCTTCTGTTACAAAGGAGACTTTACCTTTCCAACATTTATATGTCTCAGTCATTATCTTCAGTTTCAAACCTAACATCCTTTAACTCTTTATATTGTATAAGCTGTTGTCATATCACCCAAACTACACATGAAGTGCATTAGCAAGCCATTGGCTGCTCAATGGGATTGTTATATTTCCTTTCTACAAGTATGGTGCTTTTTTATTCACTCATAGACAGTCGGAGCACAATTTAGCTGCGTCTGGAGATCTCCAAACGGTATCATGCCCAAGAATCATAATCCAGGGAAGAGGTACGGAGTCGTAGACAAAACTGGGGAGCGAGGCATCATGCAAAGCAATTTTTTGTTCCCACAAAACTGCATAAAAGTTAGTCAGCTAACTGAATGTCTGACATAATCAAATACCCATCAGATAAACCAGTATAAAAATAAATCTTTAATTCTGTCCTAGGGCTATAATAAAAATAGCCAGTCCATTGCTTTTGAGCTTAAAGGGTTTTTTAGGTCAATGGTTAGATCCCAGCACGAATATGCTGCGCAAGTCTCTGCCCCTGTTCATAACTACTAAATAGATGTCTTAACATGGGCTGGATGATTTTTGTTTTTTTTTTGCAAAACAGGGATAGAATTGGTTATAATGGAATTATTTGCTGTAGCTTGTTGATCACATTTTGGACTTGGAAGAAATGTTCCCCTTTCTTGAAGCGCAATTAGAAATTGCTTCCATGTGTTTTTGCCACCTTCTGGGTCAACAGCAAAGTTATCCTTGATAGACTTGTCTTTTTTTCAACCTAAATTACAATGTTACTATGTTAAAATTGGCCTGTGACATCGCACACCCACATTCACTTGATGAGAGTTATGAAATTACAAACAACCTTGGATTTTTACCAGTAACATGCCAGGATATGGCACAAAATGTTGCTGTAAGAAGAATAATTATTTTGTTAGCTGATTGACAAATAATTTAATTAGAGTGGAATGTGACGTTTCATTTTCTATGCTTTGAGTTCTATGCTTTTCTGTTTTAATTTCCCAATATATGAATATTTATGCATTTGGGCTATGTGTATCATGGAACATAAGGCAACGTCATTATAAAGAGAACCCTGAGCCTACTTTCCATTTTGTAACAGTGGGCTAAAGTAATCAGTGGACCAGCCAGTGCTACAAACCTTTTACTTCCTTTTAATAAGTTTAGGAAGATTGTAAACAAAAAGGAGACCTGAAGTTCACCCAAGAAAAAAATAAGTCTGGCTTTATTGTGTCTTTAAACTTGACAGGCTTACAAGACCTGCCTTATTGTTCTACCTCCAATGATGTTTGTAATATCTTTTAGCGAGGACTTGGAAGCTTATATAGCTCTATATCTAATTCTATGAGCACTGACACACTTAGCATCTTTTGACTATCTTCTCTGGGACCAATATGGCAATATGAATTTTCATGTTATCACATAAGGTAGGAGTCAACCATATGGAACGATGAACATTCTTTGGTTGTCATGGCAATGCGGTTAAGAATACTCAGGAGACTCGTAAACCTGATCTCTACCACTGCAGTTCCAAAACTTGGAAGAGGTATCTTCCTGGTCTAGAACATCTTCAAATATTTTTTGTTTTAAAAAATAACCATTCTATTAAAATCTATTTGCAATTGATATTATCCAATAAAGCCCACGGATTCCTCAACCTGTCCATGGGTCCCAAAACTTTACGTAGGTCCGACAAGGAGATGGTGGATGGTTTTTGGAATTTTATTATACATTAGTGCCATGTCCTTGCTTCTAACAGTTGAAATAGCTAACATGATCTCCTTGATAAATGTATTTATTTTTTTTTCTATTGAACCATTGTAAGAGTTTAGAACTCTTTTAAGGAACATTGCAATCATAATTATCACCATGTAGTGATCCTCATGCCTCGTATGTAGCTGGTAAGAATTACATATGAGGAAAGAGGTCCCAGAATTTGAACACATACAAAGGCATATTGCAAATAATTATAACTTTGTTACTTACACTAATTTCCAGACACAACTGGGGAAGCTGAATGGGATTCTGAAAGACTCATGGAACATGAAGCAGTAGGAAAAGTATACTAACACTTGTGGGTAGCTTAGTCTAGGCATGCTAATGCTGCCATTTTAACATTAATAATCACATACAACATTCATTACTGCTATTAAACCTGTCGATGTGGCCTTTGCTTTCACATGGCGGAGAAACTAAAAGCTTTACAAATGTGTGAGATTGCTTTGTGTATCCATCTGCTTTAATAGCTGCAGCAGCGAGGTGAGACAGCGCCTCGGCTTAAAATCTTCTCTGCAGCCTTAATTAACAGCAGGGACGTCACAATTTCTCTTTCCCTGTAAATCCTCCGGGGTGTTTTAATAAACAAAAGACACACAGGCTTTTGTCTGGTTGCTGATTATCTGACTGCAGTATATTGCATGTCAGTGAGAGCGCTCAGGCATGTAACACTGTTCAAAATAAGATTTGATTAACCCCTCTGTTGCCTGAGACGCAGCGCAACACCAGGGGTGAGAATGTCAACTAAAACAGAAGTGCCAGAATTGATAAGCTGGCATCCATAGCTAATATGTGTCTAAGAGCACTCGGGGTTAATTCTGTCAGCATCGATTTAGTAAAATTCCAAAATGGTGTTTAAATTAGGTGATTTAGGCCATAAGGGATACGATTTGAAAATTGAATTGGACAAATGCATTGTGTCTTTAAAAGCTCACATAATAATGCCAATCCATTAAAAGGTATCAGAACCTGCAAAGGAGCAATTCCCTATGCTGATGCATATTTAGAATGCATATTTAGAAGAACCATCAAATGGTTCATGGTTAGACATTCTGCGAGCCGAAGGCTAGAAGAGATTGTCCTATCATTATAATCTCATCTCAGGCACGGAATACACACTTCGGTAATAGCCTCCAGTGCAGATGATATGAACTACACACATATTGCACTGTGGGCTAGGAAACGGAGATGTTCAAATTTACATTATTTTGTCCACTCAGGAAATATTGCTAGTTCTAAGGGATTTATGGCTTTTGGGAAATAAGTGTTTCATTAAATAAAACTCACCTGGCTGGTAAATATTTGAATCGCAAGATGTGAGCTTCTTCAGATCTTTTGCATTTCAGTGCAAACATTGTAAATGTGATGAGATCTCCATTTAAAGTGGACAACAGACAAACTATCTTGTTAAGGATGTAGTGAGCTAACGTGAAGCAGAAAAACAATACTTGAGGCAAAGCTACATTCTAGGTAAATAATGTTGCAGGGCAAGTCAAAGGCTTATCACAAACATTATGAAATGTGAAAATAAATTTGCAGTCATAATGAGGTTAATTACTAGGAATGGGCTGACACAGGGACAGGCATCCAAAGACCCTGAAGTTTGGAGAATACAAGTTATCACACACAGGTCCAGGGTTTGTAATACATGTCATTAAAAGTATGAATTTAGGCTTTTTTGGCAGCATTTCAACCATAATTGGTCAGCGGTAACTTGTGTTCCACAGTACTAACCAATGTATATTAATCTCATTGTAAAATCTATAGAGCATTTGGCTGCATAAATGGAGCATAGTTGGCAACAGATGGAATGATACAGATAAACCATCTCTGCGTCGCAGGACAAACACATATATATATATATATATATATTTTATTTTTTTTTATTTTTTTTTCTCAGGATCAATTTTACCCCTGGATAAATGATGTGACCACTTATCCATGCTCTGTTATGATGTTGTGACCATTTCATTTATGAGGTTTCAGTGGATCTATGGCATTTCAATAGAGCCTCTAATATTTTTGTATAAAATAATAAAACACAAATTTCGCAAAAAAAATTAAATCCACACACTACTTCACGTAGGACAGAAACCTATCACTGTCTAAGACAACATAAAATAGGTGCATTATACTCTATTTGTAATCTGTAATCACTGGATGCATTCTTCTTTTTTTTTTATATTAATGTAATGATATATTATATATATATATATATATATATATATATATATATATATATATATATATATATTGTTTTAAATCTTAACTCCAAAAACAGTCAACAAAGTAGATTAACAATAATCATGTTTTTATTTATTTGTTTCACAAATATACATTCAGTCCTTTAAGAAGACCAGATTTGTATAAAACATACATATGCAATCTAATTTATTAATCCAATCATTCTACATATCACAGTATCGTCCATTCAAGTGGTCTTGGCCAGAGATAACTCTCCCCGTTCTACATTGAAACAGTACTCGACAGCCATTATTCTAAAGAATATGCAGCTCAATCTGGATTGGGCCATAGTGTATAGCTTTGCGTTTATACATGTTACACATGTTGTACAAGTACCCCATGCTGCAGGAATATTTTTTCCAGGTGCATTAAAATGAGACTAGTATCTCATTAAGAATAAGCTGCTTCCAAACAATGCATTTTACCCACTACTGACAGTAGTGTAGGGCTTCCTCAAGGTGTGTCCAAGGCATATTTTACGTTCCACTAATCTCTGGTGCACCATTATGCACATTTCTTAGAGGTGATCTCATTAGCAGCCCCAATCTGCCTAATTAATAGTGATATTTTTCAAGTTATAATTAGATGACTTTCTTAACAAAAGAAAGATGCAACCAAATGGTCTCCATGAAACCAAGAACAAAATTATTTAACCAAAACATGCAAAATTCTAGAACTTTACTTCACTCCTGGTGTTCATTGGTTTGTACACTGAACTTTTTGTAACAAGTAGTAAGAAAGTTTCTATTTTATTATTTTTCTTGTGGTCAGAAACTCAAATATACAATGAAAATTAAACAAACTCCTATTTCTTTCAACAAAGCTCAACATCACGTCTGATGGGAAGAATAATAGAACATAGCAAATGAAAATCATCTACAAATACAAAAAAAGACAGCTCTAGCCTTGGCGTTGTGATGGTTCAATTTTTTTGCATCTTCTGTGGTTGCGCTTTTTTCAAGTTTTTCTTTTCAAGTTTTATTTCAATGCTTCAAATTTAGATTGTAAGCTCTACTAATCAAGCAATAATAAGGAAGAATATCTGCAGTGCTATGGCAGGTGACGATATATACACAATTTATATGTTGTAAAAGTAGCGATATCCATTTTTTAAATAGCGTGCAGGATTCGAGTAGAACATAATAATCATTTATATTTTCACGCAGTGATTCAAATATATTACCCAGCAGAATGAAACACCTGCCTACTGTAAAATTGATAAACCTGCCTGATCCATCTGGGTGTATTCCTTCTGCATTGCCTGGTAAAATGATACAAATGTCACAGCGCTTCATTTTATTTCTCAGGGTGAATAAGAGTCAGAGCAATATGTTTAGTGAGTGTGTTGATATACAGTGTGGCAGAGGGTTTAATGTATCTCGTAATGTCATGTCTATACGTGTCCTTCGCGGAGAAGTATAGCATAGCACCATAGTTCTGTTTCTGCAGCGAGAAGGTCAGGTCGTTATTAGAGGAGTCTGAAACAACCCTTTGCACAATGACTGACATTTTACCCTTCCGGATTTATCATTGCAAGGATCTACAATGCATTAAAGCTGCAGGCTCTGTTTATTACTATTCTGTTCCTTATAATGCTTTAGCGTATTCTGAGATTTTGTTCGATTTGATAAATCCATCAGTTCATATGGAAGCAACGACAGGCATTATGTTTATTTTTCATTTCTTAGTAATCTAAGATTGTATCACACTGACAGAGGTATATGTACAATCGAAGAACTGGTAGAGCAGTAATGCTGTGCGTAATGGGCACTGGACCCTTGTTTTAGGAAAATTATCGGGACTGCAATTTTACATTCACCTGCAGGGGTAAAGTTTTTTTGTGTACGTGTTTTAAAAATGTCTATGCTTAAATAAGTGTTACACTTCCCGAATTCCATTACAACTGTTGTGTATTTGCCATTGTTGTCTGTGTGATGGGAATTGTATGTGTTAATCGTGTTAATCTGTTCATGTTTCCTGATGTAATACTTTTACTAGTGTGGCTGGTCTATCCCTAACACCGGCACTTTTACCTATTGTGTAATACAACCAACTCCCTCTAGACTTTAAACTCGTTTGAGCAGGGCCCTCCTCACCTGTTGTCTCTAGGTCAACTTGTTATGTTACATACTACTTGTTATGTCCTGTCTACCCATTGTACAGCGATACGGAATTTGATGGCGCTATATAAAACAATAAATAATAATAATGTATGTCAACTTTTCCCCTCACAGTGTTTCTTTATAAATCATGCCCAATTCCAATAAAGTATGCGTTGGTGACTGGTATGTAATGTCGTGGCTGGTGGTACGGTTCTTTAAGGATACATTATCCTGAGAACCAGAGCGGCTACCCGGTTGTAGACGGCATGGACTGCAAGGAAGGCAGTATTGATGGCCAGGAACCATCCAGTCTACCTGACTCCCGTTACACCATGCACATTGAAGCATTTGGTTCTAATGCACTCCTAGATCTAGTTTTAGCTAAAACTACACGTCTAGTATAGTATAATTTACCAATATGCCACCTCTGACATGGGTGTCAGCACAATATATGTGTTCCGGTTTCTTATGCATATACCTGGCAACAGCCTAGCCCCTGTAGAGCTCTCCGTGTCCTCATCCTTATAGGGGGCTCCAGTCCAAAACCATGTACTATAGAATTGCACTGTGGGCTAGCCAGCGCATATATATTTACATTGTTTTTGCTACTTAAGAAGTCATAGTGTTCATTGTTCTTGTGGCTGTAGATGCTGGGTGCTATGTCATCAATGTGCTGCTGTTCCTCAGTATCTGAACATCTTAAGAAAATCACAAGGTGAACACCCAAACGACTTTTTGAAGATAAAACATTGGTTGGATCGACCTAAAACATTTGTGAAGGTTTAGCCTTTAGTTCTAATGTATCATGAACAGTCATGTGACATATCATGATGCTTGTGAAAACCCAGGGAAATACAGCAGCTGGAGCTTGAGTGGACCCAAGAGACGGCTAAGATCTCTCAGGTGAGTCTGGCCGCAAGACAGCTGCTCCCTTTCCCCCACGTTAAAGATGCTCTTGGAAACCACGCACTTTTAAAATCAAAGCCAATAGACATTAAATAATACACAGTAGCCTGACTGTCAATGATTCAAACAAACAAATTGCAGCCTTTTCCCGACTTTGCTTTATCCTTCACAATGACAACCTCAAACCTTCAGACCATATCCTCCAAATATAAATACTATGCTGAAATGTTGTCAACATTTTTACCGGGGGAAAAAAGAATATGAAAGTTAATTGTATTCACTTGTGATAAAAAAAAAAACTTGAATTATGTGTGTGTGTGTGTATATATGTAGATATATATATAATATCTTTTTTAAGAGCTTGGTTTATCTTTGGCACTAGTTTAACCTAACTTAATTCTTACCTAAATTTGGACCGGATTCTATTTTTTCTTGTACAGTGGACTTACTATATCAGCTGCCAAAAATTAAGACGATACCTTCGGCTCCAAAATATTTTAAAATTTGAGATTGGCCACTATATAATAGAGTACATGATGGGACAATGGGCTCGGTCTTAAAGGGACATAATTGGAGACAAAGTTTTCCATAAGGGCACATATGGTTTTATCTGGCTGGTGATGAAGGATTTTTTTTTATTTTTTTTTTGCTTAAGGCCAGTCTCGGCTAATGTGCTATTGTTCTGTAAATAGACCCTGTTCACTTTGCGCTGCCAGGCTGCCACCTTGAGTTTGAAAGCAGAACATACTTCTCTAGTTGCATTCTATCTTTGTTGATAGCTGTGATATACTACTTCATGAAGTTTTGATCATCTGCTGGTAGGAAGTTGGAACTTTGGTGGTACTTCACAGATCCATAAAGAACAATGTTACTTTGTTACAACCGATTAGCAGAATATTAAGAAAATATATATTCTTTTTTGTGCTGGGCAAAATATTCAGAACAAAATATGTTCCATTCAGTGCCATGTATAGTGCTTAACTATATCTCACCTTAAGACCCAGTGCATAAATTCTGTGTTATGAATCTAAATATATTTCTTCTTGACAACGGCTAATTCAAGCAGTCGCTCAATATCTCTGAATTGCCTGGGTCCAAGTACTGCTTTAATGGTGCTAATGGTTGTAAATGGAAGGCTTTAGCAACAGTCAATCAGAGCAGGGCTTGGAGGAGGCAAATCTAGGCTTGCATTTTATCATCTGAAAAAAGAAAAGTGAAATTTAAAAAATACCCGGCACCTCAGATGAATTGATTGACTGACCAGGTTGGCATACCCCTGTATTTTGTTTTTTTTAATACCAATGGTGCTTCCTTGCTTGTCACAAACAATAATGATCTTAAAGTATCTCTCAATGTGTTATATTTCATAAGAGTAAAAAACTCAATTATATAGTTTTATCACAAAAAAATGTAAACAGGAATAGTTGCCCAATCAGCAGAAAGATTAATGTGAAGTAAAATGCAAGAAATTCCAACATCAAGGCAGGTCGCTAGATATAGAGCCTAAAGGATATGCCTAAAGATTTGGGTATAGGAGAACTTGTTTGTAGTCCGATACTGGTTGATGTTTGGATCCACAAGAAACGTTAACGTCAATGAGCAGTATAAAGGTTAATTCCAAGGTCTGGAATAACTGGCTGGCTACTAAACAGAGTGGGATAGATTGCTGGAGAATGACATGAATGACCAGATACTTCCAGGTAAACTAGCATGTCAGGTCTCAGAGATGAAAACTAAGAATCACCTCGTCCAAGCCCCATGGTATAATGGGTTCCCCAGGATCTTCTGAAAGTTAGCAATTATGCACAATTATTTCCCATGACACGGTTCTTATTTAGAGCAAACCATCCAGACTCTCTTGGAATCATTATTGGTCTTATTAATGATAAACTGTGCCACTACCTACCTATACCAGCCTTTGTGACTCTTGTGTGACATGTGTACAGGCCTGTTACATACTGTATGACTTTGTTACATGGCAAGATGGAGAACAGACCTGCTTTTCTTCCACTTTTCTTCTATACCAGTGGATTTGCGCTTCTATTCAAGCTGTCACTCCTAAAGTTTCCATGATGCACGTTTCTAAGATGACAGGAATATTTGCATACATACACCTGTCTGGAACTGTCATGTCTATAAACATCATCCAATCCATCTGTCAAAAGGCACATATGACACTAAATTGTAGAGTAATCTTTCCTGGTTTTCATTTATCAGTATCCCATAGAATATCATGTATTGGTGAGTGACACATTTGTAAAGAAAGTACCGTAACAGAATGCAAGCTCTTTTTAACAGCGTGTGGCTAAAGCAAATTGCAAGTCATCATTTTTTGGTTTTGGTGTAGACTGGGACATTGCTACTTTCCTCTTTTCCTTCTTCTGCATCAGAGTCGGCTAGCAGAATTCTTCCTTTTCTAGGGGCAGGGCTAGCCACATGTAGGACCCCCCAAAAACTTTACTGGGGGGAAACTGGACCAGGGTAAAATAGGACTGGATGTAGGCATAATGTAAGTGGGTGATGGGTATGCCCACAAGCTGCTTCCCTGCCCAGAGAAACAAGAAACTGCCCTGGAAATAGCGCTCACCCAGAGACTTCAGGTCAAGCTAGCAGCGTTCCCTTGTATGATCGTGGCTGTCTGACCCCAGTCCAATATTTTGTCTCAGTGTAGGACTTCGGGTCATGATTAGGCTAATATTAACAATGGCAATTTCTGCCCTAGGTTGACTAGGCCTAGGGCACCGGGTTGGTGGGGGGGGGTGCAGAAGTCTTTGTGCCACTTTATCTGGGGCTCTTGGAGGACTAACTTTGAACCTGTTAATGACTCCAATTCTATAGACTAAGCACCTAGGCTTGGATACCAACTTGTGGCCTACGGAAAAGGACCAACCATGTTCACGGCAACCTGCATATATGTTTCCAAGACAATCTCACCAGAAGAGACTGAAGGAAACAAATCCAGGTGTGAAGGAAATTCTGTTTTAAATGCTTTCGAGACCCATGTGGACTGGTTGATAAAACAAACAATAGATACTGGGATCGTTAGACTCTATAATGTTCATTCCATGAGAATAGATTCTGAATATAGTCTACTACTTCCAGAATTTGTATAAAAAAAAAATCATTGGATCCAGCCTACCCCATTCAGTCTCGTGCATGTACCTGTATTGCAAATGGCAAACCTGCCTGGTATGCATTCAGTTATTGCTCCATGTATACTAATGAATATTAAGTATCTAATTACATATTCATTGGTATTATATTTATTGTCACATTTGATAAGTTGGGTAGTAATGAGCTCATATGACATTTACTAATTTCTTGTACAGTGCAGCGAGGGAAAACTCCCTGAGAAATGTTACCATGCATATTTATGAAGGTGTGAAATTATGTAGTTTTTGGTTTCAAAATGTTTTCACCATGTTATTGTTTTCCAAAAATGTCTTATCATACATATTATCTCCCTTAATATTAGGAATTTGATATGGCTTTAAAAACTAATCCGGGTCCCTGTTAGGAAGCGCATGTGCAGTAGAACACGAGGAGGAGAAGGCCCAACAATATATCAAAGCTTCATTTCGTAAATAAGATAATATGAATTAAGGCATCGTTTTCAGTAGACACTGCCTTGATAAATAAAGTCGCTGACTAAGGTACCATATTACTGGCAGGCAGAAAACTGGCGACACCAACTGGTGTTATTTTTTTTTCCAGTAAAGGTTACAGCATTGCTCATAAACATTGCATATTACTGGTTCATCTCCATGCACCGTCTCATTATTAATCACTTTTTATTCAACGTTGAGCCCTTACATTGGGCCAACACAGAAAAAGATATAAAGTTACAAAAGCTTTTCGGACTCAGAGGTCTCTTCTTCGTTGGAATCAATACCATTTTCTAATTTTTTATCACAGTTGTTTCACCTAAAGCCCTATCTATCCTATCTATGTATCCTATCTATCCTATCTATGTATCCTATCTATCTATAACACATTTGTCTACCTTCCAAGATATTTCTGTCTATCATTTGACTTCCTCACTCTGTCTATCTCTATTTCTATCTATTTCCATCAGTTTAGTATCTATCTCTTTATGGATCTTCCTATATATCTGTCAGTTATTTTTATTGCACAACTATTTATCTGCCTCCCTATCTTTTTTTCCCTCTCTCTATTTGCCTTTCTGTCTGCAGGCAATTGACATTCTTATCTATGCAGCAATATTAAATAAATCTATAACGTTATATCTCTGCGTAGACTGCCAATATTGCCTGTATTTAGAAATCTGTGAATGTATCAAAGAAAGTATCTTTCACTAATTTAAAGCTAATTATATTACAAGATTAAAGGCTCATTTCCCGCGGATCATCTACCAAAGGATTTTCTTGTAGTATAGAATAAAACTGATTCACCAAGAAAAAAGAAAAAAAGAAAGAAATGATTATAAAACATTAGCTTTATTTTAATCCATTCATTTCAGAATGAGTGGCTTTTATTCATACAAATAATACTTCTTAAAAATCATGTTATCAGCAATATTTAGACTCAAATCAGCATCTTACACACACATACAAAGTACTAAAAAGAGCTTTATGTCTAATAAATGTAACCCGGTGCCTTGACGAAAATTAAAATATCAAATTTTAGAGAAATGTTTAAAATACTTATGCCTTTTTAATATACCATTTATCTTTATTTGCTACTGTGCAAGTAATGTTATATGTGTTCTTATGGGAAATAGTCTTTACATGATTCCGTTAAAAAGACGTGTTTCTGCCTTTAAAGTGGAAACTGTAAGAATGATGCATTCGACTTGTTTGTCGAATTTCGACAACATATTTGTGTACATTGGAAATCCAGTCGAGGTATTACGTTATCCACGTTCTTATAGACATCAACAATTTAAACCTGCACAATAACGTAGATTAATTAAACAAACTTGACTAACTTGGGTGATGGGTATTCTTTCCTAAAAAAAATAATAAAAAAATAAAATAAAAAATGATCTTGATTTATCAGTATTACCCTTTTTTAGCTATATTTTAGCATGGTTAATTCTATAGCTGTATAACCATACTAAGTGTTTAAAATATTTTTTTTAATCATCATCTTTGGTTGAGAAAATAAGCTGAGAAAGCCCAAATATATCAATTTCATTAGTAAATTTCGAATTCTGTATTTTAAGGCAAGGTATATGTGTATAGGTATATGTATGTATGTGTGTGTGTATATATATCCTTCAGCATTCACTATGGATATGTTAAAGCCCTAGAATCACCTTAAAAGAAAAAAAATTACAGCAAAATTGTTATATATCAACGCTAAGTGGCTAAGTAGCCTCAAAGCCGCCAGCCAGGACCCTTTTAATATAGACAAACTTACTATATATTTTGTTTAAAATCCATTTAGGTCCTTGCATTAAGACTGGCCGTTAGCTTGAAGAGTTCACGCATTTCTAAGTGATGTGGATTTCCACTGTGTGATTTCAATGTCACTAGAATAACTGCCTTGAGCTATTTTTACATCTTTATGCATTAACTCAACATGAATACATAAGAAATATTGCATTGCTAATTCATTTTAAAATGATAAAAATTTGTCTATATTATAATATTTAAGCCCCTGGGTTTCTGAGAGCTAAAAATATTTTAATGTCATATTTCCATGTAAATTTTGCTTGGAAATTTAATACCCTTTTAACATACATTAAATTTTCAGTATTTTGCAGACAGTTGGGTGTTTTAACAGATTCATTTTCTGTGTGTTAGCCGGGAAACGAATTGTCTGAAAGCTGTAAATTGAAAAACAAAGTCTCTGGTAATATGAGTAAATGGCTTGCTGTCCAGAAAGGTGAAACCTTATGAAATGACTTCATATTTCCCTGTAATTTTACATGGGGGAAATTTAATTCATGCTTGTCAAATATATATATTTGTAAAAAAAAATTCTGCCTCTACGCACTCAGAGCTAAGAACCAAAGCCGCCTTTATAACAAAGGATCCCCTCTGAAGCTAGTGCTTTCCAGCAATTCATTGGTTCCTAAAATTCTACGGGAGCAACAAAATAATCACTTTGCCCCCTTATGACTCTTGCTGCTGCCAATGTCTCTTTGGTTGACGTACGTCATAGGTCACTAAATCACTGACAACGCTCAACACTAATGGCATTGATGAATGAACCTTTGCAACAGCAAGAGATGTTGTGTTCTTGAGGTCAAATTCACTTTTAAGTTTCCCCATCCCTAAATAATAAGGTGTGTATAGATGTATGTGTGTGTGTGTGTGTGTGTGTGTGTGTATATATATATATATATATATATATATATATATATATATATATATATACACACACACATAGCCTACACAGAGCCTTCATCAGGATATATATATATATCTTTTATTTATATAGCGCCAACAATTTACGCAGTGATTCATACAATAGATATATTCAAGGGGTCTGACCAGACGAGAATTGACAGACTAAGTAAAACCGATACATTAGGTGGAGAGAGTGCGGCTCACAAGCTTACAATATATATATATATAAATTAGAGTAGAGGTTGTAGCCGTATTAGAAGCTTGTCATTCCAAGATACTTATTATTTCATATATATATAATATAGTGAAATGTACAGCCACAGGGAGATGTTTTGTTGTATTTTATACATGGCTCAAGTACAAATGTATGGGTCCTTGAGCATTTGGAGAGCTGGGTTGGTGAATTCCCCAGCCCCATTATTGAAACAGTCTGGATGCTCAGGCCAGAAAGCACAATCCAGTCCAGGATTTTAATGAACCCTGCAATAGGCCATGGACATTTAAAGGCCCGGAAGCTGCATAATCGAGGAGACTGTTAAGGGGAAAGGAAGTCCCTCTCTGCTCACAGGGCAAGGAGAGGCCCCCGAAGAAAATAAATCCCTGACCCAATTGCAGCATTATCTTTTGGGACCGGCGTGTTTTGTCTGGGGGGAGGTTGTTCAGAGCCTGGCTTAGCTGGGCCTGGCTAAGAGGCTGAGATAAGTTTTGGGCCTGGTGTTGGGCAGCAAAACATAACCAGAGAGGGCTCTGGTGATTACGAGCGAAATGGGTAAGGCGTTCAACCTACCAGGTGTTGATACCTTACTAAGGTTTGCCGAATGAGGTAAGTAAATTGACACGTTGAAGTGCAGTACCTTGTTTGAAGGTTATTTCTTCCGGAGTTTGATTTTTGAAACCCAGACCATATGTCAAAGCATTGATTTGGTAAACATATTTTGCAGAAAAAAAGAAGCTTGTGCCCCAAAAGAAAAGCTGCCAAATGCAAAATGCACTGGATGGGCTGAGTTGTTTTTTTTTACCTGCTGTTAAATTCTACAGTATATGTTCTTTATATAAGTGACCTTCCTACATCTCATTCAGGTTCACCAAATCCTCCGCTAATGGCACTCATTCCAAAAGCCACACCATTTCAATAACTCATCTGCTCAACAGAGACGCAGCTTTCTGCTCTTCCGCTGCTGTATTTGGTTACCCGAGATAGTGGGTTTACTTTTCTGTAATAAATGGGGAAAATTGGGTATAATACATTAATCAATAGTGCTTAACTTTAATGTCCTATTAAAGATAATGCAAATTGTTAGATTTTATAGCTTTTTTTATTGATGGGAATTCCATGGCATAGTTTCCATAAAATAGAAGCACAATAAGGGGATTACACTTGAAGGATCAACAGATGATAAGAAAAATAAATCTGCCTGAAAATGCAACATTGAGAAAAGTAGTAGAAAGGATAGAACTTATCTACGGGCTAACACCAACTATCATTTTTTAATACATTATTGGGTTGCCCTTAGTGCTTTGTTATTATTTGAGTACAATGTGCCTTCAAACACCTATAACTTCTACATTATTGTTAACTTTCAATAGATTTTGCGTCACAATTTCGCTCTTGCTTCACTTCTTTCTCTTCAGGCTGGCAACGTTACCGTATTTGCTCGATTATAAGACAAGGTTTTTTCCAGAGCAAATGCTCTGAAAAATACCCCTCATCTTATAATCAGGCCTCAAATAGGTCTGACTGTGAGACTAAGATCCAGATCCCCCACAGCGATGCAGGGGACCTGGATCCTCCTGTGTTATGCCCCCCCAATTTACCTGTGCTTCCGAGTCCCTGGTGCTTAGTCCGGGCAGCGTGTAGAGCTCTATGCGATTCGCGTAGAGCTCTACACGCTGCCTGGACTTAGCCCCGGGGACTCAGATGCAGGGGGCCTGGATCCTCCTGTGTTATGACCCCCCCCCCCGAACTTACCGGTGCTTCTGAGGCTCAAACGGAAGTTGCCAGAGTGGCATATATGGGTATAAGGCAATTCTGGAGGCAGAGTGGCACATAGGGGGTTAAAAGGCATATCATGGGGCACAGTGGCATATAAAGGGTATAAGGCATTTCTGGGGCAGAGTGGCAAGCCAGGGGGCAGATGTGCATAACTGGGGGGGCAGGTTGAAAAAAAAGGAAATAAAAACAAAATATTTTTCTCAATCATAGCTTTTATTAACAAACAATTGTTCACATAGTTTACATGAATTAACATTTACTGGTAAAACTTTTTTCCTATAGGGTCGTCTTATATTCAGGCTTTTTCTTTTTTTCCATAAATTAATATTCAGATTTTGGGGGGTTGTCTTATAATTGAGCAAATACGGTATATTTATATGGAATCATACTAATAAAAATTTAATAATCTGGTCGTAACACTGATGTGGCATGCAGTGTTTAGCTATCCATGGCAATGAGATTTGTAAGCACTGGTCCCAAACTACAGGAAAACCCAGTTTTACCAACATTTTGGCTTGCAGTTTATGTATTTGTATTGTTTATTTCAGAAATGAAAAAAAAACAACAAAAATAAAAAACAAAATTGCTCAGGGAGACATCATTACATGATGCAGGTACATTTTAGGATCTTGCAACTTCAACCTGATAGATGTTTTTTGAATTACACATTTCTGCTGCCATGTTTCTTCTACTTATAAGTCAAAGCTTTCTGTCTCGACAAAATACTATCTATTCCTGAATTTAAATAAATTACTAACAAACTTGCTGAGTCAGTTTAATTTTCAAAAGAAAGTATATGCAAGTTTTTAGTTGTGTTGATTTAAATACGGTTTAAATGCTAACTTTTTGCCCAGGTATCTAATATCAAAGTAAAAGCTGACACAGCTAGATAATTTTATTATAGCAATGGATGGATGGCGTTTTTCAAACATGATCTTAATGAATCGAAATACACACCTAAGTGTGTATCTGCATACATGGATTTTTTTTCCAGTCTTAATGACATGGGTGGATTTGCTAGACAGCTTATACAGTCAGTATACTATGAAAGCCCAACCCCGGTAAACTTCTGCTGCAATGAAGGGCTTGGGTGGCCCTGTATAATACATAGTTACATCCAGGCCCAGGGCCCTACCTTAAAATAGCCTCAGTCAGGACCGGACTGAGGCTAGGTTTCCACTTGGTTTTTTTTAGCTAAAAACGCCCATAAAAACGCCAATAGCGCCACCTGGCGTTTTTTTAGTGAAAAAACGCAGCAGCCAGATGTTAGCTGTTCTTCAATAGGAAATCGCAGAATGCCATATCCACTTGGCGTTTTTTTGTTTGGCGTTTTTTCAGTCCTCTTTGGCGTTTTTCTGCTTTTTTGGGCTCTGTGGCAGTTTTTCAAAATCGCAGCATGTTGACACTCTGGCGTTTTTTGCAAGGAAATCTTGGCGTTTTTCTCCAATAGAAGTTTATGGGAGAGAAAAAACGCCATGAAAAAGCCATGTGGGTTTATTGCCTTGGCGTTTTTTATGGCGTTTTTTCCACAGTTACAATGCAGAGGATGGACCCAGTATCTGTGTGTCCTACGATAAATAGGCTGGAAACAAACAGTTTCACACAAAACAAAGTTCATATTGAATTCTACACCATTTGGAACAAACATGCCATTACAAACAAACATACGCGACACATCAACTGGATCCTGCGTGCCAACAGCAAACAATTTGCACCATCATTTGGGGCCAATCTTCCTAGAGGAGCAGACATTCGGAATAAAGCATGCCTTACAAACCACAGAAAAGTGACAAAAGGGTCCGCCGGGGCGTTTAAGTAGAACTCTACCAAGTAAATGACATCAGGGGGCAGATACTTGCCATTTATCCTAATCCCTTTTAGCTGGGTGAAACTTCTAACTTGTAAAGGCTGGAAAAACTGCCTAAGGTCAAAAAAAGCAATTTCCACAGAAAGGCTAAAACGCCAGAAAAAACGCCAGAAAAAAACGCCAAAACGCAGAAAAATGCAGTGGCAGTTTTCCTGGCGTTTTTCATCAAGAAAAAAAACGCAGGACAAAAACCCAAGTGGAAACCTAGCCTGACTGGGCCTATGTGGTCGCATTAACACAGGGCATAATGAATGAATAAATGTGTGGATGAATTGTGTGAATGCGTATGAGAATTAATGAATTCATGTGTGGATGAATTGCTTGAATGATTTGTGAGACTGCATTAATGAATATGTGCTAATGATTTGTGTGAATGAGTGAGTAACTGTGTGTTTGTGTCTATCATGAAAGTGATTTGGGGAAATGCAAAGATGGTACATGAAGGGTGGGCTTTAACAATAAATAAATAAATAAAAATGGGCTGCTCAGTCTTAAATGCCCGGGCCTATTTTTTGTCCCAGTCTGGGCCTGGTTACATCTGTGAGATTTCTTTAGTCTTCTCATCGTTAAGTAATGCTCTATATTTCTTACATGTATGGCATAGTTGACACCACTTTCACTCACTGATTAATGTAATCATATTTATTTTTCTATATATTCATGTTTATACAAATACAGATACATTTATTAAAAAGTTAATGCACACACAAGAATCATTTCTTTTATTAAATAATTGACTCCTACTCTATTACCATTGAGTGAGGCTAAAGTTTGGCCCCTGGGTGCAGTATTTCTTTGGTGCCTTACCCTCCATAACTAAAACACATACTAACAAGCAAACTCATCCTAACACCAACTTACACACCACTAAACTAAGGCTCATCCCAACACTCTAGTACTATACTCTGACACACATATTCACACTAACACTATACACACATATATATATACACTCACTGTCCAGAACCAATATCAGTAAAACTGGTTCCAAGCGGGTCTGTCACAGGTACTGTGATCCACAATGAAGAGCAATGGAGCATTGCAAAAATTAAATATAACATATAAAATGTAAAAAAAAATGAAAGAATAGGTAAATATATAAAAAATATATCTATTTTTTTTATAATAGAATATATGGTATGATCAAAATAATGGTATCAAAGGAAAGTCCTTCGTGTGGGTACAGTAGATGAGAGAAGAAAATCATAGCTAAACAAAAACACAGTAGAAATGTTAAAACAGCCATTGTCATGAAAGTGACAACATTTCATGTTTGGAAAAGGGCCTTTTAATTATTGGCATCATGTGTTTTTAGAGAATATATTTTCATGGTACAGCTTAAAACTGTCTGAAAAGTCATTTGAATCTAGCAGTTGTACTAAAGGGTGGTATAACAATAGGCTTTCCCTGGTAACTACATCAATCATGATCTTATGATCTTAGGCAGTGAATCAGTGAAACGGTTATATTGCGTGGAATTGTGCTGTAAGAATTCAGGCTCTTGTATATATAACATGGCTATACAAGCACAGTGAATGGAGCAGGTGCTGATCTCCCTATAGATCTGCAATACATGTCTCTCTGCTAACCAGCTGTTGCAAGTGTATGGGTATAAAACAGGTCACCAGACAGCCTCGAGGTTTCAGCATCTGCTGCCCCAGCTCTGACTGTGAGATGCTTTCATACATCACAATGCAAACGGGGAACTGACCTTAGAAAGCCTTAACCCCGTTACTTCTAGAGGAAGCTCTGAAACACTATATTACTTGAATGCTCCTTATTTTAATTAATGGTTTAAGTCATATTTCTTATGTTATCACTCAGGGTTTTTAGGACTACCTTTCAACTTTACTTATTTGCGGAGCTATGCCTAGCCTCTGAATAGCATGGGTGCATCAGGAGGGGAATGCAGAGCAAGGTGTGAAGTCTGTGCCGGCTGTCCTTAGGCACAGACTTCATGCTCAGCCCCCTCACCCACGACGCCTTCTTTAAAATCAATGACACATTCAGTGCAATGCTATTTGGGGGATGTCACTGACAATGTGTTTGGGCACAAATATGGCACTGACAGGCTGTTTGGGTGCAAATATGGCAATGGCAAGCTGTTTGCCTCACGGTAAGGGACCCATCGAGTTTTTCCAGTCCATCTGTGGTTTCTGATGTAGTGCAGGAGCTGTCATAATTACTATACCTATTGTCTCTATAAAGGTTACTTAATTTATCTATTACTCTAAGGAAACACAAATAAAAATTGGCAGTGATAGCCTTTTACAATGCAGCATGTATAGACTTACAAAAAATGCACAAGAAGTGGCTTTTAAAGAGTCATATTGAAATATATGCCCCAGATTTAGCGCAAGAATAATTTGTGAAAGTTCATCACAAATGCTGATCTCAAGTCTAATCAAAAAATAGGTGTTTGCAAAATGAATCCCATTTAAATAAAATTCATCATTCACCCCTGAGTCGCTCAGCCTTTTTTCCAACAATTAATTCCAAAGTGCGATATTGATCAGCTCCCATATTTCCGGTCTCGGCTGACAATTATTAACCATAATATGAAATTTATAATGTGGGGAGCTGGAATCCTGTGAGATTAAAATGCTTCTGACTTTCAGTCTTGGCAAATAATACAAAACATTGATCGTCGGTGAGCGATATGTTTCAAAGCTCCTGACAGCGTGTGTGTATGTGGTTATTAAAAGGATTTCCTATTTGACAAAGACAAAGCTCCAGGTTTCACATGTAGGAAGATCAGAATTACACTTGTAATGTTTAGAGAAAGCATTGAATGTGCATCACAGAAACATAAACTGTGATAAGGGATATACAATGCTTTGCCACCCCGTCTGCTTTTTTTCTTACCTACACCCCATGCCTCTTAAGTTTATTGTTAAGCGTACTCTATTTGCATGGGTTCCATACATGAGTGATCAATTGTAGCGGCATTTTCTCTTTTTTGCCTGTACTTGTATTTATGCACTAAGACTTTTGTTATCAATGTATTTTGATTGAAAGGACCTCCAGTGATCTCTATGCCTGGAACTCAAGACTCCATATCACCTACATAATATCACTGTAAATCCTGCTTTTCTTACATTAGAGCCAACAGACTCCATAGCACTATTACAATGGAATGAGAGTGAAAACTAAAAATTACATTAAGACTGACAATATACAATAAAAACATGGCGTTCTGATACAGAAGTAGAAGAGGGTCTTGCTCTTGCAAGGTTACAATCTATAAGACGTTGAGCAGAAATGAGACAGGATAGACTTGCTTAGGTGAGGATGATTTGACTGTAGTAAGGCTGAAGTGGAGAAGTAAGAGGTGTGGAGATCTTCAAGGTGGGTAAAAGAGATGATTTCTTTTAGGATGCAGGTTGTAAGTATCAGGAGGATAGATTGTATGCATTTTTTAATGCTTGGATTTTAGTGAGAATTTAAAGCTAGAATGAATAGGCAACAG